>SJYA01000266.1:1462665-1655209 GCA_006410615.1 Neotragus moschatus
CTATTTGGAACCAGTCTGTTGTTCCATGTCCAGTTCTAACTGTTGCTTCCTGACCTGCATATAAGTTTCTCAAGAGGCAGATCAGGTGGTCTGGTATTCCCATCTCTTGAAGAATTTTCCACAGTTTATTGTGATCCACACAGTCAAAGGCTTTGGCATAGTCACTAAAGCAGAAATGGATGTTTTTCTGGAACTCTCTTGCTTTTCCGATGATCCAGTGGATGTTGGCAACTTAATCTCTGGTTCCTCTGCCTTTTCTAAAACCAGCTTGAACATCTGGAAGTTCACGGTTCACGTATTGCTGAAACCTGGCTTGGAGAATTTTGAGCATTACTTTACTAGCGTGTGAGATGAGTGCAATTGTGTGGTAGTTTGAGCATTCTTTGGCATTACCTTTCTTTGGGATTAGAATGAAAACTGACCTTTTCCAGTGGCCATTGCTGAGTTTTCCAAATTTGCTGGCATATTGAGTGCAGCACTTTTGCAGCATCATCTTTTAGGATTTGAAATAGCTCAACTGGAATTCCATCACCTCCAGTAGCTTTGTTCGTAGCGATGCTCCCTAAGGCCCACTCAACTTCACATTCCAGGATGTCTGGCTCTAGGTGAGTGATCACACCATCATGATTATCTGGGTTGTGAAGATCTTTTTTGTACAGTATTCACATATAAATAGTGGTAGTATTTTGTGGCTTCTTCAAGGTACTATATTTCCTTTCTGCTTATTTACAAGAGCTTATTTTTTCACCACTTTTTCACAAGAGGCCAAGTTCCTGGTAGGGTTTGCCGGATATATAGTTCAAGGAACTTAGCTCAACAGTAACATAACTATTAATCCATTGCAGTGTTTCTTGGCCTATAGATTGGTTTCAGTAAGCCAGAAGAGGATAATCAATACAGACTGAAATAGCATTCATTTCTTTTTACTGTACTTCTAACACAGACTTACCCACTTTATCTCCATAAATTCCCTTCATCTTTACTGGAAAACCCCTTTTTCTTAACTAATCTCCATGGTATTTTCTTCTCTTGACTCAGGGCAATTGATCACCTAGCAACCTGAACCCATGAAGCAGGTGCCTTATTAAAAGACTGAGGTTAAATGTTGAGTAAACTCTAGCAGTGATTACTGGAAAAGAAAAGAATGTTGATAGTCGGTGAGGTTTGACAAAGAAGCCTCTTGCCAGTGTTTGTCAGGCTCTAAGCTGTAAAGATAGGCTTTCTGTAGCGGAGGCATGCAGCTCTGTGGAAGAGAGAACTGTTTGCTTCCTCAGGGAATTGCTGTGCTTCCATATTCTAAAGTATGAGTCATGGATGTCTTTATGATTACACATCCCTCTTAACATATGAGGAATAAACTTTAGAGAAAAGGAAGCTAAGAGAAAACAGAAGTGTGAATAACTACTAATGGTGCCGTCTCTGGCTCCTTTCCGTCTGCCATTTCATCATACATAAAGTGGGTAGTTCAGAGATTCCTCTCCTGGCAAATAAGTGGCAACATATGTTTGAAACAGTGAGTGGAAACTATAGGGAGAAAATGACAGGCATATGGCAATAGGAAGGTAAGGGAAAATTTGTTGCACTAACGTTCAGTTCAGTTCAGTTGCTCAGTCATGTCCGACTCTTTGCCACCCCATGGACTGCAGCACTAACGTTAGCTGCACAATTGGTGTGCTCTTCCATCGAGGGGCTGTTTTGCTTTAAAAAGTCTGCATGCCCATTAGAACATCATTTCTGTGTATGGAGTGTATAGGTTTTCTCGGATTTTTGGTGATGGTGTCTCTTTTCTCATGAATGGCAGTCACCTTAAACCTCCTCATTCCATACAGAGGTCTTGTGAGAAAGGTTCCCAGAGGGGAAAGACAGAATTTAATCAGGAAATAGGACATTTTATTAAAATACCAAAAATGAAGTGTGGGAAAACACTTTGAAACAGTCATTTTGAAGGCTTGAGAATAGAAGAACGGGCCCCAAATTACTATCTTCAGGCATCCTCTTCTTTTAAATGATAATTCTGCAGTGACAGTGTTTAGGATTTATTTGTTGCCATAGCAACTAAATCTTTGCTCAGTAGTTTGAGATTTCACAAGTTACCTTAAAGGAAAAGTGTTTGTTGTTTTGATTTCACAAACTGTGAATTAATCAATATTTACCTTCTAACAAACCGATGGAGAAGGCAATGGCAACCCACTCCAGTACTCTTGCCTGGAAAATCCCACGGACTGAGTAGCCTGGAAGGCTGCAGTCCATGGGGTCGCTGAGGGTCGGACACGACTGAGCGACTTCACTTTCACTTTTCACTTTCATGATTGAAGAAGGAAATGGCAGCCCACTCCAGTGTTCTTGCCTGGAGAATCCTAGGGACAGGGGAGCCTGGTGGGCTGCCGTCAGTGGGGTCACACAGAGTCGGACATGACTGAAGTGACTTAGCAGCAGCAGCAGCAATAAACCAAAAACACAATAACTTACTTTGAAAAAAATAATTTTCTCAACATTAAAAAGAAATCTGTGTATACTAAGTGCACAGAAGCCCATTTCCAATTGTATATCATTCATGACTAATAAATAAGAACTGTGTTTTAAGTCTCCAAAATTTAATTATGGCATTTTGTTATATTAGAGATAAATACTAGAGAGAGAACCCTGTAGGAGGAAATGGCCACCCACTCCAGTATTCTTGCCTGGAGAATCCAATGGACAGAGGAGCCTGGTGGGCTACAGGGGGTAGCCATGGGGTCGCAAAGAGTTGGCCACTACTGAGCACGCACACACTAGAGAGAAGCATAATTTGTTTCTCAGCACAATATTTTGTTTTGTTTGCATAGAAATGATTATGGCAAAAGATATTACTAACTTTTATGTGTCTGAAATTTAATTAATTTTTTAATAAGACCTAACTTCAGTTGTTCAGATTCTGAGGAAAAAGCCGTTGGTGTTATTATTGATCTGGGCCTTGACTATGAATAATACTAAGATGAACAAAGAACTTACTAATATCTGTAAATGTGTCAGTGCTGCAGAACCCAGTTATTGTGTACCTTCTCTCCAAGTATCCTGCTTTATTATAACTGGTATATATTTTTTTATGTCTGGTCTCATTCTTTAAAAGTGGGTGCCTAAAAGCTACTGTAAACAGAGTGTTTTGTTTGTAGTCAGAAGTTTCTTTATACATTTACATGTATAAGAAAACAGAACATGGCAGAGAGAAGACATGATTAAGCGTTATAGCCTGCCCACTGTCAGTTTTGGTATCAAGTTAAGAATGGTCTTCCTATTTTTAAATAATTGGAAAATAAGAATAATATTCCAAAATAAGAATAATATTTGGTAATATGCAAACGCAAACATTATATGGAATTCAGTTTTAATATTTGTAAAGCTTGATTGGAAGATAACCATACCCATCTGTTACATATTACTGGACAGGAGAATTGAACAATGGAAACAAGACCATTTGGCCTACAAAGCTTAAAACATTTATTAGCTGTTCCTTTAAAAAAGGTTGCTGACCACTGTTCAATAGCTTTGGCAATAAGTACAGTTCAAAATGAAACAAATATGTGGGGGTACCTGAAAGTTTGGCTTTCTGTATCTCAACTAATTTGTGTTCATGTGAAGGAAATGGCAACCCACTCCAGTGTTCTTGCCTGGAGAATCCCAAGGACGGGGTGGTCTGGTAGGCTGCCGTCTGTGGGGTCACACAGAGTTGGACACAACTGAAGCAACTTAGCAGCAGCAGCAGCAAGCAGCCCGACACCAAATTTTGAATTTTCTGTACTAGTACTTTTTTTGATCTTCGATCATTTATATTCTCTGAAGATTTATTAATCAATTATTGTCAAGATAATGGATGCCTTTTGGTGGAGTACTGAGGTGATGTACATTTGAGGAGAAATCTATTGTAGAACAGTGAAAGTAGAAAACCAAAGTTGTTTCTGAGACTAATGGAAAGTTGGGAGGTTTTGAACTGGTTCTATTTAGTTTCATATATTACCGTCAGATCACTTTCTCTTATTTTACCTTTTGTAGAAGGGGATGTCTAGAATGAATGATGGAGATTATAGGGGAATTCTGTAAGAGACACCCCTGTACTGTGTCAAAGCTTTCTGCTAAAGTGTACATGGCAAAACAAGGCACCAGAGAAGTATGTAATGGTCATGACTAAATGAAGTTTTCCTTGTTGTGTAATCACCATAAGTAAGAGTATTAATAAAAGATATCCTGATTCCAATTTGGAGTCCTCATACTAATGTTGTATTTATTGTTCTAACAGTGGATTTTTTTTTATACCTTGAATAGTCATTAATATATATTTCTAAATAGACTTAATCTATCAGATTCTCAGAACAGAAGGAAACATTCAAAAGAAGTCTTGGTTGCTTATTTGAGAGTTTAGATATGATACATTATTATTTTTGTTTCATATTTTCATATTTCATATTTCATTTCATTTTAAAAAGGTTGTTAGACAAAGACTGATTTCTATATTGTAGATAGCATTATTTTTAGAGATATGTCATGTCATAGGCATATGGAATGGAAGATGTTTCAAGTAAATTGTTTTATATGGAATTACACAATGCTCAGGGACCACATTTGCTCTGTTTCTTTATGTCCAATCTCATCCTTTTCAAACTCATTTCCTTTAAAAATAGAAACCTAGAAATTTCAGCTAAACAAAATTTTTCTTTGCTAGTGACAGATGTCTTACAGATCAACTTTTAACATGCACACCCACACATAAATACATATGTGCATTTTTCACATTGTCCTAGTAGTTTTGTTTATTTTAATATGACTTGGAATATCACACAAGAATGTCAGAATAAGGTATAGTTAAATGAGGTGTATTCCACAAACACAGAGTCTATACTATATAAGTTCAAGTATTCATTTCTAACTATTCTGTTTTTTGAAATACCAAGAGAAATCCAATCTGTATTACTATTCTTTATTAGATGATTTTTAATATTAATGCACATTGGATTTCTCTTGGTATTTCACATCATCTGAAGAAGGCTGAATATATGTAAACAAAAAGTGTGAACATTCCTTTTTATTTAGTGCCTTAGAGACAACTACAATAGATATGTTTTGGTTATATTAGATGAAAATTTTATGTGTGCATTTATTTAGAGGCCTCAACTAAAAACTCATTTCTTTTCATCCAAAAAAACCCTTTTAGAGAAAGTAGTTTCTGATGTTCATTGATGTTTATTTTATATTATGTAAGCAGTCTGTTTATGGTTTTTCAAAGCAGATTGCTGGCTTCTGATACCAAGTTATTACATTTTGCAGGTGTTTTGGTGGTTTCTTACTGTAATATATCCTTTTAACTTTAATGGGCATTAAAAACATGTATTTTAAGACCATATTAAGAAATACTCCAAATAATTGTGTCTACAAAGAAGTTCTCAGTAAATTATATTGACTATATAACTAAAATAATTAAAAGTTATTGAATATAAAGGTTTTAGGTTTTTGTGCAATCTATGTGGTAGCTGTTGTGATTACTGTTGTTACTTTTTTTTCCTAGCTGCTTCCTAGCCTCTCTTTCATTCTTTAACAAAATATTTCTAAGATAAAGTGTGAGGAATAACATAAAAGGTGCACTGATTTTAGAATTATTATGATGTATATTTTGGACTTCCACTTCCATCTTGACTATGATTCCACCATAGTTCACCTTCAGGGCATTTTTCCTCAATGCACGTTAACATCTCAAGGGTGATAAGCAAGGCTCTGAAATCAGACTTCCTGCATTTGATCTTAAGCTCTTCATTTATTGATTTTGTAACGTCTTTGTGCATCTATTTCTTCTATAAAATGAAGACTGAAAGAGTACCTTCCTCATAGGGTTGTTGAGTATTAAATGAATTACAGCTTGTAAATAGTTAGAACAGCACCTAAACAGTAAGTATTCAACTAGTTGTGCTTCCCTGGTGGCTCAGACAGTAAAGTATCTGCCGACATTGCAAGAGACCCGGGTTCAATCCCTAGGTGGGAAAGATCCCCTGGAAAAGGGAATGGCTACCCATGCCAGTTTTCTTGCCTGGAGAATTCCATGGACAGAGGAACCTAGTGGGCTGCAGTCCATAGGGGTCACAAAGAATCAGATACCACTGAGTAACTAACGCTTTCACTCCCCTCCCCCCTTTTTTTCCCATTCATCTATTTAGCCCTTATTATACATTCCTAAGATGCCATCTGTGGTGTTCTGGTTGTTTTGGATCTTTGAAACCCTTCTAAGGTCAGAATCAACGTGACAGTAATTTGTTGTTTAGTCTCTAGGTTGTATCCGACTCTTTTGCAACCCTATGGACTGTAGCCTGCCAGGCTCCTCTGTCCATGGGATTTTTCAGGCAAGAATAGTGGAGTGGGTTGCCATTTCCTCCTCCAGGGGATCTTCTCAATGCAGGAATCAAATCCGCATCTCCTGCTTGGCATACAGTCTGACTGTCTACTGCAGAGCCATTGGACAGTATTTTAGGATGAAATAAATATTAATAAAATGTTTATTAGAATTAAAGGATTAATTACAATTGAAAATATTATATATACTGTTCTGTTAAATTGAACATATCATAAACATTAGTGATGTCATTCTTNTCAATGCAGGAATCAAATCCGCATCTCCTGCTTGGCATACAGTCTGACTGTCTACTGCAGAGCCATTGGACAGTATTTTAGGATGAAATAAATATTAATAAAATGTTTATTAGAATTAAAGGATTAATTACAATTGAAAATATTATATATACTGTTCTGTTAAATTGAACATATCATAAACATTAGTGATGTCATTCTTAAAATTTTAAAATTCATAATAAATTCTGGAAATGAAATCCATTCAACTCTTTTAGGTTTAGGAGAGATTATTCTACTCTCATATGTGTAACGTAGATTATAATAAGAATATTAATAACAACTAAAATATATCTGGTGCTTACTCTGTGTAAAATACTGTTCTAAACATGTTACATTTATGTAGATTAATTCACTGAATCTTTATAGCAACCAATAAGTTGAGTACTCTTATTATCCCCATTGAATAGGTAAAGAAACTGAGTCTTAGAGATTAAAATAACCAAGATTCAGCCCAGAAAGTTTGGCTGCGGAATCTGTGCACTTAACTCTGTTGTAAATAAGTGATAGTTTCATTACAGTTATTTAGTGCAACCTTTTTTTTTCTTGATTTAATGTTCATCCTAACAATCATTAAGTACCAAAGGTATTGATCGTTGCCTAACTCTGCCTCTTTCTGCTCTCCCATGCAAGTCTAAAAGCACTGATACTCAAACGGGGCTGCACATTGGAATTACTTGGAGAGCTTTCAAAACTATTGATACTTAAGATTTAGAGATTCTAACTTAACTGGTGTGCCATGAACACTGGGATTTTTTTAAAGCTCCTCTAATGANCTAAAAGCACTGATACTCAAACGGGGCTGCACATTGGAATTACTTGGAGAGCTTTCAAAACTATTGATACTTAAGATTTAGAGATTCTAACTTAACTGGTGTGCCATGAACACTGGGATTTTTTTAAAGCTCCTCTAATGATTCTGATATCTAGCGAAGTTTTAGGTCCACTGATCTAAAGGAAAATGAAATTTGTTTGGACTCGAGAGCATGTCTGAGGGGGTAGGGCATAGAGGTAAGCAGGGACCTTAAGGCATGCAGAAGTTGAAACTCAAGCCTGTTTGCATGGTGTCTTGTTAAGGATTCCTTCCTCTGCATGCATACAGTGGAAATACTAGGTAACAATGAATTTGAAAGTTACCCAGGGATTACATTGTATATGTTATTCTTTTAACTTGTTATTTTAAAAAATCAATTAAGCTTTCCTATTGCTTTAGTCATGGGGCCATACATGGCCACTGAAAATGTTCAGGAAACATTCGGGAAAAAAACAAAATTGCTATAAGTGGGAAAGGATTGTGCTTTCCTTTAAGGTTATAGTTATTGTTCCAGTGAGAAGAGTAGACTTTAGTACTTTAGTAGACTTTACTAAACTGTTTAGGAAAATTGATATTTATTTCAAATGTTTATGGTTTATTGTCTCAGAAGGTTAATGCCAAATCCTCAAAAATGTAGTGACGAGCGATGACTCATTTTAGCTCATGTCAAAACAATTCGCTTTTGTAATTTTCCTGTCCCTGGAGAAGCTATTAAACACTAAACAAAAATGCCTCAGAATGAAACTGATTGAATGTTTTAAATTATGTACTTTTGCTTGGCTATTAGCCAGATGTTCTTTGGGAAAGCTTACCGCACGTAAAGACCTGTGATTTGCGCTGACAATGATCCTACACAGTTTACACTGCTTAAATATCAGCGGTGTGTATTCTAAAGCTAAATAGTCAAGCAAAGCTCAGTCTTTTTGCTTAAATAATTTGTGTAACTCCACTCTCAGACAAGTGATTTTTAACTTTGTTAAACTTTGGGCAGAATATGCCTAACAGGTAAAGTATTTTTCTCTACTTTATGTTATTGTTAAGTAGCACAGATTCCAAGAAGCCTAAAAATAGTTTTCTGTGTCTGTTGTGTATATACAGATTTACACGTATACATATATACTTTTTAAAAAGATTTATATATTTGTTTCCGTGTAAGTAATACCAAATATCTTGTCCCCAGAGGAGCTCAGTGTAATGTTTTGTATGTAGTTTATATATGTGTATGTGTATATTGGTGATAGTATATGATACCAAAGAGCAAAACAGATCATTTTCATTAACTTCCTATGGTCTGTCTGCCAATACTATATGAGCTCTCTTAAATCAGTGTTAAGCTAACTACATCATATTTTTTAGGAACAAGAAATGTAATGATAGGCTTGCTTTCACTGACTTCTAAATAAAGAGGATATTTATAATGTTAGATGAGACGTTTTTAGGAAACATTTTCATCAGTGTGATTGACTGAGTATTAGTAACCGAGGCATTCTTAGTACCATGTGGCATTTTTTGAATAGGCATTTGGGAGCATGATCTTCTGGCAACCGAAACTATGGGCCAACTCATGAAATTTTGTGGCACACCCAGCACCTAGGAAAGAGTAGGTGCTCAGTAGGTGTTTGTTGAGCAGACTTTCTACTCATGCTTATCTCTTACATGAATCGAACCAAATTTTCAGGTGTAGTTCCATGAGAGGACATGGAAAAGGCAGTGAGAATTAAGTGCCTTAAGAGTGATTCTGTAACGGGGTGATGGACCATCATTCCCAAGGAAATTATCCTCATTCACAAGGATATCTGGCCATTAGCCCATTCTAAGATGGAAAATGGTGTAAAGAGTGGTTAATTCAAGCTGCATCTGAAAACTGTAGTTTTGATCTAAGGGAAAAACTGGACAGCCAGAAAGGACTAACAACAGAATGCAAAGGGATTCACACTAAATTAATAGCATGATCTAATTTTTTATTTAAAATATAGCATATCCAAATGTTATGCTTTCTGTCATACTAGTTTCCTGTCCTGAAAAAAAAAAGGTTTAACCAGAATTGGAGGTTTCATGTAAGTGCAAACAAAGTGGTAAGCTACCAGTCAATCTAGCAATTCCACTCCTGGTTATTTATCCAAAGAAAAAGAAAGCATGAATTCAAAAAGGTATATGCACTCACATATGTTCATTGCAGCATTATTAGCAATAGCCAAGATATGGAAGCAATCTAAGTGTCCATCAAAAGATGAATGGGTGAAGAAGATGTGGTATATATACACAGTGGAGTATTACTCCACTATAAAATGAAAGAGAATGAAGTCTTGCCATTTGTGACAACATGGATGGACCTAGAGACTATTACAGTAAGTAAAATAAGTCAGACAAAGAAAGATAAATAGTGTATGATTTCACTTACACTTATATGTGAAATCTAAAAAGCAAAACAAATGAACTAAACAGAAGCAGAGTTATGGATACAGAGGACAGAGGGGAGGGAAGTGGAGGAGGAGAAAAATAGGTGAAATAAGTGAAGGAGACTAAGAGGTATAAACTTTCAGTTACAAAATGAAAGAATCACACGTATAAAATGTACAGTGTGGAGAATATGGTCAATAATTACATAATGTCTTTGGTGACAGATGACAACTAGACTTATGGTGATCATTTAAAAATATACAGAAATATCAAATTGCTATGTTGTACACCAGGAACTAACATAGTATTGTAGGTCAGTTATACCTCAAAAACAAAGAAAAACACTCATAGAAAACGAGACCAGACTGTGGTTACCAGACACTGTGGTGGTGGTAGGGGTGAGAAAGTTAGGAGGAGGGGGAATTGGATGAAGGTAGTCAAAACTTGAGGAGAAGGCAATGGCAACCCACTCCAGTACTCTTGCTTGGAAAATCCCATGGACGGAGGAGCCTGGTAGGCTGCAGTCCATGGGGTCGCTAAGAGTTGGACACAACTGAATGACTTCACTTTCACTTTTGACTTTCATGCATTGGAGAAGGAAATGGCAACCTACTCCAGTGTTCTTGCCTGGAGAATCCCAGGGACGGAGGAGCCTCATGGGCTGCCATCCATGAGGTCGCACAAAGTTGGACGTGACTGAAGCGACTTAGCAGCAGCAGCAGCAGTCAAAACTTGAGAGAGTTGGACCATGAAGGTTGAGCACTGAAGAATTGATGCTTTTGAATTGTGGTTTTAGAGAAGACTCTTGAGAGTCCCTTGGACTGCAAAGAGATCAAACCAGTTAATCCTAAAGGAATTCATATTCATTGGAAGGACTGATGCTGAAGCTCCAATATTTTGGCCACCTGATGTGAAGAGCTGCCTTATTGGGAAAGACCTTGATGCTGGGAAAGATTGAGGGCAGGAGGAGAAGGGGTCAACAGAGATGAGATGGTTGGATAGCATCACTGACTCAATGGACATGAAGTTTGAGCAAATTACGGGAGATAGCGAAGAACAGGGAAGCCTAGCGTGCTGCAGTCCCTGGGGTTGCAAAGAGTCGAACACAACTTAGTAACTGAACAAAAATAGTCAAAAGATATAAACTTCCAGTTATTTATCTTATAAGTACAAAGGACATAATGTACAGCATTACAAATTTAATTAACACTTCTGTATTTTATATATATACAAGAGAGTAAATCCTGAGTTCTCATCACAAGGAAAAATTTTTCCTATTTATTTAATGTCATATTTATATGAAATGATGGATGTTCACTAAAGTGTTAATCACTCGGTTATGTCTGACTCTTTGTGACCCCATGGACTATAGCTTGCCAGGCTCCTCTATCAGTGGAATTCTCCAAGCAAGAATATTGCAGTGGGTACTGGAATGGGTAGTCATTTCCTTCTCCAGGGCATCTTCCTGACCCAGGGATCGAACCTAGGTCTCCTGCCTTGCAGGCAGATTCTTTAGCATCTGAGCCACCAGGGAAACCCAGGATGTTCACTGAACTTACTGTGAATACCATTTCATGATGAAAGTAAGTCAAATCATTATCCTGTACACCTTAAACTTACACAGTACCATATGTTAATTATACTTCAATAAAATTGAGAAGAAAAAAGCATATGACTAAAATGTAAAGAATGTAGCAGGGCAAACACTTGTTTACCCAGCCTAGAATTGTTAGAATTGGAATCTTGAAGGAAATGCATTTACTCAAAGAGCAGTGCACTAGAGTATGTGGCTGCCTCGTGGTTAAGAATATAGAGAAAAGGCCAAACTTCTGGGTTCAGTTCAGCTCCCTGTCCATTTCTAACTCTATGTCCTTAATCACCTTATCTTCTCAGTTTTTAGTTTCTTCATCTAGAAAATGCTGCTAATAATAGTACCTATCTTGTACAGCTGTTACACGGATTAAAGATTAAGTGAAAAACACTTAAAACAGCTGGCAGAGAGTAAGCTCTCTGTGTGTGTATGTGTGTGTGTGTACATGTGCTTGTTTTAAAGCATTTGCCATATAGATCAGGTGGGTTAAAAAAATAAGTAGCTTTAGAAGAATTACATTTGAAATCCAAAACTAGCTATTTAGAGTACTTTATTTTTTAGGTTGCATCCACACTGGCCCCTAAAAGGCTTCCATAAGAGACAAGAATCTTGGACTGGTTGGCTGGTTTGATCAGTGACCTGACCCCAAAAGTATTTGTTTCTGTTCTTACTAAAATGCTTCACACAGAAAACCACGCAGCTATTTCCCAGGCTGAAATAATGAGATAAAGATAAAGCTCTCCTTCCTGCTGCTTCATTTGCTTGTACTAATTTGTCCTAAATGAAAAACTCTTCATTTGGTAATAAAAAAGTATGACTTCCAGTAATAGAAACAAGCCCAAGCTAATTGAGTTAAGCAAGATCTTTGGCCAGGAAACGTAACTATTGAGATATGCATCTTGTTTTTCCAAGCAAATGCTCCTACTTTGGAATCTGAGTGGGCTTTAATCTGTTTACCTGGCTTGAGTTGCCCAGTTTTCAGACAAGCACTTTGCATTTCTGGCAGCAGTAAGTGTGATGAATGTTTTTGTTATTGTTGCTCTTAATGGTAAGAGTGTGGTTTTTATTCTCACTAGAAAGAAGGGTCTGTAAGGACCATAGGCCAGATTGTTTAACCATTAGAATATGCTTATTTTGTTATTTCCATCATTTGCTAGTATTTTTGTTCTAATCTTGGAATAGATCTTTCAGTAGGAAGAGAAAAACATTGTTTTCCAATCAAATATTTATAACCTCTTTTTTTAATATAAATATTTATTTTAATACAATATTGTATTGGTTTTGCCATACATCAACATGAATCCACCACGGGTGTACACGTGTTATAACCTCTTTAAGTAGTAGAACCTGCCTGGTAAAAATGTATTTCATTTCTGTTAAGGCAGTTTTTTTTTTTTTGGCACTGGCATTTTTTCAGTGACCAAATTAAAATAGGACCTTTTACAAATATATTGAGCATGCGTCTTTAAAATAAGCTAGTCCATTAAAATGAGGTCAAAGAACTTTCCGAACATTAATTTTTGTTAGTTTGCCATCTTCCTATTTTAACCCTAGGAAGCTTAGAGGTTTCCATAGTTTTCCTTTGCCGTTGTTTTCATGACTGCTCCTTACTTCTCAGTCAACCTGAGATTCATGCTTATTTTAACTTATTTTACTCAGTGTCTGTAGTAACTATCTCTTTCTTGCCTCCCATGCTCATTTGTCTTCCTTGGGACTTAACTCTCCTGTTCCATCAACTTTCAGTCTTGATTGGCTCCTTTCCTTCAACTTTGCTACTTCTGTGAGTGAACAGTCTTTTCCATTCTGATCCCTGGTGAATTTCTTGAAAAAATATCAGTATACTCAATGTGTCTACATCCTAACCATACTCTGGTTCCTTCAAATCTGGTTTCGGCTCCTGCCATTCTGATGAAATTATTCTCAGAGGTCAAGGTCATTGGTGATTTCATCGTCAGGTCCAGCAAACTTCACCCTCTGCTACTTCTCTCGGCCAGTTAACACAATTGGCTACTTATCCACTCCTTGATATTCTTCCTTTGGCTTCTAAGACACTGGGCTCTTTAAATTCTCTTTCAATATCATAGACTGCTTCTTCTCTCTTTTCCTTGATAGCATATTCCCCTTTTCTTATCCTCTGAATGTAGACATTTGCTGGGACAATCTAGCCCTTTGCATTCTATACTACTAGATACTCTAATCAGCTCCTACTGTTTCAATCTACCTTTCCATGCTAGAACTCTCACATCTCTGACTTTAGCCACTGTTTGCCTGAATTCTCTCTGGTCCCATGTGTGCAATTACTCCTAAATGTCTTCTCAGTTTCTCAAGCACAACATCCCAAAGTCAAACTCATCCGCCTCTCTGAATCTTCCAGTTACTGTTATGAGACCCAGTCTTCTTGTTACCAGGCTGATAAGAGTTGCTGAGTTCAGTCATTTCTACTTCTTGCACGTACAGAATGTGTAGCGTATCTCATTTCACAACTTATAAGTACTGTTTTTCCATTTTTTCCCTTATTGAGGTATACTTTATATTTGTTAATGTGCACACACATTAAACATGCAAGTTAGTGAGTTTTTCTAGATGGGTGGAGGAGCCTGGTAGGCTGCAGTCCATGGGGTCACTAAGAGTCGGACATGACTTAGCGAGTTCACTTTCACTTTTCACTTTCATGCATTGGAGAAGGAAATGGCAACCCACTCCAGTGTTCTTGCCTGGAGAATCCCGGGGACAGGGGAGCCTGGTGGGCTGCTGTCTATGGGGTCACAAAGAGTTGGACATGACTGAAGTGACTTAGCAGCAGCAGCATACTTGTATAAACACTATGCAGATCAAAATTTAGAGTATGTCCGAGTCTGCCGCAGACCTCCTTCATGCCACCTTCCAGTTGATATCCACTTTCTTCCCAGGAAGTAACCACCATTTTGACATCTATTACCACGGTTTAATTTGCTTTCCTGAAGTTCATGCAAGTTCATGCTCATATTAATGGAAATTCAGCTTCATATAAATGGAATTTATATTGCTACCAGATATATATATATATAAGTTCCAGTTGCTCTACTTCTTCAGCAATACTTGATATTGTCAGTTTAATTTTAGCCTTTCTGGTAGGACTGTAGAGGTATCATTATAGTTTACATTTCTCTGATGATTAATAATGTTGAACTTCCTTTTCACATGATTCTTTGGTTATCCGAATAAGTGTCCTTAAGTCTTTTCCTTTTTTATATTGGCTTGCCAGTCTTTTCTTTTTAATTGATTTTTACAAATTCTTTATATATTCTGGATGTTAGTCTTTTGTTGGTTATGTGTATGCAGGTATCCTCAGTGCTTTGCCTTTTGTAGAGGAATAGTAATTAGCCAAGATGGTGATGGTCAGGCTTTCTCGCCCCACTTCCTATAATCAATGACTTTGCATGGTTGTGTAACAGCTGAGATCATCCACAGCGGTGCACACACACATCTTGATGTAATAGCTTGGCAAATTGCCACCTTTGTTCATGTATACCTATATTAAGCCCACCTGAAACAGTCCTTTCTGGTGCATCAGCCCTTGGTGAATAAAGCATGTCTGCACTTCCTAGGGCTTCTCTCATTTTCTTCTAGCTTCCCAGCTCGCACCTTGCCTACCATGGGTTCATCGCTTGACAAGACACTTTTTCATCTGATTATTCTTATATTTAGATTAATTTATTAATTTATAGTGAATTGGTTAATTTTAATAAAGTCTAATAAGTAATCTTTTATGATTAGTGCTCTTGCGTCCTTTCTAAGAAAATGTTACCCTCTTCAAGATCCTGAAGATAAACTGAGGCACAGAGAGGTTAAGTGGTTTGTGCTAAGGTTGTGGCAGATTTGTTAGTTATCTTTGAAACATTAATTGTTTTTTTCCTGCCTGGGCTTATATGGCTGCCCAGCCAGACATTTCTACCTCTCCCTGTATTGAGACAAGGCTAAGTGAGTTTGGATTCGATTAGTGGAATATGAATAATAGAGATGGTCAACTCCAACTTGAAAGCAAGATACTTTTCGTGTTTTTTACCCTTCTTTCCCATCCTCTCCATCCTCCATACTATTTAAGAGAGACGTAGTGGGGTTTCAGCTTTGATCATGCAGATGAAGACAACATTCTGAATGAGCTCATGGAGCTGAGCATACTTAAGTTTATTTAAATAATATTTTCAACTATTCAATAAAGGTAGCCCAAATGCCACTTTTTCCATGAAACCTAATCTTGTCCCCCAATTAGTATTCACCTCTTTTTCCTGCCACTTGAACACTTTTCTGCCTGCCCCTGAAGGCAAGGATCATTTTTGTGCTTCAGTGCCTTGCACACATTAGACACTCAGTAATTGTTTTGAAATTAATGGATAAATTAGACAATAAGCGAATTTTTTAGGATTAGGAAAGGAGTAAAGCAAGGCTGTATATTGTCACCCTGCTTATTTAATTTATAGGCAGAGTACATCATGTGAAATGCTTGGCTGAATGAAGCTCAAGCTGGAATCAAGATTGCCAGGAGAAATAGCAATAACCTCGGATATGCAGATGATACCAGCCTAATGGCAGAAAGTGAAGAGGAACTAAAGAGCCTCTTGATGAAGGTAAAAGAGGAGAGTGAAAAAGCTGGCTTAAACTCTGCATTCAGAAATCAAAGATCATGGCGTCAAGTCCCATCACTTCATGGCAAATAGAAGGGAAAAAATGGAAACGGTGACACACTTTATTTTCTTGGGCTCCAAAATCACTGCAGGGGTATCTGCAGCTATGAAATTAAAAGATGCTTGCTCCTTGGAAGAAAAGCTATGAACGACCTAGACAGCATATTAAAAAACAGAGACATCACTTTGCTGACAAAGGGCCATCTAGTCAAAACTATGATTTTTCCCCTAGTCATGTACAGAGGTGAAAGTTGGACCATAAAGAAGGCTGAGCACCGAAGAATTGATGCTTTCGAACTGTAGTGCTGGAGAAGACTCTTTAAGAGTCTTGGACAGCAAAGAGATCAACCAGTCAGTCCTAAAGAAATCAACCCTTAATATTCATTGGAAGGACTGATGCTGAAGCTGAAGCTCCAATCCTTTGGCCACCTGATGTGAAGAACCAACTCACTGGAAAAGACCCTGATGTTGGAAAAGATTGTGGGCAGGAAGAGAAAGGGGCAACAGGGGATGAGATGCTTGGGTGGCATCACTGACTCAATGAACATGAGTTTGAGCAAGCTCCGAGAGATGGTGAACGACAGGGAAGCCTGGTATGCTGCAGTCCATGGGGTCACAAAGACTCAGACATGACTGAGTGACTAAACAACGACTATATATATAATATTAAGAAATGCTGATCTGGTCATATAATGAGTGTAGCCTCACTGGAAATTTAAGCTGTCTCCACACTGGTTCTGTGCCTTCTCTTTGCTGTGGTTCTGACTCAGCAGTTCTGAATCAGCAGGTTTGCTGTGCTATATCACTTTCACCTTCCATAACATAGCCTGTGCAGCTGGCTGTCCTGATACTAATTGCTGACATAGTGTGACCAAGACTTCATTTGACCTTTCAAGACCTTTCTGATTGCTATATAGTGAAAAGAGGTTCACATGGTAAAAGAGATGCTATTTTCTTTTCAAAGCTGATGATTTGGCATAGACAACTATGTGACAACTGGCTTCACTCAGGTTCTCTTGGCATCTTAAAAGAACATTTAAATCATGTTTGAGATGCCATTGTGTTCCTATTTCTAAATGCTCCCTTTGGAGATTCTGATTCAGGATATTTGGGGTTGGGCCCAGAAATCTGTACTTTTAAATAGTTCCCCTGGCAACTTTGGTGATCACTTACTTAATTTTGGGAACCACTCACAGAGAAAGGTTAAGAACTCAGATTCAGGGGTCAGATAGACTTGAGTTCTAATTCTTCTCTACAGTTACTAGCAGTAGTGTAACTTTGGGAAAGTTATGTAATGTCCTTAAGCTTCAGTTTGATTATCTGAATATTATGTGGACAATACCAGTATCTACTTTAAAAGATTGTCATGAGGATTATATGAGATAATGCATTTCGTATGCTAAGGACAGTGTTTAACAGTAAACATTAAATAAAATATACCTATTGTTACTATTAGTATTATCACTAATTATTGAATTCTTTATAAAGAGTTTGTATTGTTTTTATATAAAATGTACAAAGTAGAATCTACTGTCTCTATAAAAAGGATTCATGTTATATGTGAGTATGTGTGGTCTTTAATAGAGTTCTTAGTTTCAGGCATTTATTTAAAAGTGTGTGGGATTACTCTGATCACAGTTATTCATCATGAATAATTTACCAGTTAGCCACCCCATGCTGTTTGGTTTTAAGTACTGAGGGACTATTACTCTGGGGTTATATGTGTGTGTGTGTGTGTGCCTGTATAGGGGATATTACAAATAAATGCTTTCCTGGAATGTTTAAGAACTGAACGTTAATGCTATCAAAACTGAGGAGCTCAAAGTGGAGGCTTTCACTAACAAGTGCAGAGAGTCACCTATTTCAAATTCTGGTCTCTGTTTATAAAATTCTCTATCTGGTCCAACATCAGAGAATGGAACAGAGATAATCTGACCTAAAGAATCCACCTGCGATGCAGGAGACCTCGGTTCAATCCTTGGGTTGAGAAGATCCCCTGGAGGAGGGCACGGCAGTATTCTTGCCTTGAGGATCCCCATGGACAGAGGGGCCTGGTGGGCTACAGTCCATGGGGTCACAAAGAGCCAGACGCGACTGAACAATTAAGCACAGCACAGCACAGCAACTTCAAAGGAACCTGAGTTCTGGGATGTGTGTTTCATGTATCAGTGGAGGAATGATGGGTATGGAATCCTTGGAGCAGGAGGGAGGGACTAGGATTGGTGAGAGTTACAGCATTAAAAGGTTTTCAAGCCACTCCCTTGTACCTTAGTTATTGTTTAAATTTACTCCCCAGGGTATCAGTGAATAATAAGTTAAAGTTTGGAGCAGAAACAAGATTTCTTTTTAGATAAAGCAGAAACTTTCTAGAACAAAAGAATGAGTGGATTTATCTTAATAGTGTTCTTTGCATAAAAAGATAATGCTATGGCTAAAAGTAGGGTGTTACAAGGGGAATAAACTGTTGACCCTTGAATAACACAGGGTTGGGGGCACCAACCCTCCCACGATTTAAAAAAAAAATCCCTCTATAGGTTTATAGTCAGCTATTTCTACTCGTGGCTCATGCATTATATGCCTTTGATCTATGTGGATTAGTTAGCTCTTACAATAACGCTATTGCTATCATTTCTAGTTAGATAATTGAGATTGACTTCTATTTTGCCACGTTCTGATTCTATTTGCATTCAACTGCATATTGAATTCTCAAATTGCCTGGAGAATAGGTGATGAGAGTCATGGTCTATGACTCAAATCACTTTAGTAAACCCTTCACGGAGTTCATTTATCACTGTCAACAAAAAGAGCTGTTGTCATCTGACCAGAACAGATGAGAAAAATTTTAGTTTTTGGGGTAAGACCTGTATTTAGAGCTGAAATTTTAATTAAAAACAAGGTTGATTAGTTAACAGTTAAAGGCTTCATTTGGGGTTAAGATTACCCTCATCACTCTCTCAAGCATTAGACTTTCTTAGTTATCCAGAACCTGTGGGATTCTTAATAGATTTCGTTTACATATAATCTCTACTCTTTGACTCATATGAACTTAAATCTTGTCTAAAAACCTATCTGGATTTCGGAGGCTTAGAGAGGATTAAAAAGGCTATAAAATTTTAAATAACTTCATCCAGTGAGCATGTTTACCTAAATGTGTCATCAGACTTCTCAGTTTTCTGGTTAGAAAACCGGTTTGGGACAGACTGACTCACACTGTCAACTGATAGAATACAAACACATTCAGAATTCTCCTGGCAAGACTAATGCAATAAAAACAGAGTTCTTTGAGCTTTTAGAGGTGAAGTGTTTCATTTCTCTAATAAATCTTCCTATCACTAAGAGCTTTCAAAATAAACAAATTCATGTCTTTACAGTTGTTACGTGCTAGAGAGGCATAGGCGTCCTACCGTATCCATTACCTCTTTGCGGCTCTTAAAGGACGTAATGTTTTAAAATTTTAATTTCTATTTTATGTTGGGAAATAGTTGATTTCAGCTGTTAACCAAAAGGTTAGGGATTCCCTTGTGGCTCAGATGGCAAAGAATCTGCCTTCAGTGAGGGCGACCCAGGTTCGATCCCTGGGTAGAGAAGATCCCCTGGAGAAGGGCATGGATACCCACCCCAGTATTCTTGCCTGGAGAATTTCATGGACAGAGGAGCCTGGCAGACTGCAGTCCTTGGGATAGCAAAGAGTTGGACACAACCGGGCGACTAACACTATAGTTGCTTTACCGTGATGTGTTAGTTTTAGGTGTACTGCAAAGTGGTTCAGCTATACATATACATACATGCATTCTTTTTCAGATTCCTTTTCCATATAGATTATTGCAGAATATTTACTAAGAGTTTCCTATGCTATACAGTAGGTCCCTGTTGATTATGCATTTTATATATATTAGTGTATATATATGTTAATCCCTCACCTTTGCCCTTTGGTAACCGCAAGTTTGATTCTGAATTCTGTGAGTCTGTAAATAAGTTCATTTGTATCATCTTTTTAGATTCCACATATAAGTGATATCATATGACACTTCTTTCTCTGTCTGATTTACTTAGTATGATAATCTTTAGGTCCATCCATGTTGCTGCAAATGGCATTATTTCTTCCTTTTTATGGCTGAGTGATATTCCACCCTGTATATGTACCACATCTTCATCCATTCATCTGTCAGTGGACATTTCGGTTGCTTTCATGTCTTGGCTGTCGTAAACAGTTCTGTAGTGAACACTGGGGTGCCTGTATATTTTCAAATTATGGTTTTCTCCATTTATATGGCTAGGAACAGGATTGGTAGATCATATGGTAGCTCAACTTTAGTTTTTTAAGGAACATCCATACTCTCTTCCATAGTGACTATACCAGTTTACATTCTCACCAACAGTGTAAGAGGGTTCCCTTTTCTCCAGGCCCTCTCTCTGCAGCATTTACTGTTTATAGACTTTCTGATGATGACCATTCTGAACAGTGTGAAGTAATAATACTTCATTGTAGTTTTGACTTGCCTTTTTCTAAGAATTAGTGATGTTGATCATCTTTTCATGTGCTTTTTGGCCATCTGTATATCTTTGGAAAAATGTGTGTTTAGATCTTCTACTCATTTTTTGATTGGGTTATTTGGTTTGTTTGATTTTTTTTTTTTTTTTTTTTTTTTTTTTTTGTTTTGTTTTNCCTTTTTCTAAGAATTAGTGATGTTGATCATCTTTTCATGTGCTTTTTGGCCATCTGTATATCTTTGGAAAAATGTGTGTTTAGATCTTCTACTCATTTTTTGATTGGGTTATTTGGTTTGTTTGATTTTTTTTTTTTTTTTTTTTTTTTTTTGATGTTGAGCTCCATGAACTGTTTGTATATTTGGAGAGTTAATCCCTTGCCCCTTGCTTAATTTGCAAATATTTTCTCCCATTCTCTGTGCAGTCTTTTCATGTTGTTTATGGTTTCTAAAGAAAGTAACTTTTAATAATTTTTTAAAATTTTATTTATTTTATTTTTGGCTGTCCTGGGTCTTCATTGCTGCAGGAACTTTTCTCTATTTGCGGAGAGAGGAGGCTATTCTCTAGTTGCAGTGTGCAGGCTTCTCATTGCCGTGGCTTCTCGTTGTGGAGCATGGGCTCTAGGGTGCAGGCTTCAGTAGTTGTTGTAGCATGTGAGCCCTAGAGCATAGGCTCAGCAGCTGTGGCACACAGGCTTAGTTGCTCAGTGGCACGTGGGATATTCCCAGATCAAGGATTGAACCTGTGTCTCCTGCATTGGCAGGCAGATTCTTTACCACTTAGCCACCAGGGAAGCCCCTAAAGGAAGTAATTGTTAAAGGTTATCTGGGAAATATTAGTAGTTAGCCCTTGGACTGATAAAAGTAATGTTCTATAATTTAGACTATTCCCATATGTAAATAAATATTTCATTTGATTCATATTTCACTTCTGATCCACAGATCTCAAATTCTTTGCCCCAAAAGTTGCCGTTATTTTTCTTAATTAGCCTTTGTACAAGAAAAGTGATCTGGAGAAGGAAACGGCAACCCAGTCCGATATTCTTGCTTGAGAAATCCCATGGACAGAGGAGGCTGGCAGGCTACAGTCCATGGAGTCTCAAAGGGTCTGACATGACTTAGCAACTAAACAACAACAACAAGAGAAGTGGTAGGTAGGAAGACTATTTCTTCTCATTTTGTAGATGGATACATCAGCCCAGAACAAAAGTTTGTTTTTGTTTTGTTTTATATCAAGTTTGCTCAGGAAAATTGGGACCAAACTCAAAAGATGACCAGAGACAGGGATATTCTGTAAGAAAGATTAGCTAAGTAACTTTTTTCAAGGATGAAATTGGAATGTTTTCTTGTCAGAGATCAGGATACATTCAAAATAAGTAGATGCTCCTGTTCCTTTCTGTTTTCCAGTTAGTTATATCTCTGTGCTGTTTATTCACATGTTGCTATAATTAGCCAAGTTTAGGCCATGCAAAAGGGATTAGCTAGCATACTACACACCCACATCTCTCTTGCTGGGATTTAGGATGGAATGAGATTTATTTTTCCATTTACTTTAACTAAATGAGCATGTACTTCTCCAATCCCATTTTACTGTTAAGTCTTTATCAAGAATTTGTATAGCACTTGGTAGCCTGCAATCCATTTCTGAAGAGCCTTGCCCTCTTTGGTGTTTTACTTATAGTAGTAGTTTTCTGGGTGGTGTTGTTAATATTTTTATTACAATATGTTCTTTCCAAATTTGACTCTGAACACACCTAACATAGTGTTCTGTGTTATGCTGTAGGTTCTCTGACAGATCACCCATGTCAAGTTGAGATTTTTCTTGGGCTCAAGATAAAGAGGAATCCCAGGGTAATGGCACGTAGGGTTTGTGTACCCTGGCCCTAAACTACTTATGTTCAACAGAGACTTAGTTTGACAGACTGCTCTTCTTCAGTCCTTTTGTGCCTATGGGTATAGTTTTCTGCCTGGAATACCATTTCTGCTCTTCTCTGCCAGATAA
Source organism: Neotragus moschatus (assembly GCA_006410615.1). Taxonomy (NCBI): domain Eukaryota; kingdom Metazoa; phylum Chordata; class Mammalia; order Artiodactyla; family Bovidae; genus Neotragus; species Neotragus moschatus. The sequence goes on from SJYA01000266.1 coordinate 1,485,269, forward strand.
AAGTCCACTAGGCCTTCAGGCTAGGAAATGGCAACCCACTCCAGTGTTCTTGCCTGGAGAATCCCAGGGACGGGGGAGCCTGGTGGGCTGCCGTCTATGGGGTTGCACAGAGTCGAACACGACCGAAGTGACTTAGCAGNGGCTGCAAAGAATATAAAATCAGTCTGATTTCAGTATTGACCATCTGGGATGGCCATGTGTAGAGTCTTCTCTAGGGCTTCTTTAGTTTCTGTCAGTGTTGTGTTGTAGTTTTCAGAATATGTCTTGTACTTTTGTTTATTTCCAAATCTTTATTTCTTTTTGGTGCTATTGTAAGTTAAATTGTTTTCTGAATTTCAATTTTAATTTGCCCACAGCTACTGTGTAGAAATACAGTTGATTTTTGTGTATTGATCTAGCTTGTATTTTACAAGCTTGCTGAGCTTATTTTATTAGTGCTAGTAGTTTTTCAGTGGGTTTCTTAGGATCTAATTATTACCACTATTATTATCATTGTTATCAGTTTAACAAGTGTTCCAAGAGTGTTCATTTTTCCTAAAAACCATTGATATTATTTGATCTGTGCCTAGATTTAAGTTTTTATATGACCTGGTGAGCTACTTTTGTCTTCCCAGGTAACATTAGTAGTAAAGAACCTGCCTGCCAATGCAGGAGTTGTAAGAGACATGAGTTCAATCCCTGGGTCGGGAAGATACCCTGGAGGAGGGCATGGCAACTCACTCTAGTTTTCTTGCCTAGAGAATCCCATGGACAGGGGAGCTTGGTGAGCCACAGACCATAGGGTCGCAAAGAGTCAGACAGAACTCAAGCAACTTAGCTGCTGCTGCTAAGTCGCTTCAGTCGTGTCCGATCTGTNCGGGAAGATACCCTGGAGGAGGGCATGGCAACTCACTCTAGTTTTCTTGCCTAGAGAATCCCATGGACAGGGGAGCTTGGTGAGCCACAGACCATAGGGTCGCAAAGAGTCAGACAGAACTCAAGCAACTTAGCTGCTGCTGCTAAGTCGCTTCAGTCGTGTCCGATCTGTGCGACGCCATAGACGGCAGCCCACAAGGCTCCCCCGTCCCTGGGATTCTCCAGGTAAGAACACGAGTGGGTTGCCATTTCCTTCTCCAATGCATGAAAGTGAAAAGTGAAAGGCAAGATGCTCAGTCATGTCTTACTCTTAGCGACCCTAAGGACTGCAGCCTATCAGACTCCTCCATCCATGGGATTTTCCAGGCAAGAGTGCTGGAGTGGGTTGCCATTGCCTTCTCCCAACAACTTAGCAGGGATGCTTTATATGTATATATCATCTGTCTTAGTTTTGTAGTTTGAAGAGAAACTTTATTCCACCCACAAGCTGTATGAGCATACATTAACACTATTATCTGTTGAAATTTATAGTATTTTTTAAAACTTAGTTTAGAAAAGAAAAAAAAATTACTTGTATCATTTTCTCTGAAAGAAGAAAGTGGCCATAGATTACAGTGGCTCACAGGTTCACAATAGTTTTATCTCTTATATTGCTTTATTTCTGATTTTCCAGAAAATTTCTAGGGACAGTTTGGAGTTCATGAATCACGTCCTATTCCCCTCACAGGCAGTGCCATGTCCAAATAAGTAGCATTCCTTGTTTTGGGGACAGCATTAAGAAAGTGTATGTGGGCTTTACTTCTAGAATTCTGTTACTTTTGATTCTTCTGTGGTCACTTTGTTCACTTCATCAGGCAGATACTACTGCAAATAAGTACAAATTTCATTTGAACTGCCTGAGCTTCTGCTCTTGCATCAAACCCCTGCTCTGTAGCTTTTACAAAATGGCAACCCACTCCAGTATTGTTTGTTGCCTGGAGGATCCCATGGACAAAGGAGCCTGGCAGGCTACGGTCCGTGGGGTCACAATGAGGACACAACTTAGCAACTAAATCCTCCCTGTCACCTGCTAGCTCTGAAGACCACTTGGGGAAGTGCTGACAAGTAAATGAGTGTGGTCTGTGGACCCGACTCTGGAAGTGTCATCTCCCTGCTGTCCCTGTCCTCACCCCCACTACTATCTTCTGTGGTTGTTTTGAGGGTCCCATGCAAAGGCTTCTTTTCTTGTGGGTTTCAGTTCTTCATTATGGAAAAAAAAAAAAAAAAAGCAAGGTTACTACTGAGTAACTTGTTTCTGAAAGAAAGTTGGAATTAACCTACATCTGAATTTATTGAGAGCCAATTGACCAGGCAATGTTTGGCAACAAATAAAAGAAAAAAGAATGCTATCTAAAGCCTGGCCAAATGAATTGCATCTCTAGAATGAAATAATATGCAGCCAATTTTTTTTTAAGGTAGGAAGATCTCTTTTATGAGTTACTTATGATATATGCTTTCAGTAAACTTTTAGAAATATACATGGAAAACTATTAGCTCTAGCTTACTTTTGGGGAGTCGGAAGTGAGGAAAAGTCAGAGAAAGGTTAATTTTCATTTTACTTTTATAAATCTTCATTTTATATTTAATTTTTATTTTATACTTTTCTGTTCATTTAAAATTTCTAACTATATTCTTGTGTTATTATTTGTTCACTTTTGTGTTATTTTTAACACACAAAGAAGTGGAGCTGATGATATGATGAACCCCTTCGGGTCCCTCTTACAGCTTCAGTACTTACTAACTCTTGGCCAGTCTTGTTTCTTCTGTATCACCCTACCGAAAGGTAGCAGAATATGTCACCAAAAATATATCTCTTTAGTATAAGAAATATTTTGAGCTGAATGTTTAAATAAACAGCAGATATAGGAAAAGTTCTGAAAACAGGAGTAGACTTACTCTTCTGTAAGGGAAATTTACGTTTATGAAGGAAATCTCTGTGTAAGGATATCTCCAGAGAAGGATGACTAAATCGTGAGGGAAGTTTATCAGCAGAGAAGGCACCAACTTAAATCTGAATAACAACCACACACAAGATTTCTCAGGTAACTTCCTGTAACTGGCTACCCTTTTCCTCATTCCTCACTACTTTTCTTTCTTTTATCTTTAGCTGAAGGTGGTATTTAGGATTGTAGTTTAGGTCATTTTATAGAGTTTCTCATTTTCCCTGGGTATCTCCTATGTATACATGAGGTATATATGTTAATAAACTTCTGTTTGGTTTTCTCTTCTTGATCTGTCTTTTATTTCAGTGGGTCTAAACCAAGATCTCCAAAGGGTAGAGAGGGAATTATTTTTGCTCCACTATGCTGTGCTTCTCAATCTGGATTATTTTGAAGCAAATCCAAAACATCCTATTCCTGTCATTTTCCTTACCATGGTGTCCCCTGAAGGCATTCGAGGCTGTAACACTACCTCCACCCCATGCCTTTTTATGTTTCAGCAGTAAAGAATCTGCCTGCCAATGCAGGATACCCAGGTTGATCCCTGGATCAAGAAGATCCCCTGAAGAAGGAAATGGCAACCCACTCCAGTATTCTTGCCTGGGAAATTTCATGGACAGAGGAGCCTTGGCAGGCTGCAGTCTATGGGGTCACAGAGTCAGACATGACTTAGTGACTAAAGAACAGCAGTCATTACATATTGTAAATTAAAATAATTGTTAATAAAATACCATCTGTAAGAAAGTATGAATTAGCTGTCCCTATTTAATAAAAAAGAATTTGAATATCTGAAATCTAAAGAAACTTTCTTTGGGTTTTTTGCATGATTTGGTGAGTTGTGAGCATTCAGTCATGGTACAGGAACAATTCATTCTGAAGCTACAAACCTCTTTGGATTCCTAAGGCTTCTTTTTGAAACTGGAAGTGGGAACTAACTGACTACTCTACATGTTCCCTAACAAAATAAAATCAATTTGAAAGAGTACAGACTTATACAGAGAAGACAAGGAGACATGTTTCAAGATTAAACTCTTCCAGTCTAGAAGAGAATTCATTTGCTACCATCCAGATGGTTTTTCAGGATGAAGTTTTCTCTCATTTCTCTGCTTTGTCATCATTGAGGCACCCTCACTTAGATTTCAACACAGGTGAAAATTAAGGAGTGATTTCTCCCTCTTCTAACATTTTTGTTGTTTTGTGCTTCTTACTTTGTTTATTGATAAAGTTTTATCCTTCAGAGGAACGGTGAGAGTAAGCCACCGAATTCTTCTATATGAAGAAGCCACGGGAATTCTCTACCTTTGTATCCACAAATAAACACATGAAAAGGCCATTCATTTAACCTATGTGCTGTCCTACTGGCTCAATGCTGTCGTGCTTGGAAGTATGTCTGTAAAACAGCTGGAGTGTTCTTGAGAAGATTATTAAGTGGAGTTTTGATTAATTGACAAATATGTTTAGAGTAAGAAGTAATTTGACATAAAGCAAATGACAGATGAGCCTCACAGGGAAATGGTCTTTTTATTTTTATGGCCATTTGTATTTGGTCCTTACTAATGCCATTACTGATAAATATTGCATTTTGAGATCAGCCGCATATGATTCTCTTTTCCCAAAATTGTTTCTGTACATATATATGCACACATATATGTATACATATGTGTGTATACATATATATACATATTGCAGTGTTTGTTATGACATGAAATGCTTTGAATGTCATATGTACTTAGAACAAAACAGTGAAAGTCACTCAGTTGTGTCTGGCTCTTTGCGTCCCCGAGGACTATATAATCCATGGAATTCTCCAGGTCAGAATACTGTTGTGGATAGCCTTTCCCTTCTCCAGGGGATCTTCCCAACCCAGGAATTGAGCCAAAGTCTCCTCATTGCAGGCGGATTCTTTACCAAAACCGAGCTATCAGGGAAGTTAGAACAACAACAAAAAAAAGCGTGCTATAAAGTGACAAACTATATGGTAGAAATTACTTATTTTGAAGAAACACGTACTCAGCGTACTCATAAATCCTGCAAATATGTTTCATCTGAAACATTTTACAAAGATATAAATTATCTGTTCACCAGGCATCTCACATATTTCATGCTGTCATTAGGCAAGTCATGGAAATAAATGAGACAATGCTATGGGCATAATGTATTATGCATGATAAATAGGGAAGATACGTGAGGAAGTGAGAATTGGTGGGTAGAAATTGAGTTAAATAGGAGAAACTGATTGAAAATTCTCACATACTCCAATCAACCAAATTATTAAAAAGGGAATTTGACAAAGTATACTTTGGGTTCTGCAGTGTTAAACAAGTCAAACTTGTCTGTGGAAGGCCAGTACTACAAGCAGTATGAACTATTGCCAGAATTTGTCATGTGGTAGGTAAGGTAGGCCAGGATCCTGACTTGGGACTTTATAGCTTTTGTGGGATTGTACAGAGGGTTTCAGACCTTTCAGAGAAAGAGCAACAGAAGCAGTGTTTTGGAGGATTGGTGGTAGTAGGCCATTAGAATTTGAATTTGATGAGGAAAAGGAAATGTACTGAAATTATATTGACATTGGCAAAATATTCCTTCAAGAAAATGTTATGTTTGAGTATGTTTTTGATGATATGTTAGAATTTTTTTTTTTTTTTTTGGTCGGAAGTAATACATCTCTAAAATCAAATTCCAAGTCAGTGGGAAAGTCTGATTCAGGTTATAAACATTCTCTCACTTTACATGGTTTTTGACATGTTTTAAATGAGATCAGATTCAGGATTAGTCTCAGGCAAAGTTATAAAGTAAGAAATGGGTACTTTCCTTCACTGAGAGTGATAGTATAAATGGTCTATTTGTATCAATAGAATGCAACTTAGCTACAGTTTTTAAAATTCTGAGAAGTTTTATAACTTTTGACCTAGCAATTCCACATCATAAACTTTATTCTATGGCAACAGTCAGGAAGTCATAAAAATTAACCGGGATGTGAGGCTTTTCTTCATAGTGTTCTTTATAAAAGTGAAAAAGTAGAATGAATCTAAACACCCACAATAGGGAATTTAAATAAATTACATCTGTATGACAGTAGTATTCATGTACTTAAAAATTATGATGTTCCGGAATAGTTGGTGATTTAGGAAAATGTTCGTGTTTTTGTCAGTGAAAAAAACAAGATACAATAACTATGCAAAGTATGAGTTGAGAGTGTTATTTTTAGAGTTATTTTTAGTTTTTTAAAATAGTTAATATTTCTGATGTTCTTAAACCAAAATCCTATCTTTGGATGGTTCTCTCCTCCAGTGCCTTAGTAGAGAACCCATCCTGTTTTATATCTGCTTTCAGTAGAATAATCCCAAAGCTCTCAAGCGTACTTTGCTTCCTCTACCAAAATTGACTTGTTTTATATATTATTCTCTAAAACTGGGCTAAGTGAAAAGAACTAATCCAGAAGATAATGTTTGAGAAGATAAATGAAAATGTAACAAACTTTTTCTACATTCTAGTCACTTATTCAGTACATATTTATTAAACTTCTCCATGTGCTTGGCCCTATAGAAGGAATTGTGAACAAAGTAAATCAGAAGCCCACTTACCTTATTATGGGAATATTTGATTTTTTATAATTCCCATAGGTCTCCATGGTTTAGGAGATGAAGGGGAAATTATTGAGTACTATGGTGTCCAGCTCAGTGTTACAGTGTTAGATCCTTAGGGCATTCAGCAATACCCCTATCTAAAGGAAATAAGATACAACCAGGCCTAGGAAAGGACCACTTATTTGTGCCTGCTCTGTATTCTTAGCTGTCATTCTACCTGAAACACAACACGACACTTGTTTTTGTGTCTTTGTTCCCCATACCAAAGGGTATGTCCCTTGGAAACTTTTATTCATCAGCACATCCTTAGCACCAGCATAGGTTCCAATTAGGTTCCTTTCTAGCAATCCATAATATGCCCAGTGGTGTAGTAAAGCGTATGCAAATGAACTAACTTGAAGAAAGGCAAATTTGCAGAAAGATGCCAATGCATACTGTCAGCCACCATACTTAGCACTTCATATGCATTGTATAATTTAGTAATTTCAGCAACCTGTGAGATCTGTATCATTTTATTAACAGATGATAAAATTGAGACTTACAGAGAGTAAGTACTTGATTCAAGGTTAAATAGCTAGTCGGACCAGATGAGAGGATGGGAGCATGGTTCAAACTCCTGTTAGTTCTAACTCCAGAGCCTATGCTTTTAACCCATTACTATATGTACACCCTTCTAAGGAAAGGCCTTTCTGTACATTGATATTTACTCAATATTTATGCCAGGCATTTCCTATTCTCATGGCTGACCAAAGATGTTTGGCTTCATCTTCTCATGAGAAATAATATATTTGCCAGCAAAGTTTACCTACCAGTTGGGAATTCAGGATACAGCTTAATTCTAATGTTCCACCTTGGTTTCCATTTATGAGGCAGAATTTTCCATTTTGATATGGCTTAATGACTCTTCCTCCTCTTGGTATTTTATAGCCAGATGGAACAGAAGTTTGGGGTTGCCTTTCCACATTCAATCTTTGACTTCCTGTTTTATAGAGCTGTTAAGCTAGTAGCTGTGAGCCAGTTAGATATATTTATCCAAGACTTACTGTATGTCTTCCACTCTCCTAGGGCTATGTCGGTCGTTGGATAATTACACTTAATATCCTTTTTGACTGACCTTTCATCATGTTGCAACACCAGTGTCAGTACCACAGAATGAACACCTGCATCTTCTGTAGATATTTTATGAAGGTCTTATCTTTTCATTTGTGGTATAATTATGTCTTAACTTTCTTTGGAATAGCAGGCACAAAGGTTGAGCTCCTAGTAATGATTCTGGGGAGAATATCACTCACTATGTTATCAGAGCTAGCCTCTGGTCTGGCCCTACAACTGAATCTTGATGGGCTTCACTTTTCACAATTCAGAAATTAGAGGATTGGTCTTTATTGCTAGATCTTTACTCATTTAAATTTAGGATTGAGAGATTTCTGTAATTTTTTATGGCTATCTCATAGATTGATTCTCTGTGGTGGAATATACGGAATAGAAAGGCTGTAAATTGACCTGAATTTGCGAAGGTAATATTAAGTTCAGTTTCTAATATGTAACATTCAAGAAGCAATAGGAGGTACCTAAATCTAGATATCCTCTAAAAATGGGAACACTGCTGACGTAGATTTGAATCTGGTGGTTGAGGTGCTATCATTCTTACTGACCTCTTTTGCTAGTGTGGCTTAGAATAATAGGGTTGAAGTAAAAGATACTTATTCATAATAGTATCACGTAATCACAGTGTTTTAAATCTGAAAAAGACACACAAATATACCCTGTCCCATTTGTTTACATACAAGGTTGGAGAAATGGAATTTGCCCAAATCTAGTCTAGCTGCAGATCCAGTTTGCAGACCAGCATCCCCTTTGTCCAAGTTCCCAGTTCATCCCTCACTGTGCTTGTTATATTTCCTCTTAGACTGCTTTTTAATATTTGTAGTATTCTTTTGTGAGCAGTAAATTCATGAATCATTGTACATCTAAATACACACCCAGAATTATTTGTAAAATTTAGATCAGCTTTCTGGGAAGGAAAAGCAATCAAATAGCGTCATCATTGTAGCCGAATTTTGACCTCTATAATTAAATGGTGTTGTATAGAAACCACTGAATTATGCAGTTACAAGGGTATGGTTTTGTGACATCTGCTGAAAGTTAAGTCATGATGTACAGTCCTAAATGAATGGGTTTTTTGGTTATCCTCGTGAGGTAATCTCTCTGCATCCCTACCCAGACCCCATGTTAGATCTGAGGTATATGAACACTGGGCTGATCACATTATGAGTCTCTGTAGAGTTACAATATAAAATATGTTTGTGGTGGTCTCCATTTTGTTCTGACAAAGAACTGAATACCAGTGACAAAGGTCAAATGGAGATCTGCCATCCATTCCACTACTTGCAAGACATAGCCTCGAGAATATGTAATACATATAACTCCTTGCCAGAAAACTGAAAGGAAATGATTGCATTTGAGTACAATGCATTCTACAACAATAGTTTAGTGTGCATGAAATTTAAAACTGCTGGCTTTCCAAATAGGACTTTTAAAAAGTAGACTTTAGCTTATTTATTTTTAAAAAACATTATGCCCTCTGTGTTATGCTTTGTGGGATATTTTTAAAAGCTGGGATTGAAGACCAAAAAATTTGAAAATCCTAATGGTAATAGTTGCAAGGTACTGGATCCTCTTGAAGTACTGTAGTTTAATGTGTTTACTGAATTCTCCTGTTTTATTTTCAGGAGTATTTAATATATTATGTTTCTGTACCGTACTGGTGCTTTTCTCCCCTACCCATCACGATCTCATAGTGCCCTGGAAGCCTTAGTATCAAATCATAAAGGCTACAGTGGTGTCTCTGTCCTACACATGCACAAATGAGTTGGGATTATATGCCAGTGAGGAACTCATCTACTTCCTTCTCCTAGTATCTAGTATAGTACCTGGCATGTAGCAGGCATTTAATTAATTGGGGTGGTTTTGGTTTGGGTTTTGAGTGTTTTTTTTTTTTTTTTTGGTTTTAGTGAATGAGTAAGTGGCCAGCAGCATTAAATAGCTAAGTAACTAGTTAGTTTAACTAAAAACTTAAATAGATTAATACACTCACTCATTTATATATATTTCAAGGGAGTATTCAAAACTTCTAGAAAGAAGATTTGATGTCTTTTGAGAGAATCCTTTGAAAGTAATCCAATATATTCAGTTAGCAGGAGAGTCAAATATGGCTCAGTGTTTCATTCACCTTTCCTGGTGCCCATCTAGAAAACAGGCCTGTCAGAGTAGAAAAGAGTTAATGATAGACATCTTTATAAAGTTGCTTCAGCCAAAGGGAAAGGTGAAAATGCTTTGTTCTTTACTAAGGACTTAACCCAAGATGTGGTCAAGGCAACAACCTTGAAGCTGAGTTCCTGCTGACTTTGCTGCAAAGACCCTTCGGCCCCCTGAGCCATTGTTCTGTCTGGTCGCACTTGGACAGGACAGCAGCAATAAATTAATTCTGCCTGTGACTCGTTCCTTATTATGTGGGTTTTGAGAAGCTACCATTTGAAGTCTTGCTTTATAAGATCACAATTATCAGTGCTAACCTACTTGGCCAAGATATTATGAAAAGTAATTTAAGGTTTTCAAAAAATCCATAGTTGAAGTCATAGTTTTAAACAGAGTTGCCATAACAATATTTGTTTCCCACGTCAGTGGTGGTTTCAAGGCCAGAAGTGCAATAATATATATGGTTAGTATACATGGTTTGCTTTAGTGTTCTAAGAAAGAAAGCATGATTTAAAAAAAAAAAAATAAATAAGAAACTTTTTTTTTCTTCCCAGCTTTTTCCCCCATTGAAACTGAAAAAGGAAAAAAAAATTATGCAAACTATTTTGAAAGTACAGACAAAACTGGCAATTTACTTATGGGAAAATTTTGCAAAACTGCACTGACTAAAAGTGATTTTTGTTTTGGATTTCCTGTGAAGCCCTCCAAAAAGGCCAAAAATTACTGGCATTGCTTTTGTATAAAACCTTTCACATAGACTCCACTTGTAATTCAGCCAAGTACGTAATTCAGGTCATCAGTGACACACATATCCACACATTGGAGCTGGTTGGTGAACAGAAAGTTGTCATGAAATGTGGACATAATATTATTTTATGGACAGACCAAACTGCACAGATTACAGTGAAGGAAACTTTACATTAACACGCTTGGGAACAGGGTTTCCTGAGCTGTTCCCTGCCCCCACCCTTCTGCAGTGGGAAAGCCAATTGTTTACTGATTACGACAACGACATCATTTGGCAGACATTTTGGCCTAAACTCAGTGTGTGACATCAGCCTCCTTTAGGGTTTTCCACATAAAATGAATTCTCCAAAGAAAACACAGAAATGGAGCCTGAATTTGAAATCCATTATTACACCCTCTAAGGTCTCATTAACTATCTCAATCGTGTATTTCTTAATTTTTATTTAATTTCCAAGTAGATGTTATCTATCACTAAAAATAGGAGCTCTGAACTTTCACAGTGTTTTTTCAGAGTTCCAGTCAGAAACTATATTATAGTTATAGAGCCGTATTTATGGCTGTATTCACTCAAACCACTTTTATGGCGGTTATGATATCTTTGTTTCTTTGTACTGAGGGTCACTGATTCGGGAGTGGCTTACATCACTCTGTTAGAGGAAGGAAGTAAACATTATTCTTTGACTTCTTAGAAAAAATTAGTCTTGTTTTTGTGAGGGGTAGCTGCATGTTTGAGAGGAAGTACTCTCACTAAAGTTAGGTTTGTGTTCTGTCATTTGTTGTCATAGAATGAGACGTGTGAATGGTACTTTACTCTCTTGTATAAACACCTCCTCAGTATATGCCGCTACTGCTGCTAAGTCGCTTCAGTCGTGTCCGACTCTGTGCGACCCCATAGATGGCAGCCCACCAGGCTCCACCGTCCCTGGGATTCTCCAGGCAAGAACACTGGAGTGGGTTGCCATTTCCTTCTCCAATGCATGAAAGTCAAAAGTGAAAGTGAAGTCGCTCAGTCATGTCCGACTCTTAGCGACCCCATGGACTGTAGCCCACCAGGCTCCTCCATCCACGGGATTTTCCAGGCAAGAGTACTGGAATGGGGTGCCATCGCCTTCTCCGTCCTCAGTATATATTTACCTGAAATTACTAGTTCCCCCATTTCCTCTTCTTGAGGTGGTGTTCATTTAGTATTTTTATGCACTTGGCCTTAAAGCAAGTAGAAGTCAGTTATGCCTTATGAGGCCCACAATCTCCCTGCTACAAGCATGGTGGCAGGAAAGGTCAGTGCACGAACACGGCCAAGCTCCGGGAACTGTGATGTACAGGTAGAGCAGAAGTATTGTCTGTGTTATCGTGTGAGTCGAGAATAGGCTTAACACTTTCATACCCAAAGAGTTCCATCTGGAAGCTGTACCTGGGCAAATAGAAAGAGGTGAATATTCCCATGTCTTCTGAAATGGCTAAACACAGAACGAGAATCACTGCAGTCATTTTTTCCAATTTGGGGGGTTAAAGGCTTGTTTACTTTCATTATTCTTCAAGACAGGAAAAACTTTGTGTCCTATATGCTAAAAAATCTGACCTTTTAAAATTCTTCCCGTTAAACTACTTTGATACATGTGGCAATACCATTCTNATGTCTTCTGAAATGGCTAAACACAGAACGAGAATCACTGCAGTCATTTTTTCCAATTTGGGGGGTTAAAGGCTTGTTTACTTTCATTATTCTTCAAGACAGGAAAAACTTTGTGTCCTATATGCTAAAAAATCTGACCTTTTAAAATTCTTCCCGTTAAACTACTTTGATACATGTGGCAATACCATTCTTAATATATTGAGTCCATGGTGTACAATTTACATTCATCTCACTATTTTCCTTTTGCTCTAGCCATGGCCTTTATTCCTATTGCTCTTGTGTTCTCATTTCTCAGTGCTGTTCTTCTTTAGTCTCTATTGATTTAAATAATCTTCATCATCTGCCTCCCAACTTTATAGTGTTACTGCTGGATAGCCCTTTTCAACCTTCCTTCAGAAGACAGTAGAGACGCAGCAGTGAGCATTAGGACTATACCACCAAGAGCCTTCCACATTTCCACACTAAATCTGTATCCTCTTATCTTCTCTGTTAAAGTTTGGTAAGCCCCTGGGGCAGAGATTTACCTGCCTACTTCTTTATTCTGTTGTGGGCAGCACTCTGACCCTGGTGAATAAATATTCATAATAATGAGAGATGAAAGGAAGTGTCTGTGTTCAACAAGTTAGTGCCAAGTAAGTGTGGAGGCCAAATGAGGCCATGGGCGCCAAACCCCAGGGGTTCGGAATAGTATTTAATATGACATTGTCTTATTGAATACCAAATTGTTTACTCTAATGTCTTACTCAAATCTTCTAGTCCTCCACCCTTCTTTATTCTTTCTCAGCTTCTTTTCTTGACCCTTTTTTTTTTGGAAGAAAACCGTAACTTGATGGTTTGTTGTGTTGTTTTCTAGAGTTCCCATCTCAAAATTCTCTCCTCTCACCAAACCAACACCCATAGCTTCAGCTCTCACCAGCTGCAAAAACACATCACCAGCCCAGCCTCTCCCAGACCTACATTTCTAACCATGGATTGTCTATTTAGACATATTGTTCTCCCCACTGGACAGTGGAACACTCCAGGTTCCTCATGCTCAACTTGTCTGAAGCAAGACCCCCTTCCCCCTCTTGAACCAGAAACCCTGCAACAGCAAAAAGCTGTGTACCACTCCCACCTTCTGTACCTTGATGAATAACCAGGAGTGTAACTTTCTGTTCTCTCTTTTTTTTTAATATAAATTTATTTATTTTAATTGGAGGGCGAGGGTGGGATGATTTGGGAGAATGGCATTTCTGTTTTCCTTGCTCTGCTCTCTAGTCACATTAGTCACGAATTCACATTGACTATACCTCATATACAGTTCTCATTACACCCCGTTATCCCTAAACCCTCTAGCCATTGGAACACATCTCTGCCTCCAGGTTAAAGCTCCTCCTGTCTTTCTTCTATCTCTCCTTAATGGTTCATTAAGAAAGCATCCCTAATCAATTCATTCTCCTTCTCATAACTTGTCATTTGTTCCTTCTTGCCAACAGTATAAAATCCATCGCCCGTGGCCAGCCTTTGCTTTGCTCACACCCTGTGCTATAGCCATATGGAAAGCTTGTGGAAAGCTTGCGTTCCCTCAGTACCCATACTCTTGTCTTATCTCTATGCTGTGGCACTTATTTCTGCCCTTGCCTTGTGTGTGGCTTCCATTCTTATTTGCATAAGGACTAGACCCATTACCTCCTCTCTGCAGCTTTCACAGGGCACCCCCTTGAAGAAGTAGGTGAGGTCCCCAGCACTTACATTTCCATAGTCCTATCACACCTAATTATTCTTGTGTTGTATTGATACTGTTTCTAAACATATCCTTTTCTTCATGAGGTTTTTGAGACCAGAGGCTGTTGTATTCATCGTATATCCCTGTATCCCTTGGTATAATGCCCAACCCATAGTGAGAGGTTAGGAAGGGTTTGCAGAATAGTTCATTGTCTTGTCCCAAGTAGCCTTACCTTTCGCATTCCTGTTCTAGCAAGCTTATGAATTCATCACTCTTCTCCATGTATTCTTTGTGTTTTCTCTTTTCTTCCTCCAGTTCTAGTATGGTTTGCCTGTGAGATTTTTCTACCATTAAAAGCTGTTCCAGGATTCGTCTATGCGATTCTTTATGTTTTTCCACGACTTTGTCCAACTACAAAAGAAAACACATTAATAATCTAAGTACAAAGCATTCACAAAACTGCCATCTCTGCTGCTTTTAGAAATGTCCAAGTTTTAACAAATTCAGCAGTGGGTTTCTGATTTCCTTGTTTAGCTTTTATCATTACTCTTCTTAATTTTGATACCTTTTGATATGTTTCAACACAAATGTAACCTTCCGTCTTTTTTTTTTTTTTTTTGGCCGCACCACATGGCTTGTGGAATCTTAGTTCCCACATCATCATGTTTTTCCTATCCAAAAATAAAAATCAGTGCCTCTGTAGATATCTGAATATCTTTCTGCTTCTTCTTTTGTTCTCCAGAGAAACCATATCAGAGGAATGATGGAAAGTGAAGGACAGTGTTTGATTCTGCCACTCCCTTAGGTGATGGATCCTGCCCTAGCCCTCCCTAAAGTTCTCTGCCCATGTATGTTTCTTGGGTCCACAGTCAGTTTTTCACAGCATTATGTATGAAAGTGTTGGTGTACTCTTTTCAAATACTTGAGAATCAATTCTGTCTTGGTATAGAGTGCGAATGTGACCCAATGTAAACACCAAGTCCTTTCTGTCTTACTTACACTTGTCTACTGTACTGGACTGTGAACTCCCTGAAAGCAGGGCCTACGTTCTATTTTTCTTAAATTCTTACCATCTAATAGAGTGATTTGCCTACAGTAGGTGCCTGCTGCTACTGCTAAGTCACTGCAGTCATGTCCAACTCTGTGTGACCCCATAGACAGCAGCCCACCAGGCTCCCCTGTCCCTGGGATTCTCCAGGCAAGAACACTGGAGTGGGCTGCCATTTCCTTCTCCAGTGCATGAAAGTGAAAAGTGAAAGTGAAGTCGCTCAGTTATGTCCACTTTTAGTGACTCCACTGACTGCAGCCTCCGAGGCTCCTCTGTCCATGGGATTTTCCAGGTAAGAGTACTGGAGTGGGGTGCCATCGCGTGCCTAGTATATGGTTACAGATTGAAAAGAATATAAGCAAGCAAGGAACCAAGAAAGAAAAGAGGATTTTATCATAAATGGGTGTTTAATTTTGTTGAAAGATTTATCTGCATCTATTGAGATAATCATGTGGTTTTCATCTTTTAGTTTGTTGATATGGTGTATCACATTGATTGATTTGTGTATATTGAACCTTCCAGGAAGTAGGTGTAGGAGGAACCTACCTCAACATAATAAAGGCCATATTCAAGAAACTCACAGCAAACATTATTCTCAATGCTGAAAAATTGAAAGCATTTTCTCTAAGATCAGGAATAAGACAAGGGTACCCTCTGTCGCCACTATTATTCAGCATAGTTTTGGAATTCCTAGCCACTACAATCAGAGAAGAAAAAGAAATAAAAAGAATCTAGACCAGAAAAAAAGAAGTAAAACTCTCACTGTTTGCAGATGACTTGATACTATACATCAGTTCAGTTCAGTCGCTCAGTCGTGTCCAACTCTTTGCGACCCCATGAATCGTAGCACGCCAGGCCTCCCTGTCCATCACCAACTCCCGTAGTTCACTCAGACTCATGTCCATCAAGTCAGTGATGCCATCCAGCAATCTCATACTCTGTCGTCCCCTTCTCCTCCTGCCCCCGATCCCTCCCAGCATCAGAGTCTTTTCCAGTGAGTCAACTCTTCTCATGAGGTGGCCAAAGTACTGGAGTTTCAGCTTCAGCATCATTCCCTCCAAAGAAATCCCAGGGCTGATCTCCTTCAGAATGAACTGGTTGGATCTCCTTGCAGTGCAAGGGACTCTCAAGTCTTCTCCAACACCACAGTTCAAAAGCATCAATTCTTTGGCGCTCAGCCTTCTTCACAGTCCAACTCTGACATCCATACATGACCACAGGAAAAACCATAGCCTTGACTAGACAGACCTTTTCTGGCAAAGTAATGTCTCTGCTTTTGAATATACTATCTAGGTTGGTCATAACTTTTCTTCCAAGGAGTAAGCATCTTTTAATTTCATGGCTGCTGTCACCATCTGCAATGATTTTGCAGCCCAAAAAATAAAGTCTGACACTGTTTCCACTGTTTCCCCATCTATTTCCCATGAAGTGATGGGACCAGATGCCATGATCTTCTTTTCTGAATGTTGAGCTTTAGGCCAACTTTTTCACTCTCCACTTTCACTTTCATCAAGAGGCTTTTTAGTTCCTCGTCACTTTCTGCCATAAGGGTGGTGTCATAGAAAACTCTAAAAATTCCACCAGAAAATTACTGGAACTAATCAATGAATATACTAAAGTTTCAGGATATAAAATTAACAGAAATCCCTTACATTTCTATACACTAACAATGAAAAATTAGAAAGAGAAGTTAAGGAAACTATCCCATTCACCATTGCAACAACAACAAAAAATACTTAGGAAAAACCTACTGAAAGAGACAAAAGACCTAAACTACAATACACTGATGAAAGAAATCAAAGATGACACAAACAGAGGGAGAAAGAAAGAGTCAATATTGTGAAAATGATTATATTGTGCAAAGCAAGGTATAGATTCAATGCTGCTGCTGCTGCTAAGTCACTTCATTCATCTCTGACTCTGTATGACCCCATAGACGGCAGCCCACCAGGCTCCCCTATCCCTGGAATTTGCCAAGCAAGAACACTGGAGTGGGTTGCCATTGCATTCTCCAATGCATGAAAGTGAAAGTGAAGTCACTCAGTCATGTCCAACTCTTACGGCATAGACCACAGCCTACCAGGCTCCTCCATCCATGGGATTTTCCAGGCACAAGTACTGGAGTGGGGTGCCATTGCCTTCTCCACAGATTCAATGCAATTCCTATCAAACTACCAGTGGTATTTTTCACAGAACTAAAACAAAAATTTTAACAATTTGTGTGGAAGCACAAAAGATCCTGAATAGCCAAGGCAGTCTTGAGATCAAAGAACAGAGCTGGAGGAATAACCTTCCTGGCTTCAGACTATGCTACAATGGCAACAGTCATTAAGATAGTCTGGTACTGGCACAAAAACAGAAATATAGAGCAGTGAAACAAGATGGAAAGCCCAGAGATAAACCACACACCTATGAGTATCTTATCTTTAACAAAGGAGGCAAGAATATACAGTGGAGAAAAGACAGCCTGATGCTGAGCTGTATGAGCTGCTTATATATTCTGGAGATTAATCCTCTGTCAGTTGTTTCATTTGCAATTATTTTGTCTCATTCTTAGGGTTGTCTTTTAATCTTGCTTATTGTTTCCTTTGCTATGCAAATCCTTTTAAGTGTAATTCGGTCCCATTTGTTTATTTTTATTTTTATTTCCATTAGTCTTTGTTTTCTACATTGGCAGATATGTTCTTTATCACTAGCACCACCTGGGAAACCCAGCACACACATTAGGAGGTGTGTCAAAGAGGATTTACTATGATACATGTCAAAGAGTGTACTACCTATGTTTCTCGCTAAGAGTTTTATAGTTTCTGGCCTTACATTTAAGTCTTTAATACATTTTGAGTTTGTATGGTGTCAAGAAGTGCTCTAGTTGTTTTTCTTTTACATGTAGATGTCCAGTTTTCCAAACACCACTCAATTATTGGAAAAATGCAAAACAAAACACCAATGAGGTATCACCTCACACTGGTCAGAATGGCCATCATCAAAAAATTTGCAAGCAATAAATGTTGGAAAGGGTATGGAAAAAAGGGAACCCACTTGCACTGTTGGTGGGAGTGCAAAGTGATGCAGCCACTATGGAGAACAGTATCGCGAGTCCTTAAAATACTCGTAATAGAACCACTGTACGACCCAACAATCCCACTGCTGGGCATATATCCTGAGGAAACCATAATTGAAAGAGATGCATATACCCCAGTGTTCACTGCAGCACTATTTGCAACAGCTAGGACATGGAGGCAATCTAGATATTCACTGACTGATGATTGTATAAGGAAGATGTCATACATACATGCAATGGAATATTACTCAGCCATTAAAAAGAACACATTTAAATCACTCCTAATGAGGTGAATGAACCTAGAACCTGTTATACAGAGTGGAGAGAAAAACAAGTATTGCATATTAATGCATATATATGGACTCTAGAAAGATGGTACTAATGAGCCTATTTGTAGGGCAACAGTGGAAACACAGACATTGAGGACAGACTTGTGGACACAGTGGGGGAAGGAAATGGTGGGACGAATTGGAAGAATAGCGTGGAAATGTATGAATTACCATCTGAAAATATATAGCTGGTGGAAATTTGCTGTATGATGCAGAGAGTTCCAGTCTGGTGCTCTGTGACAACCTAGAGTGGTGGGATGGGGTGGGAAGTGGGAGGGAGGTTCAAGAGAGAGGGGACTCTATACCAACATGGCTGATTCATGTTGATGTATGGCAGAAATCAACACAGTATTGTAAAGCTCCAATTAAATGTTAAAAAAAAAAAGAAAAGAGGGAAGTAGGCTGATTAAAACAAAAGTAGCTCCGGAGCTTTGGCCAATGATAACTCAAAATCCATATAAGACCATGGTTTTGCAAGCATGTGGCTTTCTAGATGAGCTAAACACAAAACTATAACCCGTAATATTGGTTAATTTTGCCCCTTGCTTTTATCATAAAAGATATAAAATGTGTGACTCTTGAATTTGAAGCCAGTTTAAATTGTACATCCTTAAAAAGCACATATTTGACTAGGAATCCAAAGCACAAAAATGGCCAAATCATTTCAGAAAAAGAAGGGAATATAGATATCCCAGCAGGCAGAATCCACCTGACCCCTAAACATTTAAGTTGGCTGTCTAGTTTTCTAATATGAGTTTACAATGATGCTTTAACACACACAAAAGTACTTCATGTCATACAGATGTTCATGACTTTTAATAAATGTGACCATGCCTTTTGTGGAGCAAAAATTGCTTGGTTATATTGCCTGCTGGCAGAATCACTTTTAACTATTGACCACCTTCTGAGAGGAAGGTTGTAGTGTTAACTGTCCTGGGTCTCAAGAAACAATAGTTCTCTGAAAACTCCTTCCAGTTGCCCTAACATTAGACTGCATTATAAGGGAAATTCAAATCAACTGCTTTTAGAATTTGAAAGTGGAATAGTGATAGAATCAGCCTTAATTTGGAGATCTTGATATTTTACTTAGAGAAACATTCAATTTATCACAGGATTGGCCCTAGAATTAATAAATGAATAATTATTGTTAAGGTATCTGTGCTTAGTCACTCATTGTGTGTGACTCTTTGCAACTTCACAGACTGTAGCCCACCAGGCTCCTCTGTCCATGGGGATTCTCCAGGCAAGAATACTGGAGTGGGTTGCCATGCCCTCCTCCAGGGCATTTTCCCAATCCAGGGATCGAACCCAGGTCTCCTACATTGCAGGCAGATTCTTTACCATCTGTGCCACCAGAGAAGCTCACAGTAGGTATTTAGTAACAGCATAAATGAATGACAGGGCAGCTTCATAAGAGAAGCTTCCTCAGATAGCTTCTTGTAGTTATATGGACATAAATATGAAACTTTGTTCAGCCCAAAAAAGAAAAAGAAGGTTTAGTTCATCTATTATTACCTTCCATTGCATTTTTCCCTACTTTCTTTGTTTGTAAGGAAGGAAGATTGGAAAGAATCATTGCCCGTTATTTATTACATAACTTCGTAAGAGCTGTCCCTTCCTTCAACCCCAGCCCTTCCTCATCAATGACAGCATGATCTTCCACTAGTGGGATTACTCCACTCTCCTATTCAGAGCTGAAACATCTGTCACCATCTGGCCTTCTGACCTTTCTACCCCATTCTCATTCGGTACTTTCCCATCTTTCTCACTTAGTCTTTAGCCACACCAGGCTTCAAGTAGTTCTTAAAACACACGGTGGTGCTTCAGTACTGCTTTTTTTCCCAGTGTTGGACCATGGAAACCTTTTCTGCCTTCCACCCCAAATTTTTCCTGTTCTTCCTTTATAACTTTCTCTGCTCACTCCTGCGTAGAATTGTGTGTTACTTCCTATCAGTGAAATATCGAATTCTCTGGATTTCCTTCTCTCACCTTCCATGACTCTTAAAGGAAGGGCTAAATTTGCTACATGCTGTTTGGTGCAACAGGTAAGGACTTCATGTTTGTCAACAGCAGAAATTGAAAAGGTGTTGAACAGTGACCTTGCAGAGGGAAAGTTCCTGAAGGAAGTGTAAGTGATTCTAGAGATAGTTTAGCTGATGCTTGAAGTTTTATTCTGTTGCTTCATTTCTCCATACCCCAAATGCTTCTTAGAAATATGCCACTGGTTCTCAGTTCAGTCTCCACTTCATTCCTGCCACATCAAATGATGGACCTGAGCTCTTCTGAACTCATTTCATTTCCCACCAGTTGTGTGTGTGTGCTTGGTGAAACCACTCAAATGTTCTATACTTCTGGGTTTTTTTTAATTATAAGTTTAGTGATTGGGATTGATTTCTAAGAGCAATTGTTTTGCCACAGTTTTCTCAAGGTAAAAACTACTTATTAAGCGTCTATTATGCTTTATGTACTTAGTACTATGATAGTTGCCATGGGAGAATTTCAAAGTCTCAGTGCTTACACTCTTACTAGACAGATAAGATATACACATTAAACAATGAGGAACAGTGTGAGGTGGTGCATCCTTAAGCGCTATGGGACTCTCAGAGAACCACTGCCCCTTTTTGATCGAGCCCCACTTACAGACTGAATGAAGCCAGGGGAAGAAAACAGGAAGACTTAGTCACTTTAGGGGAGTGTCAGGTGCAGAAAGATTAACAGTGGCTCCTTAATGTTTACCATGCGGTGACAGTCTTCCTGCTTATCATTTTAGCCTCCTTGATGTCATATCCTACCCGCAAACTCTAACACAATCCAACTCCTTGCCCGGGATGAAGGAAATCCAGTGTGTTCCAATAGGTTGGATTGTCCCAGTGGTTAAGCAGAATGAAGAACAGAGAATTTGTCAATCTTTTTGCTTTTGGTCACTTAATATATCCTTAGAAAATAATGACCTTTGTTTTAATAACTCTTGAGTCACAGATCACCCTAATTTGGGATTTGATCTTCTTTCTGAGCTACAGCTTTGGTTCTCTTTGTTCTTTTTTGTTGACCCTTTGAAGATTGTCTTTTTCTTTGATTACCTTGAATGTAGTGGTAGAGATAAAGCTAGTTCAGACAGCTGAGAAGTTATTTAGCTGTTTTAGTAGATCAAAGGTAACCAAATATGCTATTCATAGAGTGTTCCATCTTCTCTGTCTTTACTGAAACCTGGTTTTCTTAGATAATAATACAGTCCTAAAATAGAGACTGCTAATTCTCACATTGCCCAGTATCTCAGGTGCTGGAAATGGGGGCATGATTCTTACGGCTCTGCACTACCACTGCCGGACTCTCCTGAAAGCCCTTCCTTGTTTATTGTCCCCTGAATGGTGATAGTCCACTGTCATTCGTATGTAGTCAACTACTGAGCTTCAGGTTACTCTCGAAATCTGCCTTTTTCCTGTCCATCTTGGGAGCATTCTGCATGTGCCAGCTCACCCAGCCACCATCAGGAATGAAAGACTAGTGTATTGCAAAATGAACACTGTGTGTCTTTTGGCTCTTGGCACTGGAAGTATGTGGATTGTTAAAGAGAAAGGTTCAAAATATGTGGAACCAGAAGCTAGTCTCTGGAAATTTCCCTTTTTAGTTCCTGGCTTCAGGATTTCTCTAGCTCTGTGTAAAGCTCATCCATACACTTGAGAATATGCTAGATATTTTATCTAGTGTTTTTATGTGTTTTTTAGTGATACAATTTTATCATATGTCATCCACAGTGTTGCTGGAAGTGGAATTTCTTTATGCTGTACTTGACTAACCCCTACTCATTCTCTGGTGCTTGGCTTTCCTGATTCTCCTATCTAAACTTTATTCCCTGTTATACTTTCTCCTTCTGCTTTGTGGTTTTCACTACAAAAATTAACATTGTGTGTGTGTGTGTGTATAAAATATACTATTTGTGTGATCTTTTGTTGTCTGTCACTCTTTTAGACATTAAGCACTCTGAAGACAGAAACACAACTATTTTTATACAGTGAAAATTGTAAAATAAAATTTAAAAGCAAAATTATACAGTTGATTAAAATTAAGTACCTTAAGGCAATGCTAATAAGGTAAGCAGGTTGGAAAGAAATAGGAGGTTGAAACAGTCCTGGATTCTGCAGTCTTCCCTCCCTATTTCCCCATCCATACCCTTTGCGGGCCTATCTTGCAGGCCTCCACCTTAAGTTAGTGTTCCTAACATGTGACGTAGCTGAGAATGTTTGTTTTTCTAAGGTATTTTGCATTATGAATAGATAAATCCCCTCTAGTTTACCCTAGACATATAGTTGAGATTTTTTTACATTTTTTTAAAAGAACATTATTGGGGGGAGGGGAGAAGGATGAAAGAAAACAAAATAATAAATTTTTTGTATACGCATCCTTATCCTGATGTGATTACAGTGCTCCCTGGTATGGTTGTAGTGGGAACACTCCTCCTCCTTTCTTTTCTTCAGCCCTATCTAGGGACTCATTGTCATATTTTTCCTTTATTGTTTATTGTCTACATATCTCCCCTCATCCATCATTTCCTAGATAGAGGAAGAGGGCAGGCAACTGGGTGTATATGGTCTTCAAGGAACTGAGAGAGTCTTGTAGCTGAGGAGAGAAATTTATAGGAGGGACATAGTAGCAAGAGAAGAAAACAGACAAATCATAGACGTAGGAATATAAGATGTGTGTGTGTGTGGTGTATGTCAGGGGGAGGGTATTTCTTGGAAGTAGTCAAGGAAGGTTGGATTTATAAAGCGGGGCCAAATTATGATTAAGTTTCAGGGATACTTTGCAAAGTTAGGATTGCAAGCATTTGCAGAGAGGGTATTTCCAATTTTGCAGTGTGCAGTAGATTTCGTAACTAAAACTTTTTCTACTGATTTCAAGATAAGTTTGAAATTATTCTGTTTCATTTTACACTGAAGTGTTGAGGGGCTATGCCATTTGTGGAGTTCTCTGAGGATATGTTCAGTGATCATTGATTTGCATTTGTGAAATTTGTGCTTAATGCTGTTTCGCAGTCCCTGTGTTGGGAGCTTGGATAGAGTTTTAACACTATTGACTTGAATGAGGGTTCGGCTCCTCTTGTTTGAAATTTGGATTAAAGCTCAAGCAACAGACTTTGGGTGGTCTCATCTTCACCCTTCAGAGAAGCAGATCCATATGACTGAACTCCTTAACAATTTGGCAAGATGGTAGGCTTCTCTCATGAGACACCCAAGGCAAGAACAGCAGCAACATGAGAGGTCGTTCCTGAGGTAGGCTGCCAGACCATGGGGGAACTTTTGTCCAAAGCTTGCTTTCACTCTCTTCAGCCTTAGCTTATGCTCCTGGTTGTTTCTTTTTTATAAAAATGAAAGATTATGAAATTTTCCGTCAAGATCTCAGAGGAAAATGGAAGAATAAACTAAGGATGCAGAGGAGTTTCAGAAATGTCAGCAAGTAAAAGAGGAAGCAGTGCTGTATCTTTGTGCAGTGGCGGCCGTGTTGAAACTGTTCATCTTTGCCATTGTCCTTGCTGGGCATACTTGGTGGGGGGCAAAGTCTTCACTGTCATTAAACTATTGAAAGAAAAGGAGGATATGTACTCATCTAAAATGTATACTTCCTAAAACTCTATTTCTTGGACAGTTCTTCAGATTATTTCCATTCATGCTCAGAATTTCTATGACATAATACTGCAGTGTTTTCAAATAAATTAACCTCCATGGTTGAACTTTATCTGTTTTTTATTATTGCCTTCAGATCTCTAAAAGAAGTACAGATCTGTGTGTGTGTGTGTGTGTGTGTGTCTGGGTCCAAGTGTCTGTGCTTCTTTGCGTGCGTGTGTATGTGTGTGTGTGTGTATGTGTACGTGTTTGTACAAGAAGGAGGGAGAGAAAGAAAGAGGGAGGAATTCTCTTGCATTTATTAGGTTTTAGTCTGATGTCAAGAAACAAAGCCAGTGGGAACATCCTGCTTCCTGTCCATGATTTATTCTCCCTTTCTTTTCTGTAGAGCATGTCGTGTTTATCTTCCTTGGGTAGGTTTTAAACATACAACTATAAATAACCAAAAAAGGAGTTACATGTCCTGCTCACCTGCCAGGCCCAGTGCTTTACTAGCTGGTTAGCTTACTTCATCTCCCTAGGTGCACTCTGCTGATTACAATACATACCTCATTCATTGGTTTCTCATAGATGTCCTCCTGCCAAGGGGCGGATTTTGCTTGAAAAGCATCTCGCTGGAGAGCTTCTAGCACCTTTTTTGGAGTGACAAATCCATACTGAGCTTCCAGCAAAGCCAAGTCCATTTTTTCAGCCTTTAAAACGCCTATGACTTCATCTCGAGCCTGTAGGAACAAAAGACATTTCAGAAAGCCCACTTTATCTATGAGCAGTCTCTGCAAGTGATTTCTTGTGTTAAGTGTTTTTTCTTGTTTCTTCTCTTTCAAATATAAACATCATATTCTGTTATAGCACCTTTTACAAAAGGTAGCAATTCTATGTCCCTTTATACTACTTACAATCTAGTTACACATGAATAATGCTTTTTATTGTGATAACTAGACAACATGGAGAGAATTCTACATTTTTCATTGTGTTTGACAAGTAGATAACATGCTATTCCTCAATGGACTGGTATTTTCATATTCAGGGATATGAAATAAGATTGTCCTGTATATATAGCAGCTGTTTATTTTGTGTAGGTTAATAATGCTGGGGCAAATCTTGGAGCCAGTTCACTTGAGGTATAAAAGCACCTACTGTCATTTAAAACTGACCCAGAAGTCATCAGCTATTATTGTTACCCTTCTGAGCGTGTGTGCTGAAGCAGCCTGAGTGGAGGATGTGACCTTTCACATGTGCATGCCAATCGCATGTCATCATGACAGCCCTTTTAGATGTGACTAATTACTCTTCGTGTTGCCAGAAGAGAATTCTGTGTATGTGTCCTTACACTTTGCTTTCATGTGCATACAAGTATGAAGCACAGATAGCTATGTCTGTGGCAGCCTACACAACAAATTCATAAGCAACCTTCCCCGGGAAGCATGAGAACGATGATTCTAAGCCAGCTGACCTGCAGTTCCCCCTCCAGAATGCTGAGAAGAAATAAGAGGTCATCTCTGGAGAGGTCTCCTCCTTGGTGGCCGTTACCACTGTGTGACTTAGGATATGGAAGGATTGCATCCGACTCCCTGGTGGGGTCTTTGTCTTGCTGTCTCTGCTTCTTGTCCTCAGGCCCTTGGAAACTGTGGTCTTTTCCAGGTCTTGGAAATTGCTTTGGGGCTGAGCCCTCCTTGTCACTGCTTTTGGAACGCATTCTTTAAGGGCTGGAAAGAAGAAAGACAATTTGTAACGCTTAGTGGAAGTGGAATTTTAATAAGAGAACCTATTACTGCTTTGACAAGTCTGCACTCATGCTATATTTACCACAGCCAAAGACTCAATCTTTCTAAAGTCTACAGCAGAGAAGGGTATTAGCAGATTCATAAATCACAGTCTTATTTACACTTCTGTTTTTAAAATCAACATTTTAAAAAATGTGTTCTGCTTTGATTAAGGCCACTTATGTCCATGGGTAAACAGACTGTATTTGAACTTCATCCTCCAGGCATTTCACCTGAGGGACCTGGGTCATACCTCCAACCTCGGCTTAAGTGCTTACTTAAGACGTACTTAACGTAATTATAAAGTGGTAAATTTGCTAATTGTTCTAACTTTCTGCAGATTCACATTGTGGTTCCACAAGGAAACCCTTGTTGAACTTAAAAAAATGTTTTTAAATTTCTTAACCTTTGGTGCTTTAAGATAGAATTATCAGAATTACTGCTACAAAATACTTTGGGTTATTTTGTTATGATGATAAAGTCTAATATTAAAGGAATGAAGGCTTGGTTCCTGGCTGCATCCCTGACATTCTGCTAAAATTCCAGAACTGTCCTTGGATAAGTCAAGGGTTTAAATTTAGAACCCTTATCTCCAAAATAAGAACCCTAGTGCCTATGGTAGTTGATTTTTGTGAAAACATAAAGTAATATTTGAGGGACAATTTTAGCTGTACATCTTATTATATAGGTATTGAAATTAACTTACAATAGCACAATAATTTGTTCCACTTTTGAGGTTTCTAATGAAAAAAGAAAATATCAATTGAACTTACAGTCTACTTCAGTGATGTTCAAAAAGATTGTTAATTTTACTCATTCCTATAAGTCAAGAAACTATCATCATCATTGGTGCCTTGCTTTTCATTTGTAATAATATTTCTTTAAAAATCAGAAGGGGTGGAACTTCCTTGGTGGTCCAGTGGCTAAGAATCTGCCTGCCAGTGCAGGGGACATGGGTTCCATCCTTGGTCTAGGAACTAAGATTCCACATGTTGCAGGGCAGCTTAACCCATGTGGCACAACTACTGAACCCGTGCACTGCAACTCCTAAATCCCACTCACCTAGAGCTCGGGCTCTCACAATAAGATAAGCTACTGCAGCAGGAAGCCCACAGTATCGCAACAAGAGAGTAGCCCCCACTCACCACAGCTAGAGAAATCCCACGGGCAGCAATGAAGAGCCTATGTACTGCATCAGAGACCCACTACAGCCAAAATTACTTTTAAAAAAATTCTAGAGGGAATTCCCTGGTGGTCCAGTGGCTGGGGCTCTGGCTTCCACTGCAAGGGGAACAGCTCTATCCCTGGCTGGCAAACTAGGCATGGCCAAAAAGAAAGAGAAAGAAAAAGAAAAAAAAATCTGGAAAAGTTCAAGCATACAGAGAAGTATGAAAATATAATGAGTCACTACATGCTACCACACAGATTTTTAAAATCTCCATTTATTATATATTTGGGTAATATCTTACAGATTAACCCAAACTATCCAATACATTAGAAAATAGTTTTTTAAGTAAAATATTATAGATAGAGTAGAAGGCCCTATGTACGTCTTCCTTAACCTGCTTTCTACACGTCCTACCCCATAAGTAACCATCTTGAATTGGGTGTTTATTCTTCCCATGCATGTTTTATACTTTATATTTTTAATGCATGTGTATATATATTGTTGAGCCATTTATAGTTTTACTTTGCAGATTTTCAAACCTAATGTAAACATAGCATATTGAGTAGCATTCTGAAAATTTTTTTTTGTACTGTATTTTTGAGATTCTTGTTCCATTTTACTTATTTTACATATTTGACTGCTATATAACATTACACTGTATGAATAACCCACCATTTACTTATCCATTTTACTGTTGATGGATATTTAAATAATTTACATGTTTTTAGTGTTAGAAGAAAATGCAGCAGAAAAAACTGCAGCTGTGAACATACTTTTACATCTTCTTCTGTGTACATGCATTTCTTCGGGTATTCTTTATGGCCTAAGAGTGGGATTTTTGGACTCTGCTATATTGTGTTCTCAACATTACTAGGGATTACTGCTATCCTGAGCGGAGTACCAATTTATAGCAGAGTATAAGTGTTCTCCTTGCTCTATATCTTCATCAACACATGCTATTATGGAATTTATACCAATATGATAAATGAAATGGTATCTGATTTACATCCTAAATTCATAAGAGCAGCATCCTTTTATGTGTTTAGATGCCATTTGAGTTTCTTCATAAATTGCTTGTTCATGGTCTTTGCCCATTTTCCTTTTGTAAATATTAGTTGTCTTTTTCTTATGAATTTATAGGAATTCATTACATATTCTTTTGTTTTGCTGTTATTTCTTATGATAGTAGCTTAAATACTTTCACTTTATGTCTTTTGTGGTAAAGAAGTTTTCAATTTAATTTACTTAATCAGTTTCTAAATCAGTTCTTCATTTTTTAATTGGAAGATAATTGCTTTACAGTATTGTGTTGATACATCAGCATGAATCAGCCACAGGTATACATACGTCCCCTCTCTCTTGAACTTTCCTCCCACCCCATCCCACCCCTGCAGGTTGTCATAGAGAACTGAGTTCGAACTCCCTGCATCACACAGCAAATTCCCGCTGGCTGTCCATTTCACACATGGTAAAGTGTATGCTTCAATGCTGCGCTTTCAGTTCCTCCCACCCTCTGCTTCCCCTCTGTGTCCACAAGTCTGTTCTCTATTTTTGCATCTCCATCGCTGCCCTGCAAACAGGTTCAGCAGTACCCTTCCAGATTCCATGCATATGCGTTAATACATGATACTTGTTTTTCTCTTTCTGACTTCACCCTGTATAATATGCTCTAGGTTCATCTACCTTATTAGAACTGACTCAAATGCATTCCTTTTTATAGCTGAGTGATATTCCATTGTATCTATGTACCACAGCCTCTTTATCCATTCATCTGTCAATGGACTTCTAGGTTGCTCCCATATCCTATCTGTTGTAAACAGTGCTGCAATGAACACTGGGGTACATGTGTCTTTTTCAATTATTATTTCCTCAGAGTATATGCCCAGTAGTGGGATTACTGGATCATGGCTCAGAGGTTAAAGTGTCTGCCTCCAATGCAGGAGACCCGAGTTTGATCCCTGGGTCAGGAAGATCCCCTGGAGAAGGAAGTGGCAACCCACTGCAGTATTGGAGAATCCCATGGATGGAGGACCCTGGTAGGCTACAGTCCACATGGTCGCAGAGTCAGACATGACTGAGCAAGATTACAATGGAAGTTTTATTCCTAGTTTTTTAAGGAATGTCCATACTGTTCCTCTTAGTGGCTATATCAGTTTACATTCCCACCAACAGTGCAAGAGGGTTTCCTTTCTCCACAGCCTCTTAAGTATTTATTGTTTATAGATTTTTTTTTTATGATGGCCATTTTGACCGGTGTGAGATGATATCTCACTGTAGTTCAGATCTACATTTCTTTAATAATAAATCAGTTCTTTCCTTTATAATTTGCATTGGAAACCAAAATTTGAGCAGTGGCAGTATAATAGAATGGTTAAGACCATGAACTCAGGAACCACTCTGCCTGAGTTCTTATCCCTCCTCCATTACTTATTGGCTATAAAACTTTGGCAAGTTACTTGATACCTCTCTGCCTTTCTCATCTGTAAAATAAGGATGATAATAGTAGTATATTCATAACCTAAAGTTGCTGTGAGGATTAAATTAGTCAATACATGTCATATGTTTATAGCATGTTTAACACAATATTATCACCAAATAAACATTAGCTCTTATTATTAACATTATTAACTTTACTTTTATTCCCTCCAATTTTATAGTGATTCTGTACTACCTTTATAGTTAGAAAATAATTTAAGAACTAAAGCAGGTTTATTTGATTATCTGTTTCATCTAATGAATTGTGAACCATGAATTCAGGGGGAAAGAAAAGATTAAAAGAATGGTTTTGTGTCTTTCCTGGGTACTCTATTGAAGAAGTGACTCTTTCCAGTTCTACCTTGCTGGCACCACTTGAGAAGTCAGAGTGCAGAACAATTTAGGAACCTTGAGGACTTCATAACCAACCAGCTAAGCATCCATTCATCTCTCTACCCATCCTTCAACAAGCATTTATTGAAGGCCAACTGTGTGTCCTGCACTAAATTGGTTATTTATGGTGTGACTGTCTTACTTTTCTTAATACAGGTGGTACACTTTCAAGTGTAAAGTTATGGAAATAGTTTATAAATCTTGGGTCATGAAAAGTGTACTGAACTAGACAGAAGTCAGGTGAAAAGAATTCTATCACAAATCTGCTGTGGCACTTAGTTAAGACATGACCCTCCCTGAGTGCAGTGTCCTGATTTGTGAGGTGAGGGGGGTGAGGAGGTGATCTCTATGACCCCCTTTCTCCTAGGATATATAATGATTCTTGCCACTGTGCCTTTCTTTTAGCACAGATTATCAATAGTGTATTTAAAAAACATGGATTTGTGGGTCTGCGCCCTATAGGAAATCCACCGAAATCTAAACGCTGCATATGGATATGCAGTAAACTTGTGACTAATGGCTTTCACCAGAGTAGAGATCACAGTTAAAAGACAGCGCTTAAGGAAAGAATCCCAGAGTTAATTTTCAACGAGAACTGTTCAGTAGCCTCATCATAACAATCAGGCTATAAAAGCAGAACTGGAAGGTGTTGGTGGCTTACCTGTTTATTATGTGTTTTGTCAGTAACAAGCCAACTAGTGGGGCACCCTGCCTTAAAGTTACAGGGTCCATCTGGAGAAACTTGAAACATTCACTTTCAAAGTTTGAACAAGTCATGTAGTATCTTTCCTCTGTAACTCACGCTCACCCTGACTTTCCTCCATCCCACATTTATTTCCTCTATTAGCCGCTCCAGATCGACAGTGATGGTGGTGGTAATGTTGATGATAGCTAATACTTAATGAGAAGTCACTACATGCCAGGCATTCTTCTAAGCATTTTACATGTGTTAACTCATTCAGTTCTCTACAACAACCCCATGAAGTGTGGGGATATTATTATCTCTATTTACAGCAAAGAAATGGAAGCGCCAATGAAGGCCACACAGCTAATAAGTGGAAGAACTGGGATTTGAATCCAGACAACCTGGCTCTACTACCTGTGCTCTTAAAAAATCATGTCTCATGCTATTACACTGTACTGCCAAAGCCAGGTGGTTATGAACACCCTGTCTGAGATGGATACAGGCACCATGTGTGAAAAATGCTTGTGGCCTTGCTGAAGAGATTACTTATCAGTAATTACAGTAAAGGTGAACAGTGACCTGTGGCAGTAGTTGTCACTGACTGTCCACTAGTTGGCCTTCCCTGGTGGCTCAGCTGGTAAAGAATCAGCCTGCAGTGCAGGAGACCTGGGTTCCATCCCTGGATTCAGAAGATTCTCTGGAGAAGGGAATGGCTACCCACTCCAGTATTCTGGCCTGAAGAATTCCATGGAGTATATAGTCCATGGGGTCACAAAGAGTGGGACATGACTGAGTGACTTTCACTTTCACTCCACTACATATCCAGGAAAGGACTTATTTATTTGAGAAATGCAAAGGCATAAAGGGAGTATATTTTTATGTAGGGATGGAAGGTTAGAATATATAGAATCTTTGAATGTAGAAAGCCTCATTATGTGTATATTTGTGTACTAATAAATAATGTTCCTATACTAGCATATTAATATATGCTATGTACCTTATGGGAGAAGGCAATGGCAACCCACTCCAGTACTCTTGTCTGGAAAATCCCACAGCGGAAGAGCCTGGTAGGCTGCAGTCCATGGGGTTGCAAAGAGTCAGACACGACTGAGCGACTTCACTTATGAAAACATATTCAAAAATAAAAAGGAAAAATATTAATAAAAAATAAGAAATCCAGTTTTTTTTTTCTCCCACCCCATTGGATTATCTTGATCACCTCAGGGAGATCATTACTCTGGCCTAAAGGAATAATGGAGGGTTGTTAATATAGAGTAGATATGTTTAAAACACTTAAATATTTTGTACCACTTTGTTTATATAAATGTTGTCACATGAAGGACAAGGCCTCCAGTTTCTTCTATCCTAATATTAATATCTAATACATTCAGATATTCTATCTAATGCATTCATGTGTCCCATGGGATTTCTGACCTGGTGTTTCATACCTAATGGCTATTCAAGAAAATGACTGATTTGTTCCTTCTACTCTGTGGCCTATCCACAATTTAGGTAACATTGCTGAATAACAGTGGCTCAAAACTCTGTGCGTCACTCTGCATTTTCAGTCATCTTGCAGCTCACCTGGGTGTGAATGGGCTAAGATGGGCTCACTCCATATCTGACTCTCAGCTAGACAAGCTTGATCTCAGCTGGATCATCTCATCTCTGCTCCATGTGGGCTTTCAGCCTCTGGTGGGCTGGATCAGGCTTCCCCATAGAGCGGACTCAGGGCAGCATCCCAAGAATGTGATGAACAGTGATCTGTGGCGGTAGTTGTCATCAACTCTCCCCTGCATCACTCATTCTTCCCTACTCCAAGTCTTCAGGTTTTTTTGGTAAAAGAGCATTACAAGGCCACCCCAAATTCAGGAAGTGGGGGAATACATTCCACTTCTTGATGGAAGGAGCTGCAGAGTCACATTGCAGAGGACTGGGAAGAATTAACTACGGCCATCTTTGAAAAACTCATCTGTCACACTTACAGATTCATATTTCTGTGAAAATCAAATAGAAGCCTAGTTTAAAAGAGAGGTAAAATGTGTTTGGTTCTTTACTTCTTTTAGTTTCCTGGAAGCGTAGGGTTATTTTTGTGACTTTTATGATGCATTCCTGTGCTTTCATCTTACCCAGGCAGTCAAATGTGGAACAATAGCCTACTGATAAGAATCAACTTGTATTCTGTTACTATTCAATAAGGATTCCTCTGTCACCATTAATCTTATCCAAGGTATGCCTTCCAGAATTCCAAGATAATGTAAGTTTCTGTTTAGCAGCGTAGCTTGCTAAGCATTGCTCATAAGTGTGGCTCTTTGAGTTTAAGGCAACTCTGAACTACTACAGGGATTCCCAGGTGGCACTAGTGGTAAAAGAATCTACCTGCCAATGCAGGTTAGACGTAACAGACGCAGGTTCCATCCCTGGGTCAGGAAGATCCCCTGCAGGAGAGCATGGCAACCCACTCCAATATTCTTGCGTGGCGAATCTCCATGGACAGGGGAGCCTGGTGGGCTGTAGTCCATAGAGTCACACAGTTGGAGACAACTGAAGCAACTTAGCATGGAGCACAAACTGCTACAGAAAACTGAGTGGATCTCCATATATGCACTGTTTTCCCTCACCTCTCATTCTTATTTTTTTTGAGTTATGGTTAGTGTTCAATATTATATGTTACAGGTATAAAATATAGTGGTTCATCATTTTTAAAGGTTATATTTCATTTATACTTATTATAAAATATTGGCTATATTCCTCCTCACTTCATTGTTAAAGTGAGTTGAGTGAAGTCGTCTAGGAGTGCACATATCATTTGCCAATGATAATATTTATAAGTGATTTTTTAAAAAAAGGAATGCGCTAAAACATTTTTATGTTATGTTTATCCTTTTTAAATTGTTTAGAGTTTTTCTGAAACCATCTATCTTCTTTGGGGACTAGGGAAAATAGCTTCAGCATTCTTGCTGGTGTACAATTGAGTTTGTGAACAGACTCTTCGTGTGCAGACTTCAGGTTGACTGAGGAGTGTGTGTCTCCGCGTGTTTACAGTGGTGGAGTTTCCTTACGCTTCTGCCAACAACCACAAAATGATCAGTAATGAGAAGTAATTAAGTATCGAGAGGAAGAAAACAAAGACATGAATTTCATGATACTCTCATGCTTTGTATTATCAGTGACTTCATTGTTTCTCTTGGCAAATTTTTTATGCATCTGTGCTTGGCCCAGGGGTGCATACTGAGGAAAAGAAAAATTTTGTAATAGCAGCGGTGGTTTGGGATTTTCAGGTTACAAAGGGAAAAAAATGAAATGGAAAATTGCTTTTGTTTATAACAAATCATGATGCCTTACTCCTTTCATAACTGTCACTAGTGACATAATGCCTGATGGTTTTGCAAAGAGGAAGCCTGCCTAGTTGTCAAGTTTAACAGCCTAATGTGTTGATTATCTGTGACTCTCAGAGCCATAGAATGGCAGCCCTCAGAAATGTAACAGAGTGATAGACTGGGAATCAGGAAACAGGACTTCTGATCTCAATTCTGCTTTTAATTAGCTAGGCTCTAGGTCGCGGCTTGTAAAATAAGGCTATTAGGCTGGGTTGGCCCCATGAGGTCATTCAGGATGAAATAAGGTTTCTTTCCCTTGACCTCTGCCCTGGTCCTCACTCCCTAATGGGTCCCCCTTACTACAGAATTTGTGCCTGAGACTAGATGATCTCTGAGGTCCTGGGACTTCCCGCTTTAGAATTTTGTGCTTCTCTGTTTTCTTGTATCTATGGATACAAATACAGTGCAGTTGGCCCTGAGAAGCAGATTCTGCTTTGTTTCCCTATGCAGTGACCTCGGTCAGCTTTTCTTTGGCATAAGCGGGTTGAAATCGTGATATATTTTGGTAAGGATGTGTTCATGCAGAAGGAGGACAAATAGAATTTTTTGCAATTATTTACTTAATTTAGTTACAAGAAATAGCCAAATGTCAATTGAGGCCTGTTCTAACCACCATCTCCCCGCTGCGTACAAGCCCCTAGCCAACTCCTTACTATAAATGTTGAATTTTCTTGATCATTCTTTCGTATAGCAAAAACTGCTAAGCCCAATTGGATGCTACTTAGACATAATTTAGCCTCTGCATACCTGTTTATTTCCATGTTTGAATGGTGGAAGCAGGTTATTTGGCTGTATAAAAGAACTTCAGGATGCCTCAGTGAAAGAAATTTGTTGTGATCTTGATCATTTACTATGATATCAGGGTAACCAATCAAAACTACTCCAATTTAAAGAAGAAAATAACAATGATAGCTTACATTAATTCAGTACTTAGCAAATAAATATAAATGCTTTCTTTTGGTTAACCCTGTAGTCTTCTCAAAAACTTTTTCTCTGTTTTGCAATAGAGGAAACTGAGGCATAGCTGCTAAGTTACTTGCTGAAGGTCATACTGCTAGAAAGTAGCAGAGCCAGGTCCCAGCATGGGCGTCTGGCTTTAGAGTTCAGCAAATCACTATGTTGTATCTACTTAGGGTCTCACAAGAAGGTATACTTAGTAAAGGAAAATATCCTGCTTCAACATTGTTATTCAATAAACATTTATGAAGTACCCACTATATCAGTTATCTTATTTGCTAATTTGTGCAAGCTTATTTTTGTATCTGGACTAATGTCTGTTTTGCTGATATGGGTACAGTTAATTCTGGCTACCCAGAAGTACACAAAAATATGAATATTAATGAAGTCACAACTTCTGGCCCTTTCAGCAATTGGTCTATTCAGTAAAGAGGTTTTGTTTTCATGCATCATTTATGTGCAGAAACTAAGCCACAAAGTGGCTTTTCTCAGACACTTTGCTGGCATCTTGGGTGTGGGCAGAGGGAGCATGGCAAGAAAGACTGTGAGATTATGGGATCAAATGGATCTGGATTTGAATCACTACTCCATCATGTTAGCTCTGTGGCCTTGAACAACTTACTATACCTCTGTGAGCCTTCAGATGTAAAATGGAGATAATGCCACCTGGTATTATGGAGATAATGGATAAATGGAGATCATGCCACCTCGTTCATGCTCTGGGAGCTTAGGGTCCCTGTTGTTCATGTCTGTCTCTGTAGTGTTCAACAGAGTCGGACCTCAGCAGGGATTCATTTGAATGACTGAATCATGCAGTCCTCAATAGAGCTGATTGGCTCTTAAGTATCAATAAGGAATGCCTCATAGTAAAGATGAGTCATCTGTGAACCATGGGCTAGAAATTCAGAAAAATGGTACTGAGAATCTGAAAGAAGCAGCTAATGTGTGTAGACCTCTTACCACATGCCAAGTGCTATCTTAAATGCTTTATGTATGTCATCTTTTAATCTTAAAGAGTTTTACCCTTAGTAAAGACTGTAGGAAAGGGCATGGTAAAGCTAAACTAAGGGTGGAGACTCTCAAAGACAAAAATTAATATCAATATGAAGGTAATCCCCTTTTGCTTGTAGTGGCAAAAGGACATAGTGCTATGCATGGCCACCTAAGAAAGATGGATTATAGTGAAGAGTTCTGACAAAATGTGGTCTGCTGGAGGAGGAAATGGAAGCCCACTGCAGTATTCCTTCCTGGAGAATCCCATGAACAGTATGAAAAGGCAAAAAGATGTGACCCTTGAAAATTGAGCCCCCCAGATCAGAAAGTGTCCAGTGTCCTACTGGGGAAGAGCAGAGGGCAATTAGTAATAGCTCCTGAAAGAATGAAGCGGCTGGGCCAAAGTGAAAACAACACTCAGTTGTGGTGAAAGTAAAGTCTGATGCTGTAAAGAACAATATTGCTTAGGAACCTGTAATGTTAAGTCCATGAATCAAAGTAAACTGGACGTGGACAAACAGGAGATAGCAAGAGTGAACATGGGCATCTTAGGGAATCAGTGAACTGAAATGGACAGGAATGGGCAAATTTAATTCAGATGACCATTGTATCTACTACTGTGGGCAAGAATTCCTTAAAAGAAATGGAGTAGCGCTCATAGTGAACAAAGAGTTTGAAATGCAGTACTTGGGTTCAATCTCAAAAATGACAGAATGATGTTGATTCATTTCCAAGGCAAGCCAATTCACAGTAATCCATGTCTATGGCCCAACCACTGATGCTGAAGAAGCTGAAGTTGACCTGTTCTATGAAGACCTACAAGACCTTCTAGAATCAACACTAAAAAAAGATATCCTTTTCATCAAAGGGGATTAAAATGCAAAAGTAGGAAGTCAAGAGACACCCGGAATAACAGGCATGTTTGGCCTTGTAGTACAAAATGAAGTAAGATAAAGACTAGCAGAGAGTTTTGCCAACAGAACACACTGATCCTTGGAAAGAAAGCTATGACAAACCTAGACAGCATATTAAAAAGCAGAGACATCATTTTGCCAACAAAGTTCTATGTAATTAAAGCTCTGGGTTTGCCAGTACTCATGTACAGTGTGAGAGTTGGACCATAAGAAGAAGAATTTCGCTGAGCGCCGAAGAACTGTTGCTTTCAAATTGGGGTGCTGGAGAAGACTCCTGAGAGTCCCTTGGACTGCAAGGAAATCAAACCAGTCAATCCTAAAGGAAATTAACCCTGAGTATTCATTGCAAGGACTGATGCTGAAGCTAAAGCTCCAGTACTTTGGCCACCTGATGGGAAGGGTCACCTCATTGGAAAAGACCCTGATGCTGGGAAAGGTTGAAGGCGAAAGGAGAAGGGGGCAGCAGAGGATGAGATGGTCAGATAACATCACCTCACCAACTCAATGGACATGAATTTAACCTAACTCCGGGAGATAATGAAGGAGAAGGAAGCCTGGTATGCTACAGTCCATGGTGTTGCAAAGAGTCAAACAAAAGTTAGTAACTGAACAACAACAATCAGGGTAGTGCTGGTACCTACACAACATTTAGTGTCTGTGTTTGCACACATGTGGGTGGAGAAGGGACACTCGGTCCCCAAGACTTCCTGGAAAATTGCAGTTAAAGTCATTGAATTTTCAGAACCTTTATCATATGTACCCTCACCCTTTGTTCTGTCTCACCCTCACCTCCCTAATTACAGGTTCACATGCATAAAATGAGTTCAGCATCTGCCGCACTTTTTATTTGATGGCACCTTGAACAGTCCTTAGTCCTGTTTTTATGTCTGTGATATAATGCAGTGCCATTTAAATTCATTTGTAGGAAGTTTGGGGGGTGAACTGTTTTGATGACAAGATGGCTGCATAATGTACAGTGAATCTGTACCGACTGGAGGACGCTTTTCACCAAGGGACAACCTTGAAAGTGATTCAGTGCCTTAAGTTTGAATGCGTTTAACATTTAGAGAGCAGACTGTCGGCTAGCTTTACATTTCCACTTGGATTTCACCCTCTCTCTGTGTGGATCCATAAAGCTATAACTTAGTTCCCTGAAAGGAGAATGGAAAGAGAAGTAGTAAGATTATGGGGTTCCCAGAAGAGCTGGTTGAGCCCTTAATATTAACTGTCTCATGGTAAATGTGATTCATCTATGAAAATACTGGCTATAAATAGATGTTAATAGTGCTCAGTTGCAGATCAGCCAGGTTGTGCTTGCATGGCCACATTTGGGAAAAAAATCCTGTTGAGTATTTTATTTGGTTTCTCTTAAAATGAAAAAATAAAAGTTTGTTTCCTTTTATTGCCCTAGTCACCCACATTTGAAGACACTAAATTCAGCCAGCTATAGCAGAGCTATCTGATGGCTAAAAAAGACACACTGAAAACCAGATAACCTAATTTAGCAATGGCCCCCCTTTATCTTTTTCTTCCATTTTGAGTAAAAGTCATTGAAACATTCCCTTAACGGTGGTTTTACTTGTAGGGAAGGCATGAATAGGTCTTCAGAGAGGGGAATAGAACTTGGGGATCTGTGATTCAGGTCCATATTCTTAAGAATTCTGATTCCTAAAAGAAATTCAGGATTACTTTCACATCAAATGTGAGGTTTAGAAGGCAGTGTAGTCATCTCATCCATCTCCCATAGAATCAGTCAATTCAGTCACTCAGTCGTGTCTGACTCTTTGTGACCCCATGAACTGCAGCACACCAGGCCTCTGTGTCCATCACCAACTCCTGGAGTCCACCCAGACCCATGTCCATTGAGTCAGTGATGCCATCCAACCATCTCATCCTCTGTCATCCCCTTCTCCTCCTGCCCCCAATCCCTCCCAGCGTCAGGGTCTTTTCAAATGAGTCAGCTCTTCTCATCAGGTGGCCAAAGTATTGCAGTTTCAGCTTCACCATCAGTCCTTCCTATGAACACACACCCTTGCAGTGCAAGGGACTCTCAAGAGTCTTCTCCAACACCACAGTTCAAAAGCATCAATTCTTCGGTGCTCAGCTTTCTTTATGGTCCAACACTCACATCCATACATGGCCACTGGAAAAACCACAGCCTTGACTAGATGACCTTTGTTGACAAAATCAACATAGTATCAGGCACTAGGTATTTTCTATGCCCATCTACTCCATTGTTGCACATTGTCCTGTGCCCATCTATGCCATTGTTACACAGCTATAAGTGTCCGAGGGCTTCCCTACTGGCTCAGATGGTAAAGAATCTGCCTGCAGTGTGGGAGACCCAGTTTTGATCCCTGGGTTGGGAAGATCCCCTGGAGAAGGAAATGGCAACCCACTCCAGTATTCTTGCTGAAGAGTCCCATGGACAGAGGAGCCTGGGGGGCTACAGTCCGTGGGGTCGTGAAGAGTCAGACAAGACTGGGCGACTAACATTCACAAGTATCTTAAAGTGCTTCCTTGTAAGCTGAAATACAGCTCCCAGGATCTTTATTCATTTATCCTTCTCCTGCCTCCAGAGCTAAGTCAAGCGAGGCTACTTCTCTTGCCACATTGTAGCCCTTCAGTGGGAAGTACTCTGTTCTTTTTTCCAGATGTAACACTCACCACACCTCACGTTGTGTGATTTAGTCTTCCTCATCCAACACACCATCCCACCACACATTTTGATTGCACCCTTAAGAATTACGCTTCATTAGGTTAGGTGTTTCTTAAATGCATAGAGTTGGGCATGATTTCCCAGATAATAAACACAAATAAAGTAATGAAATGGTAAGAGTATATACTTAGGGAAGACCTCAGCCTTCTCATACTGGATCTCAGATAGATCTCTGATATTGGATCTCAGTACAGATCAAATAATTTGATAGTAGGCATTTAATAAAGACATTCCAGTTTTGCTTACAAATGAGGGCTTGTAATACCTTTCATGTGTACATTGCTCTTTATATCAGTAAATAGATAATTATTCACCCTTTTTTTCAAGATGAGGAGTTTGAGGTTCAGAAAGCTTAAATAACTTTGGTTAATAAACCTTGAGCCAAAACTGAAAACTCAGGCATTCTGACACCCCTTTCTCTCCAGTCTCACGCTAGATATATCAACACTGTATTTTTTATAAGCTCAAATATGTTATTTGGTTGCTTTTCCACAAACTGCTAGAGTCAGAGAAGCTGCTATGCTGTAGATACAGAATAAACAGCCTGCCAATGGGGTCTAATAGAGCAGACTTACATCATGGCTTTTCTTAGCTGTGTGTTCTGAAGAAAGGACAAAAAGAAATATAAAAATCTCCAAGTATAAATAGTCAATTTATCCAAGTTTTCCATTACAAATCAGTGGCTCTTTAAATATTCTTTTCTCATTTAAGGTTGACACAGGGTTGGGAATGTTTTCCAGATCTTTGTGGAATAGAACAGAAGAAGAAAATTATTTTCATATAGTCCAAATTAACTTTAAGTGCATTTTAAAATGCCACACTCCCAGCACTAGATCAGAGCTCTAGAAAATCATATGATTCTTTTAACAGTTTTCAAACTACATCACTTTTCATATTTCTTCCAAGTCTGCTTTCTGTTTTTTCTTAGAAGCATGGTGATATTGAGCCAGTCACTTAACCTTTCTATTCTCTTTGAATTTTTGTCTCTGTGGCTCTTGGAACCAGTTTCTTCCAATCTCCCTCTTCTGAAACCCATTGGAAGTTAATGTGCCCTTGGTCGTGACTAGATCCAGTCCCAGAAGCCAGAACTCTTGCCCACAGCTCTGTTGGTGTTTCCATAGCAACACTACATGTTCAACAGGCCAGCCCCTACTTCTTCCAGCCCTAGAAAGATATGAATCTTAAAAGATAAAAAATGCATCTTATAGAACCCAAAGTGTCCCACAAGTTTTTGTTGACTTTCTAAACTTCTTCCTCACCCATTAGTTGACAGTAAGTCACCCTGACTGCCTTTTGACCTCCTCTTGGCTAGACCAACCTAGCATAATAAAGAGCTCAGAGATGAATGGGAGATTTGAGATCAGGAGTTTCCATCTATAGATTCCAAATGACATCGTTCCTTTTTCTTCTTTTATCTACTGACCTGTGACTGGAATAGAACAACAGTGTGTTACTAAAACAAATGTTGCAGCTGGTAAAGTCCTAGAGCAGTGCTCGACCTTGCAGCCGTTTTATTTCTCCCTTCCCACATCTACAGTTACTTAGTCTGTCTTCCTGTACTGGGGAACAAACAGGTCCCTACTTGCCTCCCAGGCATTTGTTTTTAGTCTGGCTCATGTATGCTTGATCTTATTAGGGGAAAAGAAAGAAACTCAATTTGTAAAACTCCGATTATTTGCCAGATTATATGACTCATGCTTTCTATTCTTTACATCTCTTTAAAAAAAAAAAAAAAACGCATGGACTTGGTATTATTCTCCTTATTTTAAGATGAAAAAACTGAAACATTGAGAAATTCACAATTGAATAGAAATATGAGTTCAAGACTAAATACAGAATACCAACAAATGCTGTAAATAGTGTCAAATGTACAAAGTGTGTTGGGAGCATTTGAGAGGAAATGTCTAACTGTGCCAAAGATTGAGGAGTGAAAGCACCTCAGAGATAAGTTGAGTCTCAGAGGATAAGAGTAGCTGGCTCATATGTACAGGTTGAAGGTGGATGAAGAACAGCGTGTGGCAAATATCAAGTCATTCCTATGGCTGAAGTAAAGGAGAAGACTAGCAAGGAAATTTGAATGTGTGTTCTATGTATTAGATGTTAAAAAAAATTTATTGTTAATTTTGTTAGCTATATTAATGACATCGTATTTATGTGGGAGAATGTCTTTTTATTTTTCTAGATACATAGCGAAGTATCCTACTGTGAAATGATATGATGTCCTTCTCATATGTCCACATATGAGAAGACTGCAGGCCTAGGGTTACAGACTCTAACACCTATGGAGGACAGACAGGCCTCAAGATAGGAGTGATGCGTGCACTTTACTTTTAAATATTTCAGAAAAAATAAAGGTAGAGAGTAGAGGAAAAATAAGTTTGGCAAAGTTTTAATGGTTGTTTAAGGGTGGGTGAGTACATGGTCTTTGTTATATTTCTTTTACTTTCTATAAATTTGGAAATGTTCATGACTAAAGATTTAAATAGACACACACCAGAGACATAGTTTTGAATACATAAACTTTTAAGAACTTTCAAGAGGAGGGGAGCAAAAGGTGCAAGGTAAAGAGAAAGAAGACACTAATTTGGGGGTGTCTGACAGAGACAGAGAAACAGAAAACTGAGCTGTGTCCCAGGAACCAAGAAAGAAAATGATTTCAAGAAGCAGAGAGCTGCTGTGACTTTTTTTAAAACAACATTGACACTGCTCAGAACAGTTTTGGAACTCTACTTTTGGAGTTTTCTGTTTTTTGGACTATCTCTCAGCCATGGCAAAATCTGGTTCACTGAAGGTGAATGTGACTTCTTACCACAGGGAAAAGTTCCTTGGAGCCAACTCCAGTGAATGAAGTCAGGATTTGGGTCAGCTAATACTGTTTTTGGTCAAAGAACGAATTGTGACCTTAAAATAATGAGACTGGGTTTTGTATGTGGTCTTTGAACCAGTTTTGAAGATGTTTCCAAAACCTGTGAGCCATGACGCATTATCAGAATAAGCTTCATGTAGGAAAACTTTTGACAGAATGACACAGATGGATTTATAACTTTGAGCTTTTGTTTTGTTTTGAATATTCCATCTACTTTAGTTATATGTCAGATCTTTGGTGTCCCGAAGCTTCTGGTGGTTTTCTAGAATCAGAAGCTTCTGGACAAGCAAAAATGTAGGAGAAGACATGGTGAATGGCAGGGGCAGGAGTGCAGGCTCTGGAGCTGGTCAGCCAAGTGACAGTCCTGTCTCCATCCCTTCATGCTGTCCAAACTGGACAAATTCCTTCACTTCTTTGGGACTCTGTCTTTGCAGGGTTGTTGGGAGAGTTTGAGATCATACGTATAAAATGCTGTGCCTAGTGCCGTACGTATGACAGGAACATGTGACTTATCTTGGTAGAGACATAGTGATATAATTTTATCTCTTGATTCATCAGACATACCTTTCCTCTTGGGACATCAAGTGAGATAAGAACAAAACAAATGGATTTTTGCCTTTTAGCATCATGAGGAGAATATATTACTCAGCTCTACATCGCTGAAGGCAAGGGGAGTTCTTTTAGTCACTGCTAAACCTGTATTTTCAGAAAGTGTGTTATTCGGTTCCTTGCCAAGATGGAGATTGGCAAGCTGAAGAAATAGGAAACTGGCCAAGAACCAGTGCCTGTTATTTAGCAGAGAGG
The DNA here is from genome assembly GCA_006410615.1 of Neotragus moschatus. Lineage (NCBI taxonomy): Eukaryota > Metazoa > Chordata > Mammalia > Artiodactyla > Bovidae > Neotragus > Neotragus moschatus. Next base: position 1,528,209 of record SJYA01000266.1, read on the forward strand.
TAATAGGGAACTATGATCCTGCCAATCTGGAGGGACTTAACATAAAGTGACTAGCTTCTCGGTCCAAACTGGCATAACTGTTCCAAACAAGATGACGAAGGCTGCTGATTCACAGGGGTAGGCTCACCCAAGCTCTTATTGGTGTGCCTCTTCCACCAACCAAAACTTTTAAATTTTCTCTAATACCAAAGCAACATATAACTTACTGTCTTCCTGGCTGGGCACTCTGCTAAAGCACTTTAAATATACTATTCCCTTTGATACTGGAAACAGCCTATCAGCAAATACTACTATTAACCTGTGCTTTATTGGAAATTTAAATTGAAAGAGGTAAAGTCAGTCTACCCCTAAGCCACAGAACACTACAGCAGGGCAGGAATTCCTGCTGGCTTTAGAACCCACCTAGTCTTTGCAAAGCTTATGTTGCCTGAGTTTTTTCTCACTCAGAATAATGATCTGTGTAAAGGGGGAGGAGAAATCTCTTTAGTAATCATGGCGTAAATTAGACTACACTGGTAAAATAAAAAAGGCCCAGAGTCCTTTCACCAAAGACCTACACAATGAAGCAGTAAGATAAGAGAACATATCTCCAGGGAGTAAGAAAAATTACCTAGGCTAGGTCGGATCTCCGATTGGAGCCCAGTGTGAATCAAGTTCTTGCTCCTTCACAGTTCTCCGTTATTCAACTCAGAGCATCAGCCTTCAGTGCAGAAGACCTGGGTTCAATCCCTGGGTCGGGAAGATCTCCTGGAGAAGGAAATGGCAACCCACTCCAGTATTCTTGCCTGGAAAATCCCATGGATGGAGGGGCCTGTTAGGCTACAGTCCATGGGGTCACAAAGAGTCGGACCTGACTGAACGACTTCACTTTCACTTTTCTGAATATTAGCTTGGGAGTTATGGAGGAAGTCTGCTTTAGTCAAGAAGCATCAGGGAGCATCCAAAAGCATCCAGACAACCACATGCAGCAGGGTGGACACTCGGCTTAGATAGTGTGACCTGGCCTAGATCCTATGAGCTTGAGTCGGACTAATTATCAGTGTTCTTTTAACTGGTGTCAGGACTCTCCTTGTGTCCTCTAAGAAGGGTTCACCAAGCCCCTTCCCAAGCCCCTAGTCACATTAATCTTATGAAAGTATGCATTTCCAGCACTTTTTAATTAGGGAGACCCCTTCCAAGTCCTGTTGAATAGATTTGGACCTCAGACATGGGACATGGGATTGGGATAGATTGAGCTTGGAGGTTCTACCCACTGTGTGTGGTTCCACATAACCCTTTGTTTGAAAGTGCCTAAGGCAGCCAAGAGTGTGTGTTGACCAAAGAGGGCGGCTTCTGCTAGGAGCTATAAGTAAATAAATGGATGTCAGAGCTTACAATTAAGGGGGAAAGGATGGGGGAAGAGACAAAGAATCACTACCCTCCCTTGAGCATGTTGCTTTGGGTATTTTGGTAATGATTGTAAAGCATTAACACACAGACTAAACTAAGCTCTTTGTGTTCTTTGCAAGATGGAGAGCTTGCCAAGTCAGTTTCAGCATGCAAAGCCCAGACAATTATTCTTTTGGCATGTAGGGGCCACCCTTGTTTTTGCTGGGGGGTTGGAGGCGGATAGCCTATTGACACAGGAAGGCTTTATAAGGAAAAAGAAGGCATCTAAAACCCTGCATTTTTCAGAAAAGAAACTCCCTGTCACAGTTCTCAGCCCCTACCCTCTATGCTAAACCTCTGCCACAGAGCCAACAGAAGAACCCCTTGGGCTCAGAAGTGCCACACACTTCGAAGCCCACAGCATGTTACTCATTCATGGCTGTTTTCATTTCCTCCAGTTAGCACCTCACCATGAAATCGTGTATTTCTTTTGTGAGTGTGTGCATGAAGATGGTTGATAGCTATATTTCCAGTGACAACCATCGGAAAGATAAAGTTCTTGAGATTCCTTATGTGGCATATGCTTTGCAGTAGTGATTCTCAGCCTATGAACCCAGAACCCCTAGGAACTTTCAAAGTTGTCTAAGGAGGCTTCCAGTCATCTTCCAAAAGCATTGTGAGAAACCAAGTGTGATGTGTCTCCAGAATAGAGGCTGTTGCAATTGAGAGCATACAAGCCATTTAAAGGTTTTCTGAATTTGTTGTAGGCTTTTGTGGTTATGTCTTTCTTTATTCTATGGATAGGAAAAGCTACAACTACTGTCCGTGGGGAATTAGGAAACTTTTTTTTATTATGGAATAGGAGTTATCCTGGAAAGGATGAGTAGAAAGCATCTGAACTTCTTTTTTGTAGCAGCTAACCTAGAGGCTCCTGTTTTCTTGTTACTGAACCTTCTACTAGTATGTTTCCTGATCCTACATGGTTTCACGTCTGAATCAGAAGCCCTTGTTGGTTGCATTTGCAGCTGAGAAGTGGACTGAAGACATTTGATCTTTCAAGTTGTTGATCTTAAAAACTATAAATGAAGTTTGTTTTAGTATAATAAGAGAATTCATGCATCGACTCTCTTCAGTACAAGTTACCATATACAAAGTAATTCCTTTCAGGTGAGAAATTATTGCAGTTTAACTTGGTGGTGGCTACATGCTGAGGATTGGATCCAAAGTATTCTTATTTTTAGACTTTAGTAGGGACTGCTTCTTCCAGCATGTTGGCTATAGTTTATTATATAGAAGTTTGCTGGCTCTATAATATAAAGGACCAAATTGCCAAGCACAGACACTTTCTTCATCAGGGAGTTACAGCTTTCATTGCATAGGTGCTGACAAATGCCTGCCTTCTGCTCTGATTGATTTATTATCGTATTTTTTTTCTTCTTCCTTTTCTGTCAACATTTCCCTTTTCTAAATAAGGAGGAAAATGTCCTAATTAAAAAGCAATATATATTAAGCACTGAAAATAGGTACGCAAACATAAAAAATTTAAAAATTCATCATTAATCCAGCCTTGCTCTTCATGTTTTAGTGTAATTTCTTCCCCACTTTCATCTCTTCTGTATCTATTATAATGCGCATGTTGTTTAGAGAATAATATTCGTTGTCATTTTTCCAAACCACAGTTTCTAATGGTTGTATTTCATTATGTGACGGCATCATTATTAATAACCATTCTCCTCCTGCTGGATATTTAGTTTACCATCCTCTTTTGAGTCCTTCCTTCCTCCTCCCCAACCTTCACTGTAGAATCCTATATCCTGTGGATCCAGAAAGGATCCAGAACCAACAAGGATCCTTGACCACTGTCTGGACTTAATGAAACTGGCTGGAATCTGTAAAAACTGGCTTTGGCTCAGAAAAATCTCTGTGTTTTAAAGTCATGATTTCGGCCTCTGCAGGATTTAATCACAGCTCATAATTGTTATTCTATCTCCTCTCTAAATTCTTTCTCCTTTACCAAATTCGACATATGAAAAATGTTTGGATACTTTTAAGAAGGTAAAAAAATATAGAAATCATTAGATACTGTTAGAGTAGACCACTCCACCACCTTTTCAGGCCCTGAAAATTGAGTTTGAAAATGAAATAAGAATTGAAATAATGTATTCAAGTAATTCATCTTTAACAATTGAAGGATATTTACTTTCACAAATGTTTTCTCTTAATGGAAGAGTCTACTATTTTATTCACAATTTACTTTGTTACGTAGACTTGAATTCAAAAGATGAGAATCAGGCTTAGGGAGTATATTTCATAAAGAGTAGAAGCAAAGCTGATTAGAGACTGGTGGTGGTAAGAAAAGAAATATTTTTTTCTTTTAAAACAACAGCATTCTATTCCTGATCTTTGGAGTGTGTCCTCATTTTGATACTCCTTTGTTACTGAAAGAAAGTACTGTGTGCATAAACCTGGTTACCAAGCAGTGTACCAAATATTCAGTTATTTCATGGCTTAGAATGTGCAGAGAAGGACCAAACTGCTCTAGAAAAGAGTCTCAGAATCATAACACATAAATCATAAAACAGCATTGCAGTGGGAAGAGCTGGGAGATGGGCTTACCCAGCTCTTCCCCAGTAGGCAGTAAGTGGGGAAGGGACACCACTCTGACGAGCTCTCATCCACTCCGTGAGCCTTCATTTTCCGTAACTCTGTGGTTTTTGAAAACGTAGCCAATTCTTTCAAGATGTGTCCAAAATATTTGTGCCATTTTTATTTCCTATGGCACTGTTATTAACTGAATGCCACCTGATAATATAAATTATGCTGAGTAAATTTCAAGGAAGGAAGATTTCCTAAATGGGAAAGATGGCCAAGGTTTCCCACAAACTGAGCAAGTAGCTAGAGTGATTTTCATTAAGGATATAATTAAAAGAAAATTTTGCCACCGTAAGCTCCTGGTTCTAAAAATGCTAACACTCAGCCTACCAAGAAACCTTAGGCTGTTTCCCCAAATTCTGTTTTGGCATATTGGTACTATTCAGTCTATTCATTTTTAATAAAATAACTTTAAATAAAACCTTGATAATTGACAGCTGGCTTCTTGCTGAAATACTTAAATATGCTTTCAATTTTTGTCCTTGAGCTTTGTCTGGATGCTCAGCTGTACGGCACGGTTTGAGTCTTCATTTGGGGAAGCCAGAAATCCATGACTGTTCATGCTTCCATCTATAATACCACCTTAAATAAGCCACTTCATTCTCTGTGCCTGTCATCAGTTGAAAGAATGAAAAACAATCCAATAGCAACCTTGGGCTCCTTTTCAGAGCACTGACTTGGCTACATTTCAAAGCACTTAATGTTTTCCTAAAAGGTACAAAGAACTGCATGGTGCTTACATTAGCATTTCCTAATCAAAAGATATAACACACTTAAAAGATGGTTTGAGTTGCACAACAAGACATCTATAGTAGTTCTTTAGGCCATTTTATTTTTAAAGCATAATTTTTACTTTTTAGTTCTTCTGAGTTCTAAGAATCAGAGTAAGACTGATTTCATATGTAGAAATAATTATTTCCTTTGATAATGGTACCTTAAAGTCAATCACAGTGATTACCAGTGACATTCTTACCAGCTGCATATGCAGATATTATTTTCTTTCTTTCCTGATAGTAAAGTCTATTTCTGACATATATTATGGGACAGAGAAACCAGGGTACGTGGTAATAGAAGATACTGATAGGAAAGTAAAGGTGGAAAAAGTCTTATCTGCAGTTATAGTACATGGCAGCATATGCGCACGTTAGGAAGTGGGGGAGGTGTCAGACTGAGTTTCGTTGTTGCTGTTTTTTGATTTATAAATATGTCCATAATAAATCAGTTCCGTAACCAAAGATACATCTCTGCCTTTGACTTTATGGTTTGTTTGTTTGTTACCTGCTTAGTAGGATTGGGGCTATGGTCATTTTAAGGTATTAGTCATTTTCAGTCACGAGATTAGACAACAAAAGTTGGTAAAGGTTACAAAGCACTATAAACCAACAAGGAAGCCATGTACTATAACTACAGATAAAACTTTTTCCACCTTTACTTCCTTGTCTGTATCTTCTATTACCACTTACCCTGGTTTCTCTGTCCCATAATATATGTCAGAAAGAGACTTTACTATTGGGAAAGGAAGAAAATGATATCTGACCTCATACTAAGTATTAGGAACCTTTGCATGCATGTCTGTGTGCTAAGTCACTTCAGTCATGTCCAACTGTGTGCAGCCCTGTGGACCGTAGCTCACCTGGCTCCTCTGTCCATGGGGTTCTCTAGGCAAGAATACTGAGTGAGGTGCCATACCCTCCTCCAGGAGGTCTTCCCGAGCGAGAGATTTCACCCGTGTCTTATGTCTCCTGCACTGGCAGGCAGGTTCTTTACCACTGCACTACCTGGAAAGCCCTGTTAGAAACCTTGACATTATCTGACTTAATCCTCATAACAACTCTGTAGTGGACACCTGATTATTCTCATTTTTACAAATGGGGAATCCAGAAATCAGAAAAATTAAGTACCTTGCCCAGGATCAGACAGTTACTAAGTGACTGAGCCAGGGTGCAGATGCCCTGTTCCCAGAATTCTTTTCTCTCTTTGGCATTGCCTCCTATTCTCAGTCTCCTCTGGTGCCTTTCTTTGCCTTTCAGCTACAAAGTACTATTCATCAAATAGTATAATTGAAGTTTCAAAATTTGCTGTTCCCAGCAGAAGTAGCCCATGGCTAGATGAATATTCCTACCCACTCACCTCCCCAGTTATAAAGAGTGATGGAGGTAGCCCACATAGTTCCCTTTATGTAGTATTAATATATTCACAGAAAGCTTCTGAGTAAATTCTTATTTTTGGTTTTCAACTTAATATTTTTCTGGTTTTTTGAGGTATAGTTGATACATAGCATTGTATTAAAGATGTGCAAGTAAATTCTATCTTTTCCCCTCCCCCCTTTTTTATGCCCATTGAATATGATGAAGACAAGTGAATATTCAAAATAGAGTGTCTTTTGGCTCAGGATTTTAAAAAGAAGGCAGGGAGAAAGAAGTGGGAAAAGGAGAAAAACACTAGCTGGTCAGGAAAACAGAATGGCCCAAGGTAGAAAGACTGTCACCCAGGAATTACTAGGTTTAACCCTGGTTAACTCACAACTTGTTAATAGGACTTCCAAGACCCTGCTTGATCTGGCCTACAACTTCACCTTATTCTCCTCCCTTCTTCACTCTTTCTGCTCCGAATATGCTGGCCACTTAGTACACCTTTCTCCCCGCCGCCTCCAGGCCCACCCTGTGCTCTCCGCTTGGACGCCTTCCCTCCGTTCGGCACCCAGTTAGCTCTTCCATCTCAGCCCTCCACCTTCAGCTCTGGTGAGGGTTCCTGCAGAAGCCCTCCCTGACCTTTCTGACTAGGTCATGACCCTGTTAGATACTTTAGTGGCACTATGACCTCTTTCTTATACGAATTAAAATAGCAATTTTATATATGTCTGTATTAGCTAGAGAATTTTGACCTCCCCTACTGAACTGTGAGTTCCATGAATACAGACATAGTATGTTTACTCGTCATTATGTCCCTGGTACTTTGCTCATAGTATGTACTCAGTTTCTTGAATGACTTACTGAATAATTGAATGTGTTTGTTTCATCATCAAAGGACCAGATTTTTAGTCCAGTCTTTCTGGCCAGATTCACAGACTTGACCTAGCAGAGTTCATGTGTTACAAAGCACTTGGATATAAAATGGAGAAAGATGGGGGGAAAAGCAGTGACACAGGTGCTAACATGGCACTCTTTCTTCCTCATGCTTCACCCATGTCACAGTTCTTACAGAAATAGATACACTGCTTTTTAAACTCACGTACACACATAAGAGAGCTATAGAAGAAGCACGATTTTCCTCTTGCCACCTCAGATTCCCTTGTCTTTATTTACTAGTTTTGAATGAAGAAGGAAGAAAACAGAGAAACACTTAATGTTGTTTATTAAATTGCTCATTAATATTCCTCAAGGGAAATACAAGAAATTTTTTCTCATGTATTTAATTTGAATTTAATTTGAGGTGGTTGAGGATGTTAATCTTTATATTTTAAATTGATTTTCTGCCACACAGTGGCAAAATATACACTACATAGAAATGTATTCCCAAAATGGGTAATAGATTGCCCATTTGAATTGTAGGTTGGTTTAGAAAGAATCCAGAATAATATTTTATTGAGTCAGTTTTTGTCATTAAACCAGGTTGTTGGCAAAGATGGTTTTTCACACAATTGTCTAGACTGTCAAGTGCCAGAACTTTTTTAAAAAATAAAGGTTAAAGTTTGATAGATATTTTTAAAGGTAAAGCCATACTTTCCTGCTTATTTGAAGTTCACTGTTAGTTACATGAACAGCAACTGAAGTATTAAATTTGTATTTTGTTTTCTGCCTCCTCTGTATCATATTATAACCAGTCATTTATTTGCTTCTCTCAACCTGCTTCTACCTTCCTGTATCTGGTTTTTGCTTTTAGATCTACCATGGGCTAAGAAATCAGGTAACTAGCAAGGTTCTAAAGGATGAAGTAATGTTTTTGGTGTAGAAGTTCTGAGAGTTGTTTGAAGTGCAGATATCTTTACATCCTTTTATCTAGATTGAAGTTGTATAGAAATTGTGTCCCAAGAAGATGGCAATTGATGTGTGTCTGTATCATGACACAGTGGACCATATTACCTTTGAGTAGGGTCCTAAATTTCTACATTTCAAAAGAATAAATCAAATCCAACCAGTCTTGTCTAAGGTGACTTTATACGTGTCTATTCGAGTTGTCCTGCTCATAAGAAGATGCTATAAATATCTTTGAAACACTTCTTACTCATCATTTCTGCTGGAATGCGCTTTTCATAGATGTGAAATCACAGTGAAAGCCTTCCTAAGAATTCCATTGATGTTGATAGAGAACTGCCTGAAGCAGTCCTTGTGAACAATTAGCTAGCTTGTTCAGTTATACCCTTTTATGGGGACTCCTGTCTCTTCTTTGATGCCCTGATAACCTGTCGATGTTAGAATCAGAAGGCAACAAGGAACACCTTCCATACGGACCCACTCTATGGTTGACCAGTGCATCCTTCTCCACATAATAGTTCTCTTAAACCTCCCCTGCAGTCTTCTTAGAAGTCACATTCCTCAGTTTTGTCGTGTTCTTCAGAGAGTTACAATGTGACCCTCAAAGAAGAAAAGGAGATGGCATCGCTGTTTGTAGCAGCCTGAGGCTAAGCAAGCTCTTTGTGAGAGATTATCTCACTTGATCCTTTAGTAACTTCATGAGGTATTGTCTTCATATTTTAGAGATGAGGAAACTGAGGCTCAGAGGAGTGAAGTACATGCCCAGTATCACATATCCTAACAAGAAGCAGAGTTGGGCTTTGCGCCCAGATCTTCTGATTCCACAGCCCAGATTCTTTCTAGTACCCCCAACAGTCCCTCCAAGAAGGAAAATTGGATTCATTATGCAGGTGTGCTTTGGGCTGGTATGCTATGTAATCCTCCCATCTACCCTGTGAAGTAGGTATCATAAATTATTCCCAGTTTACTCACAGACATGTGAGTTTAGGTAACCTGATGACAGTCACACATCAGTTAACGGCAAACTCAGAATAGGAGCTCTAACCCTTAACTTCTCTAAGCCTCAATTTCCTCACTGTAAAAATAAGAACAATAATGGCACAGTCTCTCAGGACAAAATACGATAATTCTTGTAAAGTGCTTAGCGTAGTGCCTGGCACATAATAAGCCTTCCATAAATGTTAGCTATAATTAATTTAGCACAGCAAAGGCAGAATCACTTTGAATAGAAAAATCCTGCTATTCCACTATCTCAGTATTACAAAGATTGTATTATATTAATGGTAAACGAAAGGATGTCTTCTCTCATTTAAAACAAAGAGTTAGATCAAGCACTGGGTAATTTGTCCTTCATCACCTAAGCAATTACACAAGTGGTTTTGAGGTTCCTTCCAGTTCTGTAACTATATCATTGTAGCAATGGAGGACTATGTTTTCCTTTAAGAAATCTGAAGTCGAACCTCCAGTGCTCTCCACAGTAAAGATGTGGTTTGCTCTAACAGAGGATTGAACAGAGCCCATTAGCAAAGCTGAGTGCTGACTTTGATTTTCAGAGCTGTAAATGACAAGAAGTATAGACAGTGAGGACTTTGGGAGTATTTGTTTCTCGTGGAAAGATAAGATACCTACAGCATTTTAAGATGGAAACAAAAGCCAGATAATTGATTTTTTTTAGCAAAGGTATTTAAGAAAATATTTGGTTTGTGCTTGGCTCCAGGGAATAATAGAATACAAGTAATTATTAAACTGGAATTTAGTAGCCCAAGATGAATCAGGAAGCCAGTTCCCCAGAACAGTTTCCAGCAAAGTTTGGAAACTCTAACAAGATATTCAGCTACAGCCAGACACTCTGTTGCTTGGGAAAGTCTGTGAAAGTTTTTGTTTTGATCATGATCCTAAGGAACTCCATCAGTTTAACTTATTGGTGATCATGAAATTACATCCTCAAGCACTGATGGTCAAGATCCCTCAGTGCTGATGTGTGGAATTACTTGATTTCACACGGGGTATGGTTATATACCTTCCTCATTAGTATATCCAGGAAGGAGATGAAGTTCCCAATGGCCCATCCTTCATTCTCAACAGTTTATAGATAGGACTGTTTTAATAATTTGCAACTCCCCCTCTAGGAAACTATACCCCTGGATTAAATGCATCTTCTCCCTTCTCCCATGTATCCTATGTTGACCTCTAACAAAGAGCTTGCTACATTGCTTTATGGTTTGTGTTCTTGCCTGACTTCCCAGCTGGACCCTGGAGTACTTCCTGGCTACTGCTGCACAGTGCCTGCACCTTTGGAGTTGCTCAGTAAATGTTCATTCACCAACTGACGACTGACTTAAAGAACATGTTTTTAAACTTCCAGCTTCTATAGACCCCTACTATCAGTGATAGGTTCATTCTTTCCTTGTCACTGGAATCTGTCTCATTGCTAAACTATGAGTTCACATGTTTTCCATTCTTCCCACTGCCTCCCTTCTGCTCACTCCCTCACCAGTCTTGTCTGGTTCCTCTGCCTTCAAAGCCTCTCCTCTTCTTTAGACATTTTCTTCTTTTCCTGTCTTAAAAGAATATTCCTTTTGGTTTCCAAATCCTTTCCCTCATCTGAGCTTTGGATCATAGGCATCACCTCTGGAATCTTGCCCCTCAGATATCTCCTTTCCCTTGTGTACCTATAATTTTTTTTCACTACTGATAATTTTCTATAACTTCATAACTTGTCCAGTTGCCCTTTTTTCTAATATCTTGGGTTTCACTGTTCCCAAAGCTAACTGCCAGTTTATCTCCTGTCTTCGTATTTTGTGACCTCATTCTGTTAGCCTCTTAACTTGCCACCCACCTATTTGTCATGTGGCTCCTGTCCTCACCAGTGGTTTCTGAATTTCCAGATCCAGGAAACTCCTCTTGGTCTTCATGTTCCAGCCCATGGATTTAATTATGCTCTTTCCACAGCTATCCAGGCTAGAAATCTTGGTGTCATTTTCCACTCATCCATTTCCCCGTAACATCAGTATCCGTATCAGTTCAGTTGCTCAGTCATGTCTGACTCTTTGNAGTTTATTGTGATCCACACAGTCAAAGGCTTTGGCATAGTCAATAAAGCAGAAATAGATGTTTTTCTGGAACTCTCTTGCTTTTTGGATCTCTGGTTCCTCTGTCTTTTCTAAAACCAGCCCTTAACATACTCTCCTCTATAAGAATAAAAAGACTTGTGTTTATATTTGTAAGTTTATTTTTTAGAAGATATACACCATTAATGCAATAGACATGAGTTTGAGCAAACCCCAGGAGAGAGTGAAGGACAGGGAAGCCTGGCATGGTGCAGTCCATTGGGTTGCAAAGAGTCAGGCATGACTTAGCAACTGAACAACAGTACAACAAAAGATAATGTATAAAACAGAGGAGTGACTTAAAATATTCATCAGAGTGATCTCATTTGGCAGTAAAATGTTAATAGAAGCAAAGGCCAAGCCAGTGAGAAAGTATGGAAAGCAGTAAAAGTCATGAATGAACCACATGCATTGAATGCAAAGCAGTGTATTCTTAAAAATTCTGATTTCCACACATTCTAAGCACTAACAGAAAGTATCTAGTTGAAGAAAGGCCAACCCAACCAACACTTTGAGCCAGAGTGTTCTGGTTTTTCACAGTTATGACATTTTTTTTGAATTATCAGCACAAAATTTATGTATTTGCATATGTATACAAGATCCTCATTAAGTTTCTGTGTCATGTTATCATCAGAAGTCTGTAAGGAACAAAGCAGTCTTTTAATCACTTTTCTGTACCATGTAGTTGGAATGCCCTCACTTTGGGGCCATCCGTGAACCTCTCCAAACCTGTTCAGTCCTTGACCTGAAAGTGAAGCTATAGTGGTCAGCCTGCATGCCATTCTCCCTCTTTCTTTTACAAAACTGTCATCTGCCCCTTTGACCTTGTTTTCCCCATACCCTATAAGTCTGGTGTTTCTTTGTTCGAAGCAGAATGAAGAAGGTTTGATTTGAATTTGGGGAATAATAACAAAAGAGGAAAACAATCAGCTACCCAGAGTGTGTTTTCACTGTAACTGTTTTCACCCAGAGTGTGTTGCCCTACTTGGGCAGTCATGACTATATAGAACTAGGGCTCATCACAGCAAACTTGACAAAGCATGTGTCACTGAGGCCCAGCAGAAAAGTGCTTCCATAGGACTCCACCCTTGCTTTCACAGAAGTTAACAGAATGGAGAGGGTTTTGTACCAAGGATTGTGTCACGTTGCAGGTGCCACAGAAGAGTCGGGGAGTCCCTAGGGAAGTTGCCATGGAGCTTGGGAGACTGCGATAGCATTTCAGAGAATCCTGAAGTGAAGCTTCATTGGAATCTTGGTGTCTGTGCAGGGGAAGGAGATTGCAAGGGGCAGAGTAAAGCCTAGAGGCAGGATCCAGCAGAACTCCTTCAGGAACTGAAGAGCAGGTTATGGAGGGGCTCCTGATACAGAGGAGGCCCAGAGGGAATAGGGGAAGATGCCAGAATAAACTGGAGAGAGAGCCATTCTTTGGGCTATCATCTTAAGGAGTTGTTTCCTTTTTGCTTAAGGCAGTGGGAAGTCATCAGACATAGTCTTTTTTATCTGTGAGATGGGGATAATGACCTTGGCATTACTGAGATCTTAAGAGTAATAGTATAGCAAATTGTTACGCCTTAATAAACAATTCATCTTTTTTTTCTGTCAGATAAATTACTGGAATATATTACTCACAGGACACTATACTCACTATCTTGTAATAGCCTACAATGAAAAAATCTGAAAAAGGAAATAGATATGTGTGTATATCCCTTTACTGTACATCTGAAACTCATACAGCATTGTAAATCAACTATAGTTCAATTTTAAAAGGAGAGAAATAGTGCTTTTTAAAAAGAATATATTATAAATCTAATCTAACTAGAAAGCATATTAGGGTATGATCATAATTTTTAAAAATATATTGTATAAATGTTCAGGCAGTCCTAATTCATTATAGGGGCTGTATTAATTATCTGGACTTTCCCAAGCCTTAGTTTTCCACATGTAAAATTTCTCTTCCAGACTGATAAATTGAATTTAGTAATCCATAGATCAAAATGCTACAGCCCATAAAGAAGCTTTAGAGATGGATAAAATTACATTTAATAGAAACATTTATTTCTAACAGACTCCAGAGATAGAATAGTAGTGAGTCTCCAGTGAGCTTCCAGATTAACTCCCAGAGGGTCTGGGATAATTGTGTAGAGAACAATTAAAGGAAAGAATTGTACTAATATGACTTCTTTTAGAACTACCTAACAGTAAGATTATGAACACTGAATATGGTTCTCTGGCCAAGACGTCAAGCTCACTCACTGTGGTAGTAGTAATACTCAGACCACCCCTAGGAAGTGCAGGGGTACCCTTGAGGGTTCATGTCTGTTCCTCTTGCAGAAAGAAGTGTTGGGATTATGCCTCATTCTTTCCTTCACCTTTCATCTTCTGGCTCTCTCCTGTCATCACACATTAACTGCAGCGTGTGTAGCATCATGCCTCTTGTATTACTGATGAGCTTCACTCTGTCCTGGGCTGAGTTCAGTTTTGGAAAAATAGTGAAAGTTCAACCTGTCAGGTACCAGAGAGGGCAAGAGTTCTTTTCTGTTTGAACAGACCAATGGAATCATTGCGGGATTTTTATTTTTGTAGCTAGATTCTTCACTTTTGCATATTTGGTTTTAGTTATTCCTATCAAGGTGGTAATGAGGTGGGTTTAGGATCCCCATTTTAAAGATGAGGAATAGCAAAGAACAGGGAAGCCTGGCATGCTACAGTCTATGGGTCACAAAGAGTTGGACATGATTGAGTGACTGAACAACAACAAGGCTTAGAAAAGTTAAATGACAGGAAGTAATAATAGTAATGCCAATCCAAAGACTGTAACTCCCAACCCAGCTTTCTCTCCACGGCTGCTTCTCAGGTACACCACCCTAGTGTTTGAGGTTTTGAGCACTTGGGATGCAGTGCTTCTGGTAAGGAATAAAAAAGCCCATGGGGCTGTCCAAGGTTACAGTGTGAAATGAGGTTGCGTCTGCTTTTCTCCCCACGTCCTACAGGTCTTTCCTCGTTCCCTCCCTCATGCGGTCATTTTGCCTGCCTCCTAATCTTTACCTTGCCCGCTGGAGTGGGAGAGTTGGAGCACTGAGGGTGGGGGTGGGGGGCGGGAAGGATCGCTTGTACATGTAGGGCTATTGCTCCTGCTTCCTTTTGGATGATGTAGTAGTTTCTGTTACTCATTTTATGTTTACTTACCGTCCAAATCCATGTCGATTTATGTGCCCTTGGCTCTGAAACACCGTTTATGTATTTTTGTGTTGTTAATATTTTTAATTGGTGTTTTTAAAGTAGATGTACTCTGTGTGTTTGGCAGACCAACAAAGTGGAACAGAAAAAGCGTCAATTTTTTAAAGTAACCATATAAGGTGAAAAGTCCCTTTTTGTGTGGGTGCGTATGTGCAGATTACAGGTTTTATCAGGCCTACTCTTCGTTAATATTTATTGTAACAGTTTACAGTGTAGCCCCTGGAGTCACTCTGGATTGTGCACAGCCCAAATGACGTAACCTTGGAAAATGCAATAAATCTAACGTTAAAACCACTTCTAATGGGAAGTTTCTCGAAAGTTGTAAAGTTAAATTGCCTCCTCCAGGATGAGGGAGGTGGTGTGGAGAATGCCCCAGGGGACCAGGCTTTGCCCCTCTCCAGGCTTGTCCCCTGAAGGGGGAATGCTGGCTTTGGGTTGGATTACTTTGTTTTAATTAAACTTCTCTGACTATTCCTTTGCCCAGTCCTCCATGATGTGGCAGTCTTGTGGTAACATTAATATATAACCTGTGATCTTTTTTATATATTCAGCATCACTCTTATCCTACGCATGCATGCCCAGGTGCCCAAAGTAGAATTTTGTGAGTCAGTCTTAAATTGCAAGGAGACTAGGCATCACCCAGTTCATTTTGCCAGCTCCTACATGAACCTGTCCAACTATATGCAGCTGAATACTGACCAGAGTGTCTCATGCTTGACATTTTAGAAAGTTGTTTGTTGTGTTGTTTTGACATGTGACTCCGGAGTCTACAGTGTTACTCTGGATGTCTCTCTCTGAAGCTACAGAAAAGAATTGTTCTTCTCCTTCCATTGATATTTGTAGGTGTTTGAAGACAATGACAGTGATCTTGCCCCATTCCCTTTTTAGGTGTCACACAGCCATACATGTGTGAAAGTATTAATTATAGTTCATTTGTCCATTTGTAGAGTACAAACTATGTATGTTAGACGCAGAAACTAGGGAAGCTGTTGTGATCTCTGCCCTTAGGGAACTTCTGGTCGAATTAATTATAGAGTGCTAAGGGCTATAGGAGGAGCACCAAATTCAGCCTTGCTGATTGGAGATTGAACTTGTCAAGAAAAGTTCTCTGGTGAGGCCTTGTGTAATTGAAGTCCAGAAGAGTACAAGGAGTGTCCCAAGGAAGCAGTGTGAATGAGATGAGGAAAGGGGTTCAGGTAAAAGAACCAGCTTGCCGGAAATGCTGAACAGGGGTTCAGGGAAGTGAGAGCAGTTCCGTTCGGGTAAGCCAGTAAATGGGGAGGTGGTGAGTGGAGATGAAAATGCAGAAGTGCTGGAAGCAGAAAGCAGAGCTAACAGATGGAAGGGCGAGGGGATGGAATCAGACATGATAGGAGAGATTGTCCTGATTAGGAGGGCTATTTATTGTTCTCTCGGTTACCCAACAACTATGGGAACATAACAGGTTCTGTATGAGGTCATACAGGTTTGGAAATATTTTGTGTATTATGTTTTGTTGTTAGAGAAAGAATGTCATCAGTCATCAGGATTAGACAGGTATGGATCTTTCAGTAGCAAGACCATTTCTCTAACTGGATTTGGAGAAACAAGAGGAGGAAAGAGATAACACAGTTGTAACATTCTAATGACTGTGAGAAAATGTGGATGACTCTTATACATAGGACAACAAGAGTAATCATAGCAAACACTTCTATATTAGTATGGGCTTGGCCCTGTTAATAGTAACAAAATTGATGCCCACATTAACTCTACAAGTTAAGTATTATCCCTAGATACAGAGAGTTTAAATAACTTACCAGAGGATAGAAAGCTAAGTGGCAGAGCTAGGATTTGATTTCAAGCCCTAAGAGCATGTGGAGAAAGATGTAAGTTCTAGGTAGAGGAAGCCTGCACAATTCAAAACATCTGTGGAAATGTCTCCTGCCCGCTGTTGATGGTCACAACCACACACACTTGCTGGTGTGGTCATGACCAGAATAAATAGAGCAAGTATTCATAACTCCACATTTCATACCTAATCCACAGGCATTACTGTATGGAGGAGACCACTCTCCTGATGGCATTCAGGGGTTGGCCCTGAATGTGTCTCACTAGAAGTTATGGTTGCCCGCAACCTCAGTTGACCTCCCTGCCTCCTGCCACTTTCAAAGAGGGTTTAGCCTGCCTAGGGAGAGTAGAATTAGGGTAATAGTAAACCAGAGAAAGTTTGAAATACCCTTAATTCTAGGGATACAGAATTCCCAGGCCAGGCCATGCTGGTAACCATGAATGTATAGCTGCCCCATGTTGAATATGTGCAGACAAGTGTTTCTAGGGGACAGAAGGGGTGAAAATAAGTAAGAGAGAGGTTGAAGTGATGATGCATCAAGCCTGTGCTGGATAGGAAAAGACGTGACAGTAGATGTGAGCTGGTACGTAAGGATCTAGTGGAGGGATTGGGATCTCTGGGTCCAGAAAGAAGTGAGGCAGGAGCAATTGCATGAAAGGACGAGTGTTCCATGAACAGGATGTTTAAAATGTTTAAAATTTTTTTCAGAAGAGGACTCTTGGCACTCATCCTTGACTTGGTCAGTGTTATCTGAACATATACCAGTCTGTTAATAACTTAATTAAAGCTCATCATGGCGGACCCTAGAGATAAGGCGCTTCAGGACTACCGCAAGAAACTGCTGGAGCACAAAGAGATCGACGGCCGTCTGAAGGAGTTAAGGGAACAATTAAAAGAACTTACCAAGCAGTACGAAAAATCTGAAAATGATCTGAAGGCTCTACAAAGTGTTGGGCNGGCATCACTGACTCGATGAACGTGAGTCTGAGTGAACTCTGGGAGCTGGTGATGGACAGGGAGGCCTGGTGTGCTGCGATTCATGCGGTCACAAAGATTCAGACACGACTGAGCGACTGAACTGAACTGAAGGCAAATCTATGTTTAATATTTAAGAAATGATGAAATTGTTTTCCATAGCATTTACACCATTTTACACTCCTATGAGTTGTATGTAAGTTTTCCAATTTCTCCTGTCAATACTAATTTCTTTGTTTTCATCCATATTTAATAATAACCTTTCCAGTGGGTGTGAAGTAGTATCTCACTGTAGTTTTGATTTACACTTCCTTAAAGAGTAATGATGTTGAACAAGTTTTTATGTCCTTTTTGGCCATTTATATATCTTCTTTTGGGAAATATATATTCAAATACTGCACCCATTTTTAAATAAGATTATTTGTCTTTTTAATGCTGAATTTATATATTTTTTGTATTATTTACTGGATATATGGTTTGCCAACATTTTCTTTTTTTTTTAGATTGTCCTTTCACTTTTTGACAGTGTCCTATGATAAAAGTTTTTAATTTTGAAGAATTTATCTTTTCTTCTGTTGCTTGTGTTTTTGGTTGTCATACCTGGGAAAAGTATTGTCTATGTAAGGTCATGAAAATTTACACTGAATTTTTCTCCTTAGAGTTGTATACTCTTAGCCCTTACTATTTATGTCTATGATTCATTTTGGATTAATTTTTATATGGTGCTTAAGAAGTCCAGCTTCATTATTTGCATGTTTATAGTTAGTCGGGCCAGCATCATTTGTTGAAAATATTATTCCCTCCTCACAGCCCCTCACACAATGAATTGTTTTGGCATCTTTATTGACAATTATTGAATAATAAATGTAACTATTTATTTCTGGACTTCAATTCAATATTATCAATCTATATGTTGATTCTTCTGTGACTACCAGATCATTTGGATGACTGTAGACAGTAGCAAGTTTTGAAACTGGGAAGTGAAAATCTCCAACACTTCTTATTTTTAAATATTATTTTACTATCCTGAATACATTGAATTGCTACTTGAAGTTTATGAACAGATTATCAAATTGTGGGGAAAGAAAATCTGGGATTTAGATAGGGATTGTATTAAATCTTTTCTCAATTTTGGATGTATTTGCAATATTTTCAAAATTGACTTCAAATCCATTACGTGGAACATGTTTCCATTTATTTAACTCTTTATTTCCATCTTTAATTATAGTTTTTTGAATATGTTTTATACTTTTTCACAGAATATAAAGTTAAATCATTATTTTTTTTTCTTTTTCATACAATTTTAAATGAAATTGTTTTCTTACTTTTATTTTTGGGTTATACATTGTAAGTATATAATTAGTTTTTGTTATTGATCCTAAACTCTGTAATTGGGCTGAACATGTTTACTAGTCCTAGAATTTTAAGTGGATTCCTTAACTATTTCTATCTACAAAATTATGTAGTATGTTTAGGATGAAGTAAAGGATGTTACTTCATCCTTTTCAAGGATATCTGCACATCTTTTATTTCATTTTGTTGCCTAACAACTTGAAGAGAACCATTAATACAATACTGAATAGAACTGGTGAGAGTGGACATTCTTGTTTTTCCCTAATTTGGGGCACAAAGTGTTCAGTCTTTATTAATTATGATATTAGCTGTGGAGTTTTGGTACATGTCCTTATTAGTTTGAGAGTTTCCTNCATTGTAAGTATATAATTAGTTTTTGTTATTGATCCTAAACTCTGTAATTGGGCTGAACATGTTTACTAGTCCTAGAATTTTAAGTGGATTCCTTAACTATTTCTATCTACAAAATTATGTAGTATGTTTAGGATGAAGTAAAGGATGTTACTTCATCCTTTTCAAGGATATCTGCACATCTTTTATTTCATTTTGTTGCCTAACAACTTGAAGAGAACCATTAATACAATACTGAATAGAACTGGTGAGAGTGGACATTCTTGTTTTTCCCTAATTTGGGGCACAAAGTGTTCAGTCTTTATTAATTATGATATTAGCTGTGGAGTTTTGGTACATGTCCTTATTAGTTTGAGAGTTTCCTTCTTTACCTAGTTTGTTAATTATTTTTAACATCCAAAGGGTGTTAGCAAAATCATGTAACTTTTGTCTTTTTATTTTTTGATAATTTGTATAACACTGACTAAGTTTCGTGTTGATCCAGTCTTGCTTTCCTGGATAAATCTCATTTGATAATAATGTATGGTCCCTTTTATTTGTTGCTAGAGTTGATATGCTAGTGTTGTGTCAAGGAATTTTTGTGTCTAGTCATAAGCAATACAGTCTCTCATAAGAGATACAGGGATGCAGTCATAAGAGATACATAAGCTATGACAAACCTAGACAACATATTGAAAAGAAGAGACATTACTTTACCGACAAAGGTTCCCATAGTCAAAGCTATGGTTTTTCCAGTAGCCATGTATGAATGTGAGAGTTAGACCATAATGGAAAGCTGAGAACCAAAGAACTGATGCTTTTGAACTGTGGTATTGGGAAAGACTCTTGAGAGTCCCTTGGACTACAAGGAGATCAAACCCATCAATCCTAAAGGAAATCAGTTCTTCATATTCATTGGGAGGACTGATGCTGAAGCTCCAATACTTTGGCCACCTGATGTGAAGAACTGACTTATTAGGAAAGACCCTTATGCTGGAAAAGATTGAAGGCAGGAGGAGAAGGGAATGACAGAGGATGAGATGATTGGATGTCATCACCGACTCTATGGACATGAGTTTGAGCATTCTCTGGGAGTTGGTGATAGACAGGGAAGCCTGGCACGCTCTAGTCAAAGGGGTTGCAAAGAGTTGGACATGATCGAATGGATAAGAAATATTGGTCTAGCTTTCTTGTCATTTCTTTAGTTTTGATATCAGAGAAAAAATGACTTGATAGAATGGGCTGAGGAATATACTCTTTTATCCTTTGGAAGAGTTTATAAAGAAATTAAATTCTTGGTAGAATTCACCAGTAAAACCATCAACCTGGAC
Source organism: Neotragus moschatus (assembly GCA_006410615.1). NCBI lineage: Eukaryota > Metazoa > Chordata > Mammalia > Artiodactyla > Bovidae > Neotragus > Neotragus moschatus. Next base: position 1,548,367 of record SJYA01000266.1, read on the forward strand.
TTTCTTTGAAGTTTCTTAAAATTACTAATTCAATTTCTTTACTTTTATGTATCTATTCTTTTTTTTTCTTGAGTTTATTTCAGTGGTTTGTGTCTTTTTATAAATTTCTTCTTTTCATTAAATTATCACAAGTGATGATGGTTTCTCATTCATTCCTGATTTTATTAATTGAAGTCTCTCCTCTGTCTTTCTCTCAGTCTCCCTAGCTTAAGATTTGCCACTTTTATTAATATTCTTAAGGAACCAAATTTTGGATTTTTTTATTCTTTATTTTGTTAATTTTCTGATCTAGTTTTCATTATTTTCCTTATTTTTCTTTATATAAATTTGGTTTTATCTTCTTTATCTATTATATTAAAATGAAACATTATTGATTTTATTTCTTTCATTATCTATTTATTGTTTTTTTCATATGAAATTTACAGCATAATTTTCCCTATAAATCATGCTTTACCTGAGTCCCAAAACTTTTTTTACATTGTGTCTTCCTTTATGTTCGTTTCAAAGTAGTTTCTAATGCTCTTTGTGATCTCGTCTTCAACCATTAAGTTATTTAGGAGCACATTTTTTAAGCATTACATATATGTGAATTTCCCCCAAATTTTTCTGTTATTGAACTCTAATTCATCCCATTATGGTCAGAGGATATATGCTATATAATTGAAATAATTTTAAACCCATTAAGGCCTGTTGTGTAGCCTAGCATATATTCTGTTCTGGAGAAGATATGCCCTTGAGAAAAATTTGTATTCTGCTGTTTTGGTGAAGAGTGTTTCTGAGATGTCTATTCTCTTGTTAATCTTCTGCCTAGTTGTTCTGTCCATTTCTAAAAATGTAACATTAAAATGTCCAACTAGTATTGCTGAATTATTTTTTTCTAATTTAAGTTTTGTTGATTTTTGTTTCAAGTATTTTGAGGCTCTGTTGTTAGCTTTGTATAAGTTTGCAATTGTTATATATCTCTTATGGATTGACAACTTTCATTATAAGTCCCTCATTATCTCTAGAATATATTTTCTAAAATCTATTTTGTCTGACTTTGGAGTATAGCCTTTCCAACTTTCTTAGCTTTACTGTGTGAATTTTTTTTTTCCATTTGTTTCCTTTCAATTTATTTGTATCTCTGAATCTTAGTGTGCCTGCTATAAACAGTTGAGAGTTGGATGCTTGACTTACAGTTCATAATCTTTGATTGGATTTTTACATTTAATGTTATTATAGATATATACATTTGCAAATTAACTTTTCCTTTTTAATATGCTTCATTTTTTATTATTGCTGTTGTTATTGCTTCTTAAATTTCAGGACTTTCTTATTTTTAAATTTCTTTCTCTTTTTAATAGTTTTTATTTGATGAGACATGGGGATCTTATCCTTTTTTAATTCTTTAAGTGTGTTTTCCTTCATTGTGTCAACATATTTATAACATTTGCTTTGAAATTATTATCTAATTTGCATATTTTCAAGGGTATTTTCTATTGATCAAGATTTTTCCTCCGTATATATCACACTTTCCTGTTTCTTTGCATTTTTGTTTTTTTATTTCTAATTTGGGCAATTATGTAATCTATACCAGCTGTGGGTAGTGATCTGCTATTCCACATCAATGTGTAATCTCTAACATTTCACCTCAGAGGGAAAGCTGAGAATCTGTTTAGTCATCTAAGCATGACAATGGACTCTCTTTGCCCCTGTCCTCACTAATTCTTAAAGTTTCGTGTCTATCATTGGCATCACACTCAGGGGTTAATGTCCACTAAGGGCTGACTGATTGTTCTACTGTTTTTGATAATGCCTTGATACAGAATTGCTTTGTAGTCAGATCCATTAAATTTGAAATCCTTTCAGGATATAATACTGAGTACGGCACTTATTGGCTATCTTTTTCTCTGGTTATTTGTGGTAAACTTCTCACTGATTCCTGGTTTAGTCTGTTGCTCTAGTATAAGCTAAGAGTTCTCTTTTAATTGCTTATCATATTCTCTACTATTTTTAACAACATATTTGGATCTGAACTTTCCAACACTTTGCTTAGTCTGGTGGAATAATTTGGTTTTTGTTGTTGTTGTTATTTTAAATAAAACACAAAAAAGTCAGGGAAGAAATTATCATGGGAAGTTACAATTCAGGAGGAGATAATGACAATGTGATCAGTGTGAAACAATGTTTCCTGCCTCAAATACCAACTTGGTTTGTGAGAAAAGTCTAGATTTGACAGGTTTCAGAGTCTGCCAATCTGCATAGTTAAATCACCGTCCCGGTAGATAAGGAATGATATAATCAAAGAATTCAATTTTAAATACTAGGGAATTAGGGAAAAAGTTGAAGATGAAAGAGCTAGAGTCAAACATCTACAAGATACGTAAAGAAAAAGAAAGAGTGAGTTAAAAAAGATGAATTTCTAAGAAGACAAGAAAATTGTAAAATGTAGAACAGTAGAACAATCAGTCTGGAACTCAGAGACTTAAATCACTGGACTGATTTAGGATAACTTGAATTAAACAATGGATTCCAAATTAAGCTAAATTGCAAAGTGTTAGATCTATTTAAAAAAAAAAAATCAGGAACATCATCATTAACCAAGAAACAGGATGTAAGGAACCTGAATTTGGAAGGTAAATCAATGATCAAAAGATCAGTCTGACAGTAGAAACAAATGATGATGTTAACATGATAAGCAAGCCAAATAACAGTTCCACATATGAGTTGTTAAACTTAGAAATATAGAAATCAGTGGGAGTTCAAACAGCACAAAAACCTTCAGAATTTTAAAATTGTATGGGCTTTAGATGTTGGTGAATTGTCTCAACATTTATGTAATTATATTTATTTAATAATCAATAAATATTTTTTCAGTGGCTACTATGACCAGGTACTAAACTACGAGCTTGAACTATGTCAGTGAACAAAATGAATGAAGATCTCTTCTACTATGGATTTTAAACCTAAGGTACAGGAAAATGCAATGAATTCTTAGCACCTAAAAGGATATAGCCTTAAGATTATGAATGTTAATTCATTGTCCTAATATCAGTGAGAATAGATAGATTAAAAGAAAACGTCATAGAAGTGATACTGGATAAAAGTGATGAGAATTAAGTCATTTAGAAACTCAAATATTAAGTTAAATAAAGGACTACAAGGAAGAATAATTCAGAACTAAACTAAAATTATTTGTTTCTAGTCACTGTTAGATTGACAATAATAGGTAAGATCACTTCTGCAATTACATATGACTTAAATGAATAGTGGGCCAGAGGAGAGAGGCACAACCTCTTGAAAACAAGACAAAATATAAATTCTGTTTTGGCACTCAAAAATATTTCTACACATAAGAATTTAAGCTTTGTTTTGTTTTGTTTTAAATTAAAAGGTATTCAAGAAGCCCTGGGAAATGATAATTATCTTACTTAATATTTATTGAATAACTACTGTATTTCATCAATATAGTTCAGTTCAGTTCATTCGCTCAGTTGTGTCCAACTCTTTGCAACCCCATGAATCGAAGCCCGCCAGGCCGCCCTGTCCATCACCAACTCCCAGAGTTCACTCAGACTCACATATATCGAGTCAGTGATGCCATCCAGCCATCTCATCCTCTGTCGTCTCCTTCTCCTCCTGCCCCCAATCCCTCCCAGCATCACAGTCTTTTCCAGTGAGTCAACTCTTCACATGAGGTGGCCAAAGTACTGGAGTTTCAGCTTTAGCATCATTCCTTCCAAAGAAATCCCAGGGCTGATCTCCTTCAGAATGGACTAGTTGGATCTCCTTGCAGTCCAAAGGACTCTCAAGAGTCTTCTCCAACACCACAGTTCAAAAGCATCAATTCTTTGGCACTCAGCCTTCTTCACAGTTCAACTCTTACATCTATACATGACCACAGGAAAAACCATAGCCTTGACTAGACGGATCTTTGTTGGCAAAGTAATGTCTCTGCTTTTGAATATGCTACCTAGGTTGGTCACAACTTTTCTTCCAAGGAGTAAGTGTCTTTTAATTTCATGGCTACAGTCACCATCTGCAGTGATTTGGGAGCCCCCTAAAAATAAAGTCTGACGCTGTTTCCACTGTTTCCCCATCTATTTCCCATGAAGTGATGGACAGGATGACTCATAACTTTTTGCCTTTTCATACAGTTCATGGGGTTCACAAGGCGAGAATGCTGAAGTGGTTTGCCATTCCCTTCTCCAGTGGACCATGTATGGTCAGAACACTCCACCATGACCTGCCTGTTTTGGGTGGTCTTATGCAGCATGGCTCATAGTTTAATTAAGTTATACAAGCTGTGGTCCATGAGATCATTTTGGTTATTTTTCTGTGATTATGGTTTTCATTCTCTCTTCCCTCTGATGGATGATGATAAGAGGTTTGTGCAAGCATCCTGATTGGAGGGACCACCTGTGGGGAAAACTGGGGCTTGCTTTGGTGGACAGGGCCATTCTCAGTAAATCTTTAATTCAATTTTCTATTGATGGATGGGCCTGTGTTCCCACCTTGTAGTTTGGCCTAATGCCAAAATATGTTAGGGGTAATGGCAGTAATGGTGACCTCTTCCAAAAGGACATATGCCAGCATGCCACATCTAACAGACTGCTGCTGTCAGTGCCCCTAACCTTGTGGTAGGCCAGTGCTGACTCACACCTTCCCTGGAGACTCTGAAACACTCACAGGCAGGTCTGGTTCAGTCTCTTGTAGGGTCACTGCTCCTTTCTCCTGGGTCTTGGGCACACAAGTTTAGTTTTTGCCCCCCAAGAAAGCCACAATGCAAACAACAGTGCAAAGAAACAGTGGAACATAATAGAACGGGAGAATAGAGATCTCTTCAAGAAAATTAGAGATATCAAGGGAACATTTTAATGAAAAATGGACACAATAAATGACAGAAATGGTACTGACCTAACAGAAGCAAAAAAAGATTAAGAAGAGATGGCAAGAATACACAGATAACTAAAGAGAAAAAAATCTTAATGATCCAGATAACCATGATGGTGTAATCACTCACCTAGAACCAGACATCCTGGAGTGTGAAGTCAATTGGGCTGTAGGAAACATCAAGACAAACAAAGCTAGTGGAGGTGATGGAATTCCAGCTGAGCTATTTCAAATCCCAAAAGATGATGCTGTGAAAGTGTTGCACACAATACACCAGCAAATTTGGAAAACTCAGCAGTGGCCACAGGACTGGAAAAGGTTAGTTTTCATTCCATTCCCAAAAAAAGGCAATGCCAAAGAATGTTCAAACTATTGCACAATTGCACTCATTTCACATGCCAGCAAGGTCATGCTCAAAATCCTCCAAGCTAGTCTTCAACAGTACATGAACTAAGGACTTCCAGATACACAAGCAAGATTTAGAAAAGGCAGAGGAACCAGAAATCAAATTGCCAACATCCGTTGGATCATAGAAAAAGCAAGAGTTCTAGAAAAACATCTACTTCTGCTTCATTGACTACGCCAAAGCCTTTGACTCTCTGGTCACAACAAACTGTGAAAAATTCTTAAAGAGATGGGAATATCAGACCACCTTATCTGCCTCCTGAGAAATCTGTATGCAGGTCAAGGAGCAATAGTAAGAACAAGACGTGAAACAATAGATTGGTTCAAACTTGGGAAGGAGTACATCAAGACTATATATCACCCTGCTTGCTTAACATATATGCAGAGTACATCATACAAAATGCTGGACTGGATGAGGCTCAAGTTGGAATCAAGATTGCAGGGAGAAATATGAAAAACCTCAGATATGCAGATGACACCATCCTAAAGGCAGTAAGTGAAGAGGAATTAAAGAGCCTCTTGATGGAGGTGAAAGAAGAGAGTGAAAAAGCTGGCTTAAAATTCAACATTCAGAAAAACAAAATCATGTAATCTGGTTCCATCATTCCATGGCAAGTAGGGAGAAAATGGAAACAGTGACAGACAGACTTTATATTCTTGGGCTCCAAAATCACTGCCAACAGTGACTGCAGCCATGACATTAAAAGACACTTGCTCCTTGGAAGAATAGCTGTGACAAACCTAGACAGTGTATTCAAAAGCTGAGACATCACTTTGCCGACAAAGGTCCATATAGTCAGAGCTATAGTTTTTCCAGTAGTCATGTACAGATGTGAGAGTTGGACCATAAAATAGGCTGAGCATCAAAGAATTGATGATTTTTAATTGCGGTGCTGGAGAAGACTTTTGAGAGTCCCTTGGACAGCAAGATCAAACCAGTCAATCCCAAAGGAAATCAACCCTGACTACTCATTGGAAGGACTGATGCTGCAACTGAAGCTCCAATACTTTGGCAACCTGATGCAAAGAGATGACTCACTGGAAAAGACCCTGATGCTGGGAAAGATTGAGGGCAAAAGAGCATTGAGTAACAGAGGATAAGGTGGTTGTATACCATCATTGACTCAATAGACATGAGTTTAAACAAACTCTGGGAAATAGTGAAGGACAGGGAAGCCTGACTTGCTGCAGCCCATAGGGTTACAAAGAGTTGGATAGGACTGAGTGACTGAACAGCAACAACAACTGTATGTCAAGTACAGTGATCCGGACTATACAAATTATACCCTATTTAATGTTCATTACCATCAAACATGCTATGGAAGAGCATTTCTCTACCAGTGGGAAAGTTGCAATTTCATTTCTCCACAGTTATACATAAAGTCAATGTAGAGGTGGGATTGGCTTTACAGCTCTTCTCACTTAACCTCTTCCTCAACCTAACCATTGGTTTTTGTGTCCTCAGTTGCTCAGTCATATTCAGCTCTTTGCAATGCCATGGTTTGTAGCCTGCCAGGCTCCTCTGTCCTTGAGATTTTTCAGGAAAGAATACTGGAATGGGTTGCCATTTCCTCCTCCAGGGGATCCTTCATGCCTAAACCCATATCTCTTGTTTCTCCTGCATTGGCAGGCAGATTCTTAACCACTGAGCCACCAGGGAAGCCTATTCTAACAATCACTACACTTAAATCTATGGAACAAATTATTCTGTACTCAGTAGTAGAAAGAAAATGGAATATTTAAAGGATAGAAAGTCAACAAACAAAAATATTAAATCCTTTAAGAAAAATTATTGGGTTTATGTAAAATGTCAGAAAGGTTACTATCCATCTTAGTAAGCGCATGAACTTACAGAATATGAGCAGTTTATAGAAATAGTCCTGTGATTTCCTCGAGTGAATTAATATTAATTCAGATGTTTAATAATTACAACCTTCAATTCAAACTTCCTTATATATATTATTATACAAAGAAAATGAGAAAGACCTACTTTTATCTCATACTGAAAAATATTCATAATTGATTTATAATGATTAAACATCCACTGGTTTAAGTAAGGTAGATTTCAGATTCCTGAGGCTCTGTCTTTAGGACCAGTCAATTCTAAAGGAAATCAATCCTGAATACTCATTGGAAGGAATGATGCTAGAGTTGAAGCTCCAATACTACACAGTTGTCCTGGGTGGGAATGGGATAAAATGCCCACTGAGATAATGGCTGCTTCCTGGTTGAATTTGCCCTTTATAATTTTATTGCATATGTAAATATGAATTTGAGAGAATGTTTCTGGTTTAGTGCTTGCCATTTATAGAAGGCAGCATTGTACTAACTGATTCTCCCCATAATAATGCCAAAACAAAAAAGTCATACTTAAGAGATGAAGAGAAGGACATAGGAGAATATGTTAGAATAAGATAATTGCATTCCTACATCAGTATCTCAGATTCGAGTGATTGCTTAACAGTCAATAGTCAAATAATACTTCTGCCCTGTTAAATTTTAAAATTTAGAAGTAAAGAATAAATTTGCCTCAATGTATTATGGTAGTGGAAATGAGGACCCAAATGGATAAAAAAAAGTCTCCTCTCCTGTCCTCAGGAGAGGTCATGGCACATGACAAAAATGCTCATCTTTTATGATATAGCTAAGCAAATGCTTAACTACAGTATGGTTTCTCATACTGTATATCCAGGTTTGTTAAAATAACAATAACAACAAAAAACAATTCTGCATTATGGATTGGAATTCAGGGTAAAGAATATAAAATAAACATGTTGAAAGCTTTTAGCAGATGGAAACCCATTTTAAATTTATAAGGATGCCCAACTGGAATAAAGGAAGCAAAAATGATAAACTTGAGAGACCCAGATGTTGTTTTATAGCTAATCTAGTGAAGGGAAAATAACCCAGCTTATTTATAACTGGGGGAAAAAAAGGCAGGGAGGGTGAAGTGATAATATCATATAAGCCTTTATCAAATTATTTCTCTAGTGTATAAAAAGGTTGTTTAGTGCCAGGAGATATAATAGGATACACAGAAATCTGTTAGCTAAGCAAATTATTAGCCCTTCAAATACACTCACTTTGAGAAATCTGGTGAACTAGAAAAAAGGTCAAAAGGTTATACCAAAAACAAATTATGTCTTAAAACCAATCTCAAACATTTACAGTGCTGTTTAACAGCTCTTTTTTCCACTTATTAAAATTAACAAAAGAGGCCTGCAGGCCGCAGACTTTAAATCAATTTGCCCAGCCTTAAGGAAATGGGTTGCTCCTTGGAAGAAAAGTTACGACCAATCTAGACAGCATATTAAAAAGCAGAGACATTACTTTGGCAACAAAGGTCCATTTAGTCAAAGCTGTGGTTTTTCCAGTAGTCACGTATGGATGTGAGAGATGGACTATAAAGAAAGCTGAGTGGCAAAGAATTGATGCTTTTGAACTGTGGTGTTGGAGAAGACTTTTGAGAGTCCCTTGGACTGCAAGGAGATCCAACCAGTCTATCCTAAAGGAAATCAGTCCTGAATATTCATTGGAAGGACTGATACTGAAACTGAAACTCCAAAACTTTGGCCACCTGATGTGAAGAACTGACTCATTTGAAAAGACCCTGATGCTGGGAAAGATTGAAGGCTAGGGGAGAAGGGGACGGCAGAGGTGAGATGGTTGGATGGCATCACTGACTCGATAGACATGAGTTTGAGTAAGCTCTGGGGGGTGGTGATGGACAGGGAGGCCTGGCGTGCTGCAGTCCATGGAGTTACAAAGAGTCAGACACTACTGAGCCACTGAACTGAACTGAACTGAACTGAAGGAAATGGGACAAAGTAAAGTGAAAAAATGAGTAAAAATTCAACTTATATATCATCAATAAAGCCAAGCATTTCTTCCTAGACTACTAGATAGAGTCATGAGGTTGCCAGTTTCCATATCTGTGTTTATGTTATAGCAGTTATTTCAGACATTAGAAATTGCAAAAACAAATTTAATTGAGAACAGTAAAGAATCTGGAAATGAGGATAGCCTGGAAATTCAGGGCCATTTTTCAAGGTTGCACAGAGTAAATCAGATGGTTGCCTGTCTAACATTCTTAGCCTTCTCCTGCTACTCCCATTTTTCCTTGCCCAATCAGTGAAGACAAACAGAGGCCAGTAAAAAGACACAAGCATTCTATATCTCTTTTCACTTTTTATTGGATAAACATTCTGAGCCCTCACCCTAAGGCTCTCTCTGCCTGCAACAACTCTCTTACCTTTTTAACCAGCTATCATCTTCAGTTCAGTTCAGTTAAGTCGCTCAGTTGTGTCCGACTCTTTGTGACCCCATGAATCGCAGGACGCCAGGCCTCCCTGTCCATCACCAACTCCCGGGGTTCACTCAGACTCATGCCCATTGAGTCAGTGATGTCATCCAGCCATCTCATCCTATATCGTCCCCTTCTCCTCCTGCCCCCACTCCCTCCCAGCATCAGAGTCTTTTCTAATGAGTCAACTGTTCGCATGAAGTGGCCAAAGTACTGGAGTTTCAGCTTTAGCATCATTCCTTCCAAAGAAATCCCAGGGCTGATCTCCTTCAGAATGAACTGGTTGGATCTCCTTGCAGTCCAAGGGACTCTCAAGAGTCTTCTCCAACACCACAGTTCAAAAGCATCAATTCTTTGGCACTCAGCCTTCTTCACAGTCCAACTCTCACATCCATACATGACTACTGGAAAAACCATAGCCTTGACTAGACGGACCTTAGTCAGCAAAGTAATGTCTCTGCTTTTGAATATGCTATCTAGGTTGGTCATAACTTTCCTTCCAAGGAGTAAGCGTCTTTTAATTTCATGGCCGCAGTCACCATCTGCAGTGATTTTGGAGNGCCTTGACTAGACGGACCTTAGTCAGCAAAGTAATGTCTCTGCTTTTGAATATGCAGCCCTCACCCTGTGGAATCATGCAAGGATCCAGGGTAGGGTCTGGGACAGCCAGTAAGCTTCTAGCTGCTGAGAGCAGCCCTCTCCCTGCAACATCATTCCCATGACAGGGGGAAGAGCAGCTTCCTAGTGCCCACTGAAAGAAAAATGTGCAAAAGGAAAGTTGTGAATTCAAGTTTTATTCAGGTTCTTTCTGAGCACTGTGGCCTGAGAAACAGCCTCACAGATGGCTCTGAGGAAGTCCCCCAAAGAGATAGGGAAGGAAATAAGTAGTCAAACACACATCTCTGGTAAAAGATTATTGCTAATCAGGAAAAACATATCTGAAGTTAATGATTTTAGTACTTTTCTGTGTGTGTTGGAAGATGCAAGAATCTTGGGTCATTGAAATTCCTCCTGAGATATGCATCTTAACTATCTAAGGGCCTTTTATCCTTAGCATGGAATACCTCAACCTGTGCCTCCCTACCCCCACCCCAACCTGAATTACCCTCAGGGAGCAGTGGTATGAGATTTAACCCTTCACATATTTGGATGATGAGCAACACTCTGTTGTGTTTTTTTTTAACACTAGCATGAATGAATGACTGAATAATCACATTGGAGTTACTGAATTTAAGTCATCCTAAAAAGCCACCTGTATACTATTTTGGTGGGTCTGGTACAAGTTAATTATGTAGACCTAATTCCTGGCCGAGGTTTTGTAGACTAGATGGAAACTGTGAATTAGCCATATAACTAGCATTCCAACAAGAAATATAGTCAACAAATGGGTAAAATGGTAAACTATAGATAATGCAGTTTAGCTGAGAAGTGAGTGAATCAGTGCTAATGTTATTAATGGGAAGGGGCTTGGTTCTGAGACCAATAGAACAATACTGCATAGACATATTAAGAATCAACGAATATACAAAGCATGGGAAAAGATGCCACTCAAACAATTCATTTCATGGGCTTAATAAACATGGTAAGGAACAGGAAGACAACCAGTCTTAGCTTTCCCTGAGGTTGAAATAAACTTGGCCCATGGAGTTCCCTAGTCCTGTTCATTTGCAGAGTTGACTTATATTCCAAGGATCTGCATGTGGAAAACTAATGCCATGGCAGGATTACCAGACTGTAAACTCATCAGGAAGCCTGATGATATCATAAACTGTGAGAAGCCAATGTCCTGAGCAGCATCAGAAACCTCCCAGTTTGATTTAGCACTGGTAATCCATTTTATTCCTCTCCATTAGTTATTACCATAATAACAGATTGGCGACACAGCCCCATTGTCTGCTGTCTGCTGCTGGGCACAGCTGCTCCCAGTCATTCTTTCCAGTGTAAATAGTGGTTCATGTTTCCAGGGCTGTCGCGAGATGTTGCTGTGCTTGTGAAATGAACGCATGTCACCACCCTCTTGGGGAAGATTGAAGTTATGGGTGAAGCCAAGGAAATCTCTCAGAAAGCCAGAGCTGCACCTCCTCCCTGAGAGGTATATTTTGCTCTGGAGGACTTTTAGCTTGACTTTATATTAATATAAATGATGTGAATTTTTTTGAGGATGGGGCAAGCAAATTCTGTCACTTGCATCTGTCTAATGTAGGCCTTTTACTTTGTAACTTACTCTTTCATCTTAGATGTAAATAAAGAACTCCTTTGTTGTGAGAGGATATGTTACAGGGCAGTAAACACTTCAGCAGAGAACATCTTTTGATCTTCACGCCTTTGGCAATCAAAGCTGAGAGCCAGAAACTGGCCAAAGAATTTGGGGCAGACACCACTAAAGGCTTCTCTTTTATCTATTCACAAAATTGGGTGCAGAACTATGGGCAAAGTGGATGAAATGACAATTGTTAAGAAAGTTGAAGGGCAGAATGAGTCCACCTGAATGGTAAAGCTGATTTGGAGATCGGTATTAGAACTCAATGAATTTCATGAGAATTTAAGAGCATTATGTACACAGAGCATAAAGGAAAGAAATAAAAATGTTCTCTATCTCTCTTCCTGTGATCTCTATAGGAGTTAGTGGTGTGTTAATAAATTTTCAATACTCATTTGAGAATGTCTTATTGATATCAGTGGGTAGATATTCAAATTGTATTGCCAAGTCTTGGTGGACATCTGTTATCTGCCTTATTGTGTGGAACTTATCAACATCTCGCCTCATGCCTTATAGAATTCATACTCACATCCTGTAGGTAGCTCATAGATTGAAAAGCAAAATCCCACCATGGTAAAGGGAATAAGGAACACACTACACACTTTATAAGAGATAAATGGACTTAAACTCTTTTTCAGTACACATCTTTCCCAGTTTGGGGAACAATGAGGGAAACAGAGATTGGAGATGCAGATATCCTGTCACATATTCAGTACCTCTTTACCTAGGCCTAGTTTTGTGGTCCAGGAGGGAGGCAGAGAGCAGGTTTGCTCAAAGTTTAGCTCTCCTTGACTGATAATATGTAATTGTTAAGCAACTGTTAATTGCTTCCCTTCTCAAGAAGGGCTTCCCTCATAGTTTAATCAGTAAAGAATCTGCCTGCAATGCAGGAGACCTGGGTTTGATCCCTGGGTTGGGAAGATCCCATGGAGAAGGAAATGGTAACCCACTCCAGTATTCTTGCCTGGAGAATCCCATGGACAGGGGAGCCTGGCAGGCTACAGTCCATGGGGTTGCAAGAGTCAGACATGACTTAGCGACTAAACCACCACCACCACAGGCAACTGTTAGGAGATCCTGCATAGTTTCTCATTTTATTTTATCCCTCAGTTTCTTGTAGTCTGCAGTTGTAATAGCTGGCTGAATTGCTATCTGAAAACATACCCTATTCCTCCCAAGCTTTAAGACCAAGAAGGTTCTGTGAATATTTTTCAGAGAGAGATTGAGGGACTGTGCTCCATCTTAATGTCCTTTTAATTTGAAAGTTAAACTCAATCCTTCTAGTTGCTTGTAGGTATTGGACAATTTTAATATTTCCATTGGATAATATGGAGAGGATAATTTATCACTGAAGTACTTGTCATTTTTATCTTAGCTGAATTGGGTGCCAGTATATACAGTTTGTGCTTTCAAGCACAAGGTTGATTTATTATGGTGTGGACCTGCAGTTTTTAGTGGGCTTCATTAAACTGAATTTTTTGGGGTAACTTTAGTAAAGTCCTTTTTTTTTTTTTTTTAATCTTGTTGACTTTAAAGTTATCACTGTCAACTCAAACAAGTTGGAAACAAAAATAAAAACCAAAATTTAGAGTAAAGACATATAATAAAAAATTCATTCAGTTTTATTCAACTAAAGATCATAATTTAGCCCTCAGGAAGCAAGATGAAGTAATGAATGCATGAAGCAAGCTTCAAGGAAATAGACACTGAACAGTTTAGTGTTCTCTTTCCCACCTCTGGGTATGGGCTCTGGTGCTTGCCACATCTCGGTGGATTCAGCACAACCACTTCCTTACTCTGTAAACATGAACGTGTTGTTGAACTTTTATGAACCTGCAAAACCAGAAAATGGACTTCACCACTTTGTTAAGAGTTCATGAGATAAGGACAATTGGTAATTATAACTAATAATATTGAATGTCTGCTAATGCTCCACAGTCTGTGCTGGACATCTTAGCTGAAGCCAGTGAGTTCAATTCAGTTCAGTCACTCAGTCATGTCTGACTCTTTGCGACCCCATGAATCGCAGCACGCCAGGCTTTCCTGTCCATCACCAACTCCCTGAGTTCACTCAAACTCATGTCCATTGAGTCGGTGATGCCATCCAGCCATCTCATCTTCTGTCTTCCCCTTCTCCTCCTGCCCCCAATCCCTCCCAGCATCAGAGTCTTTCCCAGTGAGTCAGCTCTTCACATCAGGTGGCCAAAGTATTGGAGTTTCAGCTTTATCATCAGTCCTTCCAATGAACACGCAGGACTGATCTCCTTTAGAATGGACTGGTTGGATCTCCTTGCAGTCCAAAGGACTTTCAAGAGTCTTCTGCAACACCACAGTTCAAGAGCATCAATTCTTCGGTGCTCAGCTTTCTTCACAGTCCAACTCTCACATCCATATATGACCACTGGAAAAACCTTGACTAGACGGACCAGTGAAGCCCCTTTCAAATAGCAGCCATTCACCTTTTACCTACTTCTGCTCTTTCCCATCTCAGGTTTACCAGATTCCTCAGGCAAAAGGGATTGTGCTTTTTTCGTTCATGTATTCTCCCATTCGTTTGCACATGCTCTTTCAGCAAATACATAATGAATTCCACCTAGTTTCAGGAAGTATTCTAAGTGCTGGAGATACAACAGTGAGTGACCAAGAGAAACAAAGCCCCTACTGTTGATGCAAGCACAGGAGACTGACAATGGACAGGCAAATATATTTAAGTTGTTATATGTCATGTAATAATAAGTGCTATGAAAAAAAATAATAAAAGTGAGTAAGCAGATAGAAAGTGACCGCAATACCAGGAGACATGGAAGAGGAAGAAAGTTCTATTTTGGATAGTGTAGTCTAGGGAAAGAGACATTTCAGCAATCTGAGTATCAGAGTCATTCCAAAAGTAACATTCTTACTCAGATGTAGAAATCAAATATGCAGTGAGTTGTAGAAAGAAAGGTTAGAAAAATCAACAACATATATTAATGTATATTTTCTTTGGGCTAGCATGCGAACAGTAATACTATAGTGTCTCTTATGAAACAGAAGTAGAACATGGTGAGGCTGTGTAAGTATGTGCTGTTTTTAGTCTATCTGAGGGTAGTACAAAGATACTTTAACCTACATACACTACTCATCTCTGTTTATAACTAAACAGCAATCCTAAGAAACCATACATATAGAATACAATTGAATGGTAATGTGGTAATATGAATTCCCTGGTGGCTCAGCAGTAAAGAACCCACCTGCCAATGCAGGAGACATGGGTTCGATCCCTGGATTGGGAAGATCCCCTGGAGAAGGAAATGGTAACCCACTCCAGTATTCTTGTCTGAGAAATCTCATGGATGGAGGAATCTGGTGGGCTGTCTTCCATGGGGTCACAAAGAGTCTGATGCAATTTAGCGACTAAACAACATCAGCACTGTGATGTTGTCTATTTATTGGATATTTTAGGTAATTTATTAAGCCATGCCCAAAGCAAATATATACACACAATGAACCTAAGAAAAGTAACTCCTCATGAGAAGTGCAGCCAGATTACTAGTAGGACTCTTGCTGGATCTAAGCTGTGTGTGCACAGTCTTGTCAAACTCTCAGTGACGCCATGGACTGTAGCCAGCCCGGTTCCTCTGTCAATGGGATTTTCCAGGCAAGAATACCGGAATGGGTTGCCATTCCCTTCTCCAGGATCTAAGCTAGACTCTAAGAAAAAGTCTTAGCCTAGTGATTTTCTTTCAGCATGTTAAAGATGTCACTTGTCTTCCGGCTTGCATAGTTTATGGCAAGAAGTTTGGTACAATTCTTATGCTTGTTCCTCTCTATATACTATCTTTTTTTTTTTTTTTTTTTGCTGCCTTAAAAAATTTCCTTTTTTATTTTTATTTTTGGGAAATTTGAATATATGATTTCGTAGTTATTGTTATTTATCCTACTCAGGGGTCTCTGAGTTTCTTGGACCTGAGGTTTTATGTCTTTAATTATATGAGTGGGGGGCATTTTGACCATTTTCTTCTTGTTCTCTCCTATTCTTTCCCACCCTTCCCCCATCTTTCTTATGAGCACCTGGTAGAGAGTGGGTTTGAACGCCCTGGTGATTGCAGCTCCCAAAAGTCCTATACTCTCAGTCTGACCTATACTTGTCCTTTAACAATTTCTTAGATATTTAGCTGAATTCTTCTTAACTGTTTGTAGTGTGTGGTGTCTCTGTGTGCTGCCACAAGTGAGCCAGTCTACAGTTTCCAAATTTCCTCGGAGGAACCTGTTCCTTCTTGGATTTCAGACTGCTTTCCCTGTTTTCTGAACTCTCTGGACTCAAATAAAGTTAATGTTTGTATGTTTTATTCTACTTTTTCTTCTTTTTATGGTGAATGTGACACTCCAGCTTTCTATATGCTGGGTGGAATTAGAATCCTAGTCCAGTGATTTTTAAATTATTCTACAGATGTGCTTTAGAAGCTCTACAAACATGTAATTCAAATTTTATTTTATAAATATTTTAGCTGTCTAAAAATTGTAATAAAATAAATCACTAAAATGTCTTATATTTCAAAGTCACATTGGAGAACTACCAACTTAAATAACTGTGTTGCTCTGTTAACTACTGTATTTTTTCAGACCTCAAGAAGTCTCCTGTCACTGCTTCACACTATCTTTGAACTTCTAGTACCCATGGCATTGATTAGGAGAGTATGACCTTGCATGTCCAAATCCAACTCTATTCCTGTCTGCACATGTAAAATTAGAAAGGCAGGGCTAACTATTGCAAGCACACATATACAGCAGTCAGTTAAATGCCAGGCAGCATCAATGACACCTGTCTTCACTGTACACTGGTTGGTTATGCAGGAACAGGTGAATGGCTAGCATGCTGCATCATGGCTCTATGTTATTAGCACATATTATTCTTTTCTTTATTTGATTTATTACAAGGAGTGTAAAAAATTTTAAATATTTGTAATTATTATACTTGGAAAAAAGGTCCTTCTGTTCCTTTGTCAAGCCCTTGAATCAATTTCATTGAAGACTTTTAAAAAAAACTACTTATCTGTGTAAATCAAACTTTTCTTGACACGGTGCAACAAAAATGAAATATGAAAACAAGTAAGATGAAAATTGAGAAGTGTGTGACTATCATTTTATAAATTATAAATTTATATGACAAAACATCCTCATTATGAACACAGTTAACTTTAGACTGCATCATACATTTAAATGTATGAGATAATTTTTTAAGTAAAAACTCCTTTTGTCTGTTAATATTTATTGAAGTTCTGCATATTTCAGAGAAGGCAGTGGCACCCACTCCAGTACTCTTGCCTGAAAAATCCCATGGGCAGAGGAGCCTGGTAGGCTCCACTCCATGGGATCTCTAAGAGTCGACACAACCAAGCGACTTCACTTTCACTTTTCACTTTCATGCATTGGAGAAGGAACTGGCAACCCACTCCAGTGTTCTTGCCTGGAGAATCCCAGGGACAGGGGAGTCTGGTGGGCTGCCGTCTATGGGGTCACACAGAGTTGGACACAACTGAAGCAACTTAGCAGCAGCAGCAGCAGCTGCATATTTGGTTTTCAGTAATTCCACTGCCATATATGCCTGCCCCAAGAAATAAATTTAATTTTCACTGCTTTAGTAGAAAGAATAATAATATTAGCAAACACTTAAATAGACCTTACAATGAGTCGCCTACTTGTACATTGCATTTTACATATGTATTATTGATTTAATCCTTATATCAACCCTATGAAGTAGGTACTATTATCATTCCTATTAATCAGATGAGGGAATAGATATATGGTATGTATGAGATAACACAGTCCCTGGGTCGGGAAGATCCCCTAGAAGAGAACATGGCAACCCACTCCAGTATTCTTGGAGAATTCCATGGATAAGGAAGGGGTCACAAAGAGTCAGACATGACTGAAGAGACTTAGCACATGCATGCACAGTTAATAAAGAGCAGACTCAGGGCTCAAATTTAGGCAGACTGGTTCCAGAATATGGGTTTCAAACCATGAACCATGAACCATACTGGTAATTAGAATGTTTAAGTGGGAGTCTGAATTCATTGTGAAATTTTATTTCTTTTCCTATATGATATAGGTCTCTGTGTGTGTGTCTCTCAATCTCGCTTTTTTTTTTTTTTTTTTTGCTATACTTTCATTTTTCCACTTGTAGATTAAGTGATAACTGTGCCATTCCCTTCAGGATGCAATGAGATTTAATACAGTAAATATTTTTAAAAATGCTTTAGGAGTCGGAAAGAAAGGCCAAACGACTGTAGCATAATTATGGAAAGCAGGTTTGTTTTGGTCTATTTCTATTTTCTTTTCAGAGTAAATTTAAGATATTATATGTATCAACAGAGTCTTATTCATTCCACTACCTCCACTTGCTACTGCAGACATTTTCATTCGTTCTTCATTGAACATATTCTCATTGAACACTCACTGAGTGCCAGAGGCACTGAGCAGCAAGGTCTGGAAAATTAAGTAGCTTAAGATTTGTTCCCTTACTTGTAAGCATTCCTTGTCTTGGTGCTCACAGTTGAGGCATTGTGTGTGCTTATTAAGTGACAGTCAAAGTCTTTGCTGTAGAAGAAAAGTCCCTAAGTCCCTAAGGGATAGTATTTAATTTTAATGGTTATAGTTTTGAGGTTGGTCTTTTTTAAATGGAAAAATAATATTTCTAGGGTGAAGAAATTAAGCAAAGTGCCTTTTTTCTTTTTTTCCTTTAAGTAAAGTAGCATTTCAGGAAAGCCAAGTCATTGAGAATCAAATTAAACTGTGGATGACTGGGATTTGAAAGGACTTTAAAATCATTCATGCTTTGAAATATGCCTATCAGTTTTATTTTTGGTAAACATGATAGAATGGGCAGGAGAGGGAGCCACATTGAATCTCCTGCTATCAGGTATTTCTCTGTAGTTCTAGACATCTTCATTCTGAATGTCAGCTGGTGGTTTATCCTTGATAGAAAACATCACAAAGTAGTGAAAAATGGATACTTTCATAGAAAGCTATTGAAATCTCCATATCTTAGGAGACTGGATTTACAAGCTTTAGTTCATAAGGGTTAGATGGTAATAAAGATATACTTAGAGAAATCATATTTCTTTCAAAAGGATAACTCTTATTATTTGTATATATACCATAAATTGAAGATATTCTACACATTTTAAGAAACTTCATTTATAATTTGACAATTTCTTTCTGCTATAGAGCATATCTCTTTGTTGGCTAACATTTTCCATAGGGAAAATTTTGCTGAATTTTTTTTTCTCCAAATGGTGATTTTAAAAAGCCTAGCTACTCTGTGAAACTTTGTTAAATGAATGTAAAAGAAATGAGTGTTTTTATGGTAGTGTGTTTTGTTACTCTAGAGCAGTTCAGAATTTTTTGTGCTAAATACTAAACCCTGGCTTAGTTTTAGACAAAAGCAGTGTATACAGCATCTGTTATTTCTGGTAGGCTTCTCCTAAAAGTCATTTCTGATTAAATGTTTGGATTACAAGCACTAATGAAGGTAATCCTAATGAGTTTTCTTATAGGGTAGGGACCAACAGAAGTTGCCATGACGACAATGATCTGAATCCAGGGAAGCCAGAGATTGGACCTCTTGTCAGTTCAGTCACTCAGTCATGTCTGACTCTTTGTGACCCCATGGACTTCAGCACACCAGGCTTCCCTGTCCATCCTCCCAGAGCCTACTCAAACTCATATCCATTTCATCGGTGATGCCATCCGAACATCTCATCCTCTGTCATTCCCTTCTCCTCCCGCCTTCAATCTTTCCCAGCATCAGGGTCTTTTCCAATGAGTTGGTTCTTCGCATCAGGTTGCCCAAGTATTGGAGTTTCAGCTTCAGCATCAGTCCTTCCAATGAACACCCAGGACTGATTTTCTTTAGGATGGACTGATTGGATCTCCTTGCAGTCCAAGGGACTCTCAAGAGTCTTCTCCAACACCACAGTTCAAAAGCATCAGTTCTTCAACGTTCAGCTTTCTTTATAGTGCACTCTCACATCCATACATGAAAACCCATAGCTTTGACTAGATGGACCTTTGTTGGTAAAGTAATATCTCTCCTTTTTAATATGCTGTCCAGGTTAGTCATAGCTTTTCTTCCAAGGAGCAAGTGTCTTTTAATTTCATGGCTGCAGTCACCATCTGCAGTGATTTTGGAGCCCCCCCAAAAATAAAGTCTGCCACTGTTCCCATTATTTCCCCATCTATTTGCCATGAAGTGATGGGACCACATGCCATGATCTTAGTTTTCTGAACGTTAAGTTTTAAGCCAACTTTTTCACTGTCCTCTTTCACTTTCATTAAGAGGCTCTTTAGTTCTTCACTTTCTTCCATAAGGGCAGTGTCATTTCACCTCTAGAGTTGAGATTAAATGTTTCCCAGAAGCTCTACACCAGTGGCAACCCACTCCAGTACTCTTGCCTAGAAAACCCCATGGACAGAGAAGCTTGGTGCAGGCTACTGTCCATGGGGTAGCAAAGAGTCAGGCACGACTGAGCGACTTCACTTCCACACCAACCAGTGCGTGCAGGCGTGCTAAGTCACGTCAGTCATGTCCAACTCTTTGCAACCGTACAGATTGTAGCCTGCCAGTCTCCTCTGTCCATAGGATTCTGCAGGCAAGAATACTGGAGTGGATTACCATACCCTCCTCCAGGGGATCTTCCTGACCCAGGATCAAGCCCATGTCTCTTACGTTTTCTGCATTGGCTTACAGGTTCTTTACCACTAGTGCCGCCTAGGAAGCCCCACACCAACCAGTGCCTATCAACAAATGTCAAGAGAGCTAGTTAAGTATTGAAATTTGCTGCTATTTCTTGTTTTCTGGATAGAGAGGACAGGCACACTGGCATGGAGGGATGAAGCAACCTGGCATGAATTGTGCATTTTCATTATAAGAAGCATCTAACTAGATGAGCAGGTAGGCCGCACAGCATGGAAAAAAAGTATGCCACACAATGCAGCTGAGCATATTAGAGACAATGGGAAGCCAGGGAAGAGATTTAAATCAAAAATAACATTAATGGGTTCACATTTTAGAAGTCATTCTAGCATCTAAGTGGAGGACAGCTTAGGAGGGTAGAGAGATCCAGGGCAGGAGAAGCAAATTAAAACTATTTTCCAATGGTTCAGCTTGATATGATGTGAGCTGGTAGGCAACAGAAGCGAAGTCAAAGAGGAGGTAGATGGATCGAATATGAGAGATGCTAAGGAAGTTAGTGTGTGCGTGCTTAGTCGCTTCAGTCATGTCCAATTCTTTGTGGCCCTTTGGGCTGTAGCCCACCAGGCTTCTCTGCCCATGAGATTTTCCAAGCAGGAATACTGGAGTGGGTTGCCATGCCCTCCTCCAGGGAATCTTCCTGACCCAGGGATCAAACCCGTGTCTCCTGTGTCTCCTGCATTATAGGCAAATTCTTTACCACTGAGCCACAGAGGAAGCCAAAGGAAGTTAATAAATACACCCTAAATGATTTGTTTCCATGGGATTTTGACTTTAAAAGGAATAAAATTCTTCTTTGGTTTTTCCATGAAATACATTTCAACAACAGAAGTAGTTGATTTTAGCATAGAGGCCATAAAATGTACATCACAAATAGTATATTTTAACCAAGCTTATTTAAGTTCCAAATTTTCTCAGAAAAATAATAGAATGGAATCTTTTGAATGGAGCAGGAGACTTCTGAGATCAGAACTGTTGGATGGATTTCTTTATGGAACAGTTAGCTTGTTTTGTTTGATGGCCTAATCCTAGCCAGTCATTTACAATAGAATGTAAATGTAGATGGAATAAGAGGAATCCATTGCCATTGCTAGAAAGCCAGTTCAAAGCACATAATATGCATATATACATATTAACCTAAAAGAAAAAATTGCAAGGAAAATAGAAATAGGCCAAAATTTCCATGTACAAATTATTATATCAGCTGGTCCTTTTTAAGATTATTATTCCATTTTAAAGTCCCTCATAATTCTACCTGTAGCCATCCTTTATATAAAATATGAAACAGACACTTTAAAACCAAATATTTTTATGCACTACCCCTGGAAAATATTAAAAATAAATTCTTAATAGTAAAGCATTTAGAATTTGTATACTCAGAATAGAATATAAATATGAACTGCTCCTTTCAATAATTCCCTCTGCCAACCAAATTCATCAGAATGGAAAGATTCTAATAAGATGCTATATCATGTTCATTTTCCTAATAGGATAATTTCTTCATGGGAACTAAAGTTTATGGTGATGAGCTAGCATTAGAGTCTAGATGTTCATAAGTAGAAATGATTTATTTTTCTTTCCCTGTCTAGGGGGTTTTACTTTGCTTTATTAGTTCAATCTCGTAAGAAACAGGAGAAAATTCTTTCTTCATGAAAGTTCCACTTGAAGATGGTAATGTTTTTAAAAGAGAAGGGTTAAGTCTGTCATTGTGGGAATGTTAGAACATCATCTATGTACATCAATATGAAACTCATTAATTAAAATATGGTTCTCTTTTTATTCTTGCAACCAACATTTATGAGACAATGGTAATATCCATAGCATTTGACTAGTGCTCTGGAGATATAAAAATGAATGGGACATGGTTCCTGCCAGCTCTGAAAGAGGGCACAATTTAGTTGGGAGACAGGTTCACAAATAACGGTTACATGGAATTGAATTTGTCTGGGGCCTCAGGGACATTGTCAAGCTCAGTGGCCCCCTCCACCTCTGATTCAGCTTCCCTGAGGTGGCCTCCTTCTCAGGGCACCCCAGCACCATTAGGCTTCCTCCTGCCTTCCCCTGGCTCAGCTGCAGGAGAGAATTGTCTCCTAACAAAATTCCGTGCAAGGGGCTTCCCTGGTGGCTCAGATGATAAAGAATCTGCCTGCAGTGCAGGAGACCTGAGTTTGATCCCTGAGTCAGGAAGATCCCCTGGAGAAGGGAATGGCAACCCACTCCAGTACTCTTGCTTGGAGAATTCCATAAACAGAGNTCTCCTAACAAAATTCCGTGCAAGGGGCTTCCCTGGTGGCTCAGATGATAAAGAATCTGCCTGCAGTGCAGGAGACCTGAGTTTGATCCCTGAGTCAGGAAGATCCCCTGGAGAAGGGAATGGCAACCCACTCCAGTACTCTTGCTTGGAGAATTCCATAAACAGAGGAGCCTGACGGGCTACAGTCCATGGAATCACAAGGAGTCGGACACAACTGAGCAACTAAAACACACACAATGCCTTAAAAAAAGAAATACAGAGTACTATGAAGAGTGAGATACTAAACTCATGTGTGGCTGAGGGAAACCAGAACATTATCTTGACGAACCTGACATTGAAGTTGAACCTGAAGGGATGGGAAGGAAGTATTAAAGCAGCAATGGAGTAAAGGGAAATCTGAGCAAAGATTATGTAGAAGTTGGAAAGCAAAGAATATGTCATAGAAGTTATGAGAGCCTATTTCAGATGAAGCAATAAGGTTAATAAAGTGAGACTTAACCATACCTTATAGCTGTCTTTGGAAGCCTTTGGAGTTTATTAGACACTCAGACCAAGTTTAACCTAAAAGGTTAAGAGAGTCTAGGAACTAGTCAAATTGCTTGGGTTTGAGACCTGGGTCTACTAAATATTAGCTGTGTGACTTTGGACAAGTTACTTAACCTCTCTGTGTTTCAGCTAGCTTATCTATGATAAGAAATACAATTCTTATATCATATGTTTTGAAATTCAGAATTTTTCAGAAAGATTATATTGTATAATGATTAGACGTGTTAGATAACTTCCCCAGCAAAGTCTCGGGCAGTGCCTCAGAACCAATGCATTTGTGTTTCCATAGCAGGCAATGTGGGAATTTATAAGTGGAATAAAAATGACACATGGCCTTATATGCATTCAATTCAGGTTTTATCCAAATGAATTTGCTACAGACTAAGGGAAAACTCCTCAAATTCAGTGCTTTTTAGATCTCAAAATTATGGATAAAGGATTAGAGGCCTGTAGTAGTACCATCTCAGAAGGTTATTGTAAGACTCCAGTGGAACAGTATATTTGAAGGGCTCACATCCTGCCTGGTACTTGGTAAGTGTTCATTGTTACTCTCTGTGTATTCCTAGTTACAAGTGACATGAGAGAGCAAATGACATTTCCAAGGTCTCTGGCTAGGCTAGAGTCAGGAGGTTGAAAGCGTCTGATACTGGTGAAGTACATACTGTGTATGCTGGACAGTTGCGATCCTTCCCGCCAAATTACATGTAATGAACCTGGGAGAACAGTGAAATGCAAAGACACACTGGACTTGCTAGGAGATAGAAGGGTGAAAGAGGAAGTAAAAAGGGGCCCAAGGTTTGGGAAACAAAGGTGTTGTGGGTTTGCGCGGGCACACTGTCAGAGCTCTGTCCCGTGCATTGCTCTGGGAACTCTCATGAGCACCTTATGCTGGGGGTGTCACTTGTAGTTTTTTGGCACCTGACCTTGTCTTTTCACACCTCTTTACATTTAACCTTGTTACCTCTGCTGCCGCAATCTTTACTCTGCCCCCAGCCTCCTGGCCTACTCCTACTTGATCACTAGGGACAAAGCTTGGATGTCACCTCTTCAGTGAAGCCTTCCTTAAATGATTGAGGAAGAGTCAAAGCTTTCTTCCTCCATCCAGGCTTCTGTCACAGCATTTGGCATGTTGCCTTTCTCTCTCATGTGTGTGTGCAGTCTTCCCATTCCCGTTAATATTCCCAGTATCCTCAACGACACACAACTGACATTTAACACAGATTTAATCATTGTGTGAATCTCTCCTTTCCAAGTGGAAAAGTGAGAATATTTCAAAAATATTGTGCAGTCTGGTTGGAATTGGGGTTTAAACCAAGTATGCTTGTTCCTAAAGTCCATTTTATTTTATCATCTTCACCTAAAGGAGGAAAAAAAATGTGTATAGATGTTCACTCACACATGTACATGTGTGAATACTAGTGAAGGTACATGGGAGGGTCTTATAAAACCAAGCAGTTTTTTCCTGCAGTACAATAAGCCCTTTTAGTCATTTGTAAATATAAGTAGACGTTTATGCTTTGCAACAGTTGCTTCTTTTCTTCTTCTTCTTCTTCTACTTCCTCTTCCTCTTCCTGACCTTCCCCTCCTTCTCCTTCTTTTTCTTGGCACTCCATATGGCTTGCAGGATCTTAGTTATCCAGCCAGGGATCAAATCCCTGCAGTGGAAACATGGAGTCTTAACCACTGAACCACCGGGAAAGTCCTTGAAATAGTTGTTGACTGCTAACCCTGTCCTTTCATGCCTCCTTATATTTTTGTAAATCTAACGTGAGCATTAAGTTAAAACACTAAAACAATATAGAGAAATGGGAAGAAGTTAGTAAAAACCATACAAGATCCACTACCCAGAAATAACCTCCTATTAAATATAAGATGTTCCAAAGAACAGCAAGGAGAGATAAGAAAGCCTTTCTGGTGATCAGTGCAAAGAAATAGAGGAAAACAATAGAATGGGAAAGACTAGAGATCTCTTCAGGAAAATTAGAGATACCAAGGGAACATTTCATGCAAAGATGGGCTCGATAATGGACAGAAGTGGTATGGACCTAACAGAAGCAGAAGATATTAAGAAGAGATGGCAAGAATACACAGAAGAACTGTACAAAAAAGATCTTCACGACCCAGATAATCATATCACCCTATCTGGAAGAATTCAGAGATGAGTGCTCAGGTCAGTGATGTTTAAGAGCCATTCATTCTCTATGTTTTATTCTAGTACTAATTGATCATATTTGTTGTCTAGTTTTAAAGATTCTATTCCTATGAAGACATGTAGAAATTTGGGGTAGTACAACATAGAAGTATTTTGATATATGTACTTTAGTATATGTGCTTCCCTAGTGGTTCAGACAGTAAACAATCTGCCTGCAATGCAGGAGACCCAGGTTCTATCCCCACATCAGGAAGATCCCCTGGAGAAGGGAATGGTTACCCACTCCAATATTCTTGCCTGGAGAATTTCATGGATAGAGAAGCCTGGCAGGCTTTGTGTCCATGGGATCACAAAGTCAGACATAATGGAGGCAACTTAGCATGCACGGGCACACACATGCTCTTTAATTGTATAAATGTACAGATATTACCTTTTCTTTGTTGTGCTGTCTTTTTTTCCTATGCTTATTATACATTTTACAGCCACCAATTTAATCGGAGGCGTTTTTGTGATTGAGTACAAATTTTTGTTCAGGTGATTTTTAAAACTATTTTGAACCATGGAACTATCAAGACTACCACTCATTTGTATGATTCTGTAATGCCATATGTAGTATTTCATAGAAAGATCCATCCTCGTTTTTCAAAAATGTGCTTATAAAATTTGTGATGACAATTGAACAACCCAACCCTATGAAATGGTAATTTATGCAGCAATAAAAAGATAAATAAATCCATGTAATGTTGGCTTGCAGCTGAAGGCAGCTGTGTTAAGCATGTTTTTTAGTCTCTTACATCAAAGTAATACATACAGTACTGTTTGAGAATGTGTAGGGAGGATGTCTTTGAAGTACCCCCATATTAGCCAAGCTTTTGTACCCACTCTACAAATATGAGGGAATTCATTGTTCTGTGTCCATGAGGAATGAAAAACACAATAACGAACTTAATCAAAAATGCCTTTCAGATGGGTCAAAACCTTTTTTTACAGCAATTATGTTTAAAGACTTTTGAAAATAATTTCTCAAGGATATTTTTTCTCTGACTTCTCTGAGTTATTGAAGTAGCCAAGAAAAATTTCTCTAGTATTGATATAGAGAAATTGAAGCATCCCATTGTTCACCTACAATCTCCATTATCAACTGTTCAAACCACTTGAATCCTACAGTAGTTACTGAGAAAAGTAAAATCAGAGGATGAAAGTAAAGGAGAAGAGACCATCTGATGGAATCATTTCAGAATGTAGAATAACTTGCCAAAAGACGTAGGAACGTGGGTTTGGTCTGAACAGGCTGGAGGAAGGCCAGAAGGGGAAAAATTCCTATACTACATGACGTAAATCAGTTACCTAATAGATTTTCTTTTTTGTTTTGTTTTCTGTGATATGTTAATCAGAGGGAAAAAGATACATGTATGTGTGTGTTCAAGTATAAAGCACAGGGAAACATAAAACTGAGTTCTACCAAATGCTGAGGTATATTATTGATCCATACTTCTGGAAGTATATCACAAATTGACTTAAGCAGATTTTTATATACATATATTGGAGAAGGCAATGGCACCACACTCTAGTACTCTTGCCTGGAAAGTCCCATGGACAGAGGAGCCTGGTAGGCTGCAGTTCGTGGGGTCACAAAGAGTTGGACACAACTGAGCAACTTCACTTTCACTTTTCATTTTCATGCATTGGAGAAGGAAATGGCAACCCACTCCAGTGTTCTCGCCTGGAGAATCCCAGGGACAGGAGAGCCTGGTGGGCTGCCATCTATGGGGTCACACAGTCGAACACGACTGAAGCGACTTAGCAGCAGCATAGTGAAATTGGAATGTGATTGTTTGGGAGCCAAAAATGCATTCTTTGAGTGCAATTTTACTAGTAGCAATTCATTTATTTATTATGTAGGATGTCTTGTCAAACCAAATTAAAGGTTATATTTTGTCTTCTCCACGAGTAATCTAGAGCCAAGAATGAAAACCACATAATGTATTTTTAAGATTAAACCATTTATTACTGATAGATAATGGCAGAGCAGAAACAGAAGGCACCAGTTAGTCTGCATTAGCTCATGAGCCCTGGATAACTTTTTTGTGAACTCTAAAGGTTTGTGAAATTCTATCACTTGCATTAACTTTCTTACAACTTTCTGATGTGGTCAGTTGTCCTCTATCCCTGGTCACTGCAAGGGGCTTCTATTATCATGGTGTTTGCCAAGAATTTCCTCCTTTGGGTATATTTTAGGAAGAATAAGTCTCCTCTCTGGCCAGCCATTTTAACCACTATGGGGGCAGAATCGCAGTGTGTCGAGAGGAAAGGCTTCTGTAGTAGTAACAGAAAAACCTATTTTCTACTCAGTATCCTGCCTGATTGAGAAGCTAAGTTAAAGTCATATACAGCTAATATTTATTGAAGACCTTCTGTGCTGCCAAGTACCAGCCCAAGGCATAGTGTACAGAATAAATACTGAAATGAAAGTAGCTCAGTAATGTCTGAATCTTTGTGACCCCATGGACTATACAGTCTGTGGAATTCTTTAGACCAGAACACTGGAGTGGGTAGCCTTTCCCTTCTCCAGGGGATCTTCCCAACTCAGGAACTGAACCCAGGTCTCCTGCGCTGCAGGCGGATTCTTTACCAGCTGAGCCACCAGGGAAGCATAAATACTGAAATCATCTCTTAGTTCAATGTGCATATGAAATAACACATTTTGATCAGGGAGCCATGTTTTAAAAGGTATATTAACAAGGCAGTGACCACAGAGACAGGGAATTTGTATAGCCAGGATTCTAGAGTGAAATAAACTGAGGGATTTGATCGTGGAAGAAAAAAATTAGTGGGAACAAAATAAATCTTGTTAAATATAAATATTTAAGGCATTTACCACAAGGAAGGTATAGAGAGTTAAGTGCAGGACATATATGAAGTTAGAAATAGCATATTCAGTGCCTTTTTCTTTGTAAAACATGGACTGCCAAAATTAAACTCAGTAAGACTTGGGTTAATTGGATTACAGAGTTGAGTGACAAATCCTAGTGGGGGGGGGGTTATAGTTTTTTTTTTTTTTTTTTTAAAGGTTAAGAAACATTGATTCAGAATATTTAAAGAGCTCCCAAATGGGACTGGTTGTCTAATAAGATATAAGTCCCAGGAAAGTAAGCTAGCCAAACCATTATTTTAAAGTAAGTCTGAAATGTCCCTTCAGCCTTCTGAGTGTGTCTTATAACCATAAGAAAAGCTTTGTTTCAGAGGCCATTTCTAAAGTCCTGTTGCATATATCCATGAAGCACATTGAAGACTAAAGCCATTGTGGCCCCAGGACACATTTGTATCACAATGCTTTGATACTAATTGTTATTATTCACTCCCTAAAGCTGTGTCTGACTCTTAGACCCCATGAACTACAGCATGCCAGGCTTCCCTGTCCTTCACTATCTCCCTGAGTTTCCTCAAACTCAATGCCCATTGAATCACTGAATCCATCCAACCATCTTCTCTTCTGTTTTCCCATTCTCCTTTTTCCCTTTGTCTTTCTCAGCATCAGGGTCTTTGGATACTAATACGACCTTAATGAGATAACAGTTTGCACATAAATCTAAGTCAATAGCAAGAAATCTATTCACAAAAGAATTAATTGCTGTTAAGATATTATATTCTTTTATATCTGTTTTGAGTTTTGTAACAGGATACAAAGTAGAAAATTCTAATCATTTTTATTTTAATAAAAACCAAATATGCCAAATGTATTGAAATTATAAGACATACAGATAGCTTCCATCAACAGAGTGCTTGATGGATGGTGCTTAGGCATCAGTGTGTAAGTTGATTGTGATAAATACATCTTGGATTAGGGAGTCATTCATGAAGCTTGGTACACTAAATATATGGCCCTCCCTCCATTTCATAATCATAAAGACATACCATTGTAAAATAAAGAGGATAAAGATATGTGTGTGTGTGGTGGGTTTTGCTGCTTTAAAGAAAATAAAGACGTATATCACTGGCATGGATTATTTTTAACAGCTCAGTTTAAGTGCTGATGAAGGTTAGTTTTCTTAAAATTTCTAGTGAAAGAGAACAAGAGGAGAGTAACTAATTCTATGAGTTATAAAATTTACTTGAGGTTGGCTGATTAGTATGTTTACATTCTTTTAATGGGAAGAATTGAGATGTTAGTTTGTCGAAGAGAGAAAGCACAGATGGCGGATGGGGAGAGAAAGACTTACTAGGAAGAAATGAAGTGGTCGTGGGTATGGACCCAAGAACTCAAGTAGAGGAAGGAGAACGGGTCTTCCTCTACTTAACTGGGCATTTGGCATGGTTACTGCTAAACATCGTACAGTGCACAGAGCAGCCCCTCACAAAAGAGAATTATCAATTCCAAAACACCTGTAGTGCCAAGGTTGGGAAACCCTGATCTAGTTGAGAGAGCAAGAATACACTGGGGATACAAAGGAATACAAAGGAATCTTGAGGTGCAAGAAATTCAAACTGAAGAAACCTAAACCCTGAGGCCTTAATCTTATTAAAAACAAAGCCACAATTTTGACAAGACTAATAATTCTGTTATTAACACAAAGTCAGAATTAGTTTCAAGACCTCAGTTGTTCTCTCGATGGGTTCATGTAATGAAACTATTTTGAAATTCCATTTTAAATTGCATGCGTATGTCCAATGAGCAAGTCGGCAAAAATGCTTTTGTTAACTTAAAAATAATACTCTAGCAGTAAACAATTTCATTAACTTGATCTGGCAAACAATAATGCACATAGTTTTAAAATAGAGCCACCAATCTCTTCTCCTGTTAGATTCTTCAATGATTTCAAGGATCATATTCTTCTAGGTCATTAGTCTGTTTTTGAGGAATATCTATGTTTTGCTAATCAAATTAAAGTTAAAAGCTGGTACATCAGAATGCAAAGATGGATTAATTTCCTTGTTTGTCAATACATGTTTATAATAAGCTCTTTTTTAACTATTGTTCTATTTTAACAACTTTTTTAATTCCTATAATAAATGAATAAAAGCTAAAAGCATTGTTATGACGCCTTTGATTTTAATCCAAACCATATGTTTTCTCTTCTTTAGGAAGTCTGAAATTTCAGTCTTCTGAGTTTCTCTTGTAAGAAAAACTGTTTTAAAAGCCATTTCTATCAGTTCAGTTCTGACTAGTAGCTAGATGGTACAAATAAACAAAAATAACCCTTTCTGTTAGCTTCCTCAAAACATGGACACATAGAATTGTCTAGATTAGCTCTGTACTTTTTACAGGAACACTTGTTACAAACGTATACACTTTAACTTGCATTAATGGACAGTTGTTCATTGTAGGAACCAGTACTTCCAGTCAGTAATTTGTGTCTTAGTCCTAAATCTGGCAGGTGCCTTCATTCTCCTGGCTAAAAGCAGCTATTTTGTTTTTTCTATTAAAACTTGTTTCATAGTACCAGGTAATTAGAAACTTTCTGTGTTTTCAGATTTTTGTATGGGATTGTTAGAAATGTGGTGTAACTAAGATTATACCTTTAGCACAGGTACATTTTCTTGTGGATTGTGAAGGAAAAATTAGTGGTGATTTTTTTCTTCAACAAATTCTTCAATCTAACAGTGAGAATAACATTTACCTAATGATTCACAGTTTACAGAGCATTTTTCTATGTATTATCTTGTCTGGATCTAGCAACAACTGTATGAAGTGAGTGTTATTATTATACTCTTCTTGGAGATAAATGAACTGTCAATTTAAGTGAGGCTTATGGCTTGGAGTAGGGATTCCCTGATGGCTCAGACGGTAAAGCGTCTGCACGAAATGCGGGAGACCTGGGTTAGATCCCTGGGTTGCGAAGATCCCCTGGAGAAGGAAATGGCAACCCACTCCAGTACTCTTGTCTAGAAAATTCCGTGGATGGAGGAGCCTGGTGGACTACAGTCCATGGGGTCGCAAAGACTCAGACACGACTGAGCGACTTCCCTTATGGCTCGGAAGCTCACAAAGTCCAAATTGAGCCTCCGGAAATTAACAGGCAGGTGTTCTGGTTCCTGCCTTTTGGGCTCCAGTCCTGAATTCTGCTCTGCTTTCTCAGGGACTCTAGGCCATGTGTTTGGGACTGTAGGCAATTCAGTAGGGGGCAGGGGAGTAGGGGGAGGCAGGGGCAGCAAGGGGAAAAACAGGAAAATCCTCTGGTCAAGAAGAGCATCTCTTCCTGTGTAATAACCTATTTCTTCTGAAGCCCCAGTACTGCAGCACTTGTTTTGTCCAGTTTCTCCAGGTGACTCCAGCTCTCAATTCCATTCATTGGTCTAAGCTGTGACCCTGTCCTCAGTCCTCCTGCTCCTGCATTTCACTGTTCCTGCAAGGCACTTTTTCCTGTATAATGAAACATTTTTTAAATTGTGGAATTGTTACATCCAAAGCAGTTTTTTTAAATTAATATTCATCAGTTTATTCTCCTTTATATCTTTTCCTACAGAAAAATATTTAAAGTGAAAGAGTAGTCGAGTTTTAATATGCTAATATGGTATTGGTGTGTTAATATTAAAAGTTAGCATTAATGTGAGAGAGAAAAAGTAGAAATAACAAACTTTCACTTGTTCAGATTAGTTTTAACAAGACATATTATTCACAGTCAACCTTAAGATTGACTCTTTGACTCTATATTAAGACTGACTTTATGTTTCAGATAGATATAGAAACTGGGGTAGTTCTTCCCTTAGTTCTAAAGCGTCTGGCACCTTCTTGCTAGTGGAAGAACGAATTTTACTTTACAAAAGCAGAAATGCCAGTGTTTTGTATCTGAGTGTCTATTATATGCCAGATGGGGCCTCCCATGTGGCTCAGTGGTAAAGAAAGTGCCTGCTAAGCAGGAGGTGTCCGTTCGATCCCTGGGTCAGGAAGATCCCCTGGAGAAGGAAATGTTAGCCCAATCCAGTATTCTTGCCTGGAGTATCCCATGGACAGAGGAACCTTATGGGCTACAGTAGTCCATGAGGTTGCAAAGAGTCTGACATAACTTAGTGACTAAATACCAACAGCAATTATATGCCTGATACTATTGTAAGCCCTAGAAATACAGTGACAAATAAATCAGAAAGTGCCAGCCCTAATGACAGTTCCACTGGGAGGCAGGAGAAAGAGGTCAAAAGAAGAAAGAAAGGTAAAAACAGAAATAGACACAGAGTTTCTGTATCAGAACTTGAACCTACAACCACGGTGAAATTATAGCACATCAGAGAACTTAACGTTGATCTGTTCACCTACCTGCTTACTATCCCACCACAGTTACACTCAACTACCCCCCTAATCCCAACCACACCTCTCAACTTCTTTATTTAGTGAACACCTATTATGTGTTCCTCTAGGTTTTCACTCCTGGCTATGATTAGAATTACAACAGAACCATTTAAAAGAAATAACAATGCTTATACTCCTCTTGGGCATCCCTGGTGCCTCAGTCAGTAAAGAATCTGCCTGCAATGCAGGAGACCCAGGTTCACTTCATGGGTAGGGATGATCCCCTGGAGAAGGGAATGGCTACCCACTCCAGTGTTCTTTCCTGGAGAATTCCATGGACAGAGAAGCCTGGCAGGCGATAGCCCATGGGATCGCAAAAAGTTGGACATGACGGAGCAACTAACACTTTCCCACATCCTCCTCTTAAAACCAATTAAACCAGAACTTGGAGATGATATCCTGACATCAATATTTCTCCAAAGCTTCCTAGTGTGATTTTGATATACAGCCAGAGTTGAGAGTGCATTTCCCATCAGGTTCTCAAAGGGAAAATAAATTTAAAAAATAAGAAGAAAAATCCACTCATGTTTATAAAAGATAATACCTTTCTGGAATTCATGAAGAACGTGGGGGAGTAGACACTTATTTTTCCTTCTATTTTTATCCAGTAAATAAACATTTGACTCCTTCTGTGAATGGAGGGGAGTTGGAAAAAGTAGAAAGCATGCCCTTTCACTCAAGAAGCAAGAGAAGATGCTCTCATTAGAAATAAATGTAAACATTTCAAATGGCTGATCTATTAATACTAATTTGTGAATTGTGATATCTACTTCAGGTCACAAGCATCTCCAAAGGCTGACAACAGTCAATGAATGTTCCCAGTGATGTTTTTAGGAATAAATAGGAATTTATTGAAGAATATAATAATAACAGGTTTGATCTCTGGGTCAGGAAGATCCCCTGGGGAAGGGAATGGTAACCCACTCCAGTATTCTTGCCTGGAGAATCCCATGGACACAGGAACCTGGTGGACTACAGTCCATGGCGTCACAAAGAGTCGATGACTGAGTGACTAAACTTTCACTTTCATAATAATAATTAAAAATAGGAATACATTTAGGAATATAATAATTATTTCAAGCAATATTCCTATTGTTGAAAATATATGAAGTGATTTCACATACTATTTAATCCTCAACAAAGACATTATTGAGAAAATGAACCACTTGTCCCTATTAAGTAACAAATCTAGTTTTTGAGCTTAAATCTTCCAAGTACATTGTTCTTTCAAATATCCAGTGGCCTTCAGTCTTAAGTACACATCAAAATACTCAGGGAACTTTGTCAAAATTACCAGGACCAGCTCATCAGTGGAGAAGGCAATGGCACCCCACTCCAGTACTCTTGCCTGGAAAATCCCGGGGACGGAGGAGCCTGGTAGGCTGCAGTCCATGGGGTCGCTGGGAGTTGGACACAACTGAGCGATTTCGCTTTTACTTTTCACTTTCATGCATTGGAGAAGGAAATGGCAACCCACTCCAGTGTTCTTGCCTGGAGAATCCCAGGGATGGGGGAGCCTGGTGGACTGCTGTCTGTGGGGTTACACAGAGTTGGACAAGACTAAAAAGACTTAGTGGCAACAGCAGCAGCTCATCAGTCTTGCCTATAATATATGGAGGGAGCAGTGGGAGGTGAAGACAGGGAGGGCAGCAGGGAAATAACATAGGTGCTTGTGAGCCTTAGTGTTACCTCCTCTGAAGTGAACATTAGAATAGATGAGTTAATAGTTTAAAACTTTGTACATAACTATGAAACTAGAGCGTTTTTATGAAGAGATAAAATAAGGGTAGCATGAAGTAACAGAGTTTTGATATCCCATAAATACCAAATGTCTGGTAACCTAAGTCACAAGTCACTCTCTTATTATATAAACTTTATTAAAATGTAAATTAAATGTAATGTATCCTGAAGAAAATTGCTTTGAAAATATGGGCTAATGCTTTCCACATCATGAGTCAAGATCAAATTGAATAAAGTTTTTCAGACCAATCACTCCAGGCTCTTGCTAGACCATAGAGTTGAAACCAGTTTAGTCTTGTATGGAAATTCAGAATCATATTGCATTACTGAAAAGTATTTAATCAAAAAAAAGTATTTAATCTAAACAAGATCTGTTTCTATCTGAAAAATTACTTAATTCCATAAAGTAATACTCTTTGTGAAGTATAGATCTAGTGTAGATAGTCCTAGTTTAGACTAGGACTATAGATCTAAAAGATTTTTTTTTTTTAGGTGATATTTTCTATCATGGTAGCCTATTGAAAACATCTTTAAATAAGATGAGTTTTAATTCGTTTTGTGTGTGTTTAAATGTATGTGTACCACCACAGTCTCTAAATATATTGTATAAGTGGAGAGGAAGAGCTATATTTATATACATTTCAAAAGAATGTTCATCTTTTAATCAGACTTTTACCAACCATAGTTTCCAAGGGAAGTAGGGTTTATGGGTGGTGCTGCTTTCCCAGGGGAAAAGTACAGCCTATTTAAAATTTTTTGGAGTTTAGTTCTCTTGTGGATTATGTAGACCTTTTGTTAGCCTCTTATGCCTTTCATCTCCTGATTGTCTTTTGATTATATAACTTACTGAGATTTCTTTGGGCTAATTAAAGAGAGATGAAACTCAGTGTTGTTAGTCTTCCTAATAATCACTTGGTATCCCATTTCTAGAAAAAGAAGGGTTCCTTCTCCTACTCACAGTGAATTCATTTCGTCTGTAATCTGTATCCTCAATTCAATAACAGCTGATTTACTCTAAAACAGACAACTTCAAGTTGGCCTTCTCACTCATGTAGCTTCAGCTCCCCTTTCTCCCCAACATCCTCTCAACCTAAAAACATTGCTAAGACTTTTTAGTGTTAACACTTGAGCTCCCACTAGGTCACCTCTGGTATCCTTGTAGTCACAACTAGTATATACTTTTTACCCTTGTTTATCTTACTTAACCTTTTAATAACACTTATTAATCATACCATGTATATCATACCATGTATATCATATCCATCTTGAATTAATTCTTCCCTTGTCCTCTGTGACTTCTTTTGCTCCTGTTTTCTCTCTATTCCTATGTCTGCTTTTTCTCAAGTCCCTTTGACAGCTCATCTTCTTCTGTCCATCTCATAAATGTCCATACTTCCCAGTTTTATTCCCAGCTCTCTTGCTTTGCATTTAGTCCCTGGATAATTTTGTTCATTTTTGGCTTCAGTCAGTGGTATGTTAGTGCCTGTTTGTAAGAATGAGTTGTGCACATCTCGTCTCAACTTTTTGTTCATAACCATCGTCTTGGTAGTTTGAAATTGGCCCATGTGGGAGGATGTATGCCACAGAAACATGCAAATGCTACAGACCAAGGAGGGGTAATTTTTTGTTTTATTTTCTGAGAGTTAGTTTAACAGCATACCACTGGCTTCAGCAATGACGTGTATGCTGCCAGTTTCCAAACCTGTGTCTCACACTTTCTGGGCTCCAGCCATTATTTCCAGCTGATTTCTGGCCAGCTTCTCTTGAATGCCCAAATGGAACTCATTATCTTCTCCCAATCCAGGGATCTCCTGCCCTAGTCCATGCTTTGGCTAACAGCCCCACCATTCTCCTATCATCCTTGCAGAAAGCCAGAACTTCTGCATCTACTTGATATATGGATGTCTCCACCGTGTCTCACAGAAGATTTAGTTAACTCAACAGTATGTGTATAGGACAGGACAGAATAATTTCTCTCACAGTGGTAGTAAAGGAGGGGATCTGGGCAAAAGAGAAATAAGGACAAGAAAAATAGATGAACTCAGAAGTGAGATAGGTACACAGAACACATGCCATGAAGTCCAGCCAGCTACATCCTGCCAGTTAGTTCAACATCCTGAATTGCTCTGGATTCTTCTTTGCCAGCAAGGCACTATCACAGCCTCTCTGTTCACCCTCCCTGCCCCAAACTTACTGCTTTCCCAGCCTCCCATTCACTTCCCACTGTGCTTCCAGAGAAATGATTCTTAAAATCAAATCTGACTCCACCACACCATCTTTCCCTTCACCTTAGAAACTTACAGTAGTTCTCCACCACCTTTGGAACAAAGTCCAAACACACACTGAGAGGAAACCTCTGCTAAAAGATTTTTGGTTTATCCTTTAAGATTTTTCTCAGACGTCACTCCTCTGTGAAGCCTTCCCTGGTTCCAATGGGAACTTCTTCTACTGTATGTATGTCTATATTGTATAATCTGATTTGACCACATGTGTACACACACACACACACACACACACACTGGATTCAATCCACAGTTGTTGAATGCCTACTTTATGCTGTAAATTATATTTAGCATTAAGAATACAGAATAAGACAGCCCTTGTTTTTTTAAAGACCTCTAGCTGAGAAAAAATATTTAAGCAAATTATAGAAATTATGTTAAGTTTAGCATTGTAGAAGAGAAATTACAGGGAGGAATAATCAGAACACTGTCTCATAGCACATGTTGCAATTTTTTGTGATTATTACTTATGTTTCCTGATGGAACACAAGGCATGCATATCCCATGCATCACAGGGGGAAGTACAGAGTAGGTGTGCAACATTAGTTATATGCTGGATGGATGGATGGATAGGTGAATGAAAGGAAATTGCAACAGCTGCCTAAACTTAGTGAGATGATGATCGATTTCACATGATCCTTACCCTCCTGTCATTTGTTACCAAATTCATTGAGAGTTAGGTGAATAGGGGTGTATGAATATGAGAATGTGTTTGTCCTAACACTCTATAGGGTAAATATTTGCCATGGGAACTTCTTTTTTGTGGTTCAGCCAGTTATGAATCTGTTAGCCTTCAGGGAGGAGCTCAGGGCCTAGCCTTTTCAGTTAGCCCTTTGCTAAAGACATCAAAGTCTGCCACTTGATGGTTCATTTGCTTTACAGTTTGCCAGAGGCCCAGGCAAAAGGTCTCAATTAAAAGATCTATGTGTTTCTGTGGTCTCTTGCTCAACGGTAAGGGGAGAATCCCGAGGCCTTCATCACATCACTGAACAATGCATCCAGTTAATCTTGTTAGATTAAAACAAAACAGAAAAAAACTCCACACCATTCTAAAAGTTAACAGTTAAGTTTCACCCGTACTGTTGTTCGCTCTAATCTCTGAAGGCCTCTGTTCATGCTGACATAGAAGTGTCTAGACTCTCGAACAGCAATTCTCAGTCCTAGCTTTTAAAAAAGGCAAAGCAATACCTACACCACCTCCAGAGAGTTACTTGCCTGCAGCAGTGCCTGGGCATGAGTATTTTTTGAAAGTGCCCCAGTTGCTTTTAATGTTTAACCAGGATTTGGCAAATTGATCGGGCCAGAAAGCCTAACACTTAGCTTGGAGTTTACCTCACATGACTGCCTCCTTCTTATCCTTCAGGTCTCTACCTAAGTGTCAGCTTTTCTGTGGGCCTCCTCCCTTACCCTGTGGCTCAGGACATTTACCATAATCTGAAAATAACCTATGTATTTATGTATTTTTTGTTTATTATCTGGCCCTGTTGCTAAGTTATGAACTTCTTGAGATATTTTTTGGCATCTACTGTTAAAAAAGAGTCACAGCTGGCCTTCGATGTGGCCAGTCAATGATATGAGTTGCAATGCCAAAGATTACCGACTATGACCACTTCTTTATAAAATAAAAACGAAACACCTTTTTTATTCACTAAGTAGTATATAGTTGTTACAGATTCAAGCAGCACTGCTAAAAGTGTAATTTCTAACCCCCATTCTCCAGGAGTAACCATTGTTTATAGTTTAGTGTTTATCATTTAAAGTATTTTATAATATGTACACAAATAATATAATATACAAACTGGATAAAACAGAACTGAACACTTTAAAAGTGTATTACTCAGTAACTGTGGTATATATAAACATGTAGTTAAAGCCTGGAGTTGCCCTTTGGCAAGACACCTGTCAGGGTAACTTGATGATTTTATAAAAACAAAAAACCTAAGTTACTGAATGATTGAAAGTGTTCAGTTTATCTTGTTTCACCTTGTTTTTTACACACACACACACTTCCTGAAAATGAGTTCTTACTGTACCTACTGATAATGAACTTTGTTTTAAAAGTGAGTTCTCCCAAAATTAAGGCTTAGATTTAAATTATTTTAGAGTGGTAAATGGACTGGAATGGGTGAATTTAACTCAATGACCATTATATCTACTACTGCAGACAGGATTTCTTTAGAAGAATAGAGTAGCTATCATGGTCATCAAAAGAGTCCAAATGGCAGTACTTGGATGCAGTCTCAAAAGCGACAGAATGATCTCTGTTCATTTCCAAGGCAATCCATTCAGTATCACAGTAATCCGAGTCTATGCCCCAACCAGTAACACTGAAGAAGCTGAAGTTGAATGGTTCTATGAAGACCTACAAGAGCTAACACCCAAAAAAGATGTCCTTTTCATTTTAGGGGACTGGAATGCAAAAGTAGGAAGTCAAGAAACACCTGGAGTAACAGGCAAATTTGGCCTTGGANATCACTGACTCGATGGATGTGAGTCTGAGTGAACTCCAGGAGTTGGTGATGGACAAGGAGGCCTGGTGTTCTGCAATTTATGGGGTCGCAAAGAGTCAGACATGACCGAGCGACTGAACTGAACTGAAGGGTGGTAAGTTTTGTAGTACTTCCTCAGTTTATCACAGTTTAGGTCTTTGGAAACATACTGGTTCAAAGATCAGTGAACCATGCAGCCTGTCTATCGCTTCACCTGTGTTTATAAATAATGAACTGTGCTCATTCATTTACATACCATCTATAGCTGCCTCTGTGCTATAATGTTAGAGGTGTGTATTGTGACAGAAATCACAGAACCCACAAAATCTAAAATATTTATTGTCTGGCTCTTTAGGGGGAGAGTTGGTTGATTTCTGCCGCAGTTTATTAAAAATATTATACAATCAGGAAACAATCAGAATAAGCCATGGGAGCCCAGTGTGTAAGAATGTGTTGATGGTTCTGAGGTGTTACTCATTTCTAGCTAAAGAAAGAATCGACTGTATATGTCTGTTTGCTTTCTGTAGCAAGGAAGTCTGCCAGAGGATGGGTGAGTGATAGGATAGGAAAGGGATTGGGAGGCATGTTCTGTCTAGCTGGGTCCCATTTTCCTGTCAGACAGGTCACATCTTCTCCTTTCCTATTCTCTCCCCTCCCAAGGAGATCAGTGCTTGTTACAGATGCGCCCAAGGTTTTCAAAATACCTGTAGGTTGGATCCTTTGAATTTAAACCAGTCTGCCCTGTCTTTGCTGCCAAGCTCCATAAATCATTTGGCTGAACAATTAAAGGGCTGGGTGCTTTGTTGAATGCTGCTCCAGGTGCAGCGACCCACCCCCGACCCCAGCCACTCAGCATACAAGGTAGGGGACCCCACACAGTGTCTTCTGTGAGGGAAGGTCTTCGGTTTTTTTCCTTCACTGAGCTTGTCTATTTTCCCCAGTATCAAGTTTGTTGAAAATGCTCTTCTCTGGAGATTCCATTGAAAATCTGGCAGTGATAGGTCTTAAAGTGTTTGCACTGGTCAGTTTGGAAAGATGTGGCGCCGGGACAGACGGACAGCATTATGCGGGGACAAGCTTATCAGGTCTTCCTGGTCTCTAATGAGTGCCTCCTCTGGACTGGTGGTGTGTGAACTTGGAAACCGATAGCTCTTGACTAAATCATGTACATACCGGCCCTGCATTTGGTTTAGAGTTAGGGTTATAACATCTCTCTTAAATCTGAATTGTTTGGAAGCTAGACTGCCCATTTTGTACCCCTGTTTCTTGTTTGCATCCCTTGTGACTCTTCTGTTTTGTTTAAACCATTGCCCCTACAGAAAAGTAGGTGTTAATGCATTATATCCCCTGAGGAGCATTTACTTTTACGCATACGTGATTTAGAGGACCTCCCTAGTAGCTCAGCTGGTAAAGAATCCACCTGCAATGCAGGTAAGCCTGGTTCGATTCCTGGGTCAGGAAGATCCCCTCGAGAAGGGATAGGCTACCCACTCCAGTGTTCTTGGGCTTCCCTGCTGGCCCATATGGTAAAGAATCTGCCTGCAATGCAGGAGACAGGGTTTGATTGCTGGGTTGGGAAGATCCCTTGGAGGAGGGCATGGCAACCCACTCCAGTATTCTTGCCTGGAGAATTCCGTGCCAGGCTCCTCTGCTCATGGGGTCA
Organism: Neotragus moschatus; assembly: GCA_006410615.1. Taxonomy (NCBI): domain Eukaryota; kingdom Metazoa; phylum Chordata; class Mammalia; order Artiodactyla; family Bovidae; genus Neotragus; species Neotragus moschatus. Next base: position 1,589,352 of record SJYA01000266.1, read on the forward strand.
CAAAGAGTTGGACACGACTGAGCAACAAAGCACTTTACCTCAGGTATGAACATTCATATTTTCTGAACCACCAGTTCCTACCCACCAGTTTTTCCTTGCTTTAACAAGATTTGTACATAGCTACCTGCTCTTGCAGTATTTCAGAATGGTGATGGAGGTAGCCAAATATTTGAATGACCTGTCTGGCTGAGAACAAATAAAGCTGACNTTACCTCAGGTATGAACATTCATATTTTCTGAACCACCAGTTCCTACCCACCAGTTTTTCCTTGCTTTAACAAGATTTGTACATAGCTACCTGCTCTTGCAGTATTTCAGAATGGTGATGGAGGTAGCCAAATATTTGAATGACCTGTCTGGCTGAGAACAAATAAAGCTGACTTATACAGCTAAATGTTTATCTGCCTATTGTATGGGTGTGATTGGCCTGGATTTTTAATGATGAAATCACAGAACTGGGAGGGACCTTGATGATCACCTAATTGTACAAATGTGGAAAGGGCCTATAGACGTGGAGTGACTTGCCTGAAATGATGAAGCCTAGTCCTTGAGGTCTTCAGACCACATGGCTTAACTTGTAGTTACATATCCCAGCCATAAGACTTACCCTCTAAAGCATGATTTAAACAAAAAGAAATGCCAGAAGCTTTAGCTTGCGTTCACATTGCTCTCCATGATGAGTATGTGTGTGTTCTAAGGCTCTTTCTACTGTCTGCAAATCAGACATTCTTGCTAGGTTGCATCAGAGTCCAGGCGACATGACTGATGAAGAAAGGGCAAAGGAGGGATGACGTTACGGCTCATGCAGCGTTTACCTGAGAATTGTCTCTAGCTATGTACTGCTCTGTGTCCGTGTGACTCATGTACTAAGGCACTGCCATCCCTGTTATTCAGCACTGTAGCCTCACACTTACCTCACCCTATGTTTCTCTCCTTTTCTTGCCAAATCTGATTAGAAGCACTTTTGTTTTGAGCCCATGTTTTTGAAGCCTTAACTGGACTTGTACCGATGACCATGTAGAGAAAAGAAAAGAATGTTCGACTAGGAAAATTACATATCAACTTGGTCAGATCAGCTTGATCTCTCAATATGGATCGTTAAATACTTACATAGTACTTAACTATGTGCCCCATAATGTTGATGCTAATGGTTTTCTTCCTTAGATGGCTGTTTTGTCTCTCAGCTTCAGTTCAACAGATTCACAGCGAACAAACCCGTAGCAAGTGCTTACCTGTGTCAGTGACTATGATGCATACTTTATGCTTTTTCTTGTAGACCTCAAAGCCGTTGCTACTTGTACTCAGATTAGAGGTTAGGACACTGGCCCAGTTCAACTAAGTGTGTCAGAATTGGGATCGGAATCCTGGTCTCTTGACACTAAATATAGTACTTTTTATGCTACATAACAAATGACTTTGATTTATGTAATCAGAAACAATTTTACCAGAAAAATATCCAGTTCTGTCTGGTTGATATTAATACTTGATCTGGTACACCCCCTCCCCACCCCATTCGTTTTCCTTGGGATATTCGAAGTCAAGAGAGTAGGCATGTGTATATTTACCAAAATAACCAGCCAAACTCAAGTCATTTGGTGGAGTTGTAGCATACAAACATTAAATTTGCATGGATTCAACTACACCTGCTCAGCAAATGAATATAAAAAGAGGAGGAAGAATAATTTATATTTTACAGACAAGTCTACTCAGGTATAAGTTATATTCAATGAGTCTATGCCCAGGAGTGAACCTGAGATGTATATTGTTTTTTCTCAGTCCATGACTGTTCCCATGTTCTCTCTCAGGGTGAGTATCTTGCCTTGTTCAGTGTCCTGTTTGGTATAGCCTGCATCTTAAATACAAGCCAACTATTCCATCTTGTAGTCAACCAAAGGCATAATCATCTATACCAATACAAGAGGAAAAACCCACCTGGATGGGGCCTACTGAAAGACTGTATATTGACTTCCAGCATGGGGCCTTCCTAGGGTATTTTCAAAGTAATTTTGACACAACTTGTTTGTTTTTGTTTTTTGGTTTTTCCTTACATATTCTTTAAAAAGCCCAAACCCCAAGTAAAATGCAGCTCCTCTAGGTTGACATTGGCTTGCATGTAATCAGGCAGGGAATTTTTCTTTAAGTTGAACTGAAACTGTCTTGGGCTCTTCAACATTGCACATACTGGTGGCTAAACGTATCTTTCATTTTTTGTGTGTTGTGCCAGGTTGTGGGGATTAATACCAAGCAGATCAGATGCTCACTATGTCCATGAAAGAACTGTGTTGTCAAGAGAATTTTGTGATCACTGAAACCAAGGGAAGAGAATCAATGGAAGGAAAAGTATGATGGGGTCACTCAGCACAGTGGTGGAGAGAGAGAGGATTAAGAAAAATCCACTGAATTCAGCTACTGGTTTGAGAGAGTCGTTGTGATCAGCCATAAGGTCAGAAGCAAGATACAAGGAGCTATTGTTGTTTAGTCACGAAGTCGTATCTGACTCTTTTGCGCCTTCTTGGACTGTAGCCCACCAGGCTCCTCTGTCCGTGGGATTTCCCAGGCAAGAATACTGAAGTGGATTGCCATTTGCTCTTCCAGGGAATCTTCCCAACTCAGGGATAGAATCCACATCCCCTGCATTGGCAAGCAGATTGTTTACCACTGAGCCACCAGGGAAGCACAAGGAGTTAAAACATCATCTAATAGTAGGTCGAAGTAGTCAGCAAGGTATGACTCTGACAGTATGGCTCAGCAGTAAGTCAGGGCTCAGGGTCACAGAACTGAGGACATGAGCTGGTGACAGTAGTACCTAAAATGTAGGATTTGGAGGTTAAAAGCAGAAGCTCATGGTATCCTCAAGAAGAACTCTGGCTTCTGAGTGCATCTGAGATTCCCCATGTAGTGCTGGTGGGCAGACACTGACCTCTGAGGCAGGAAAGTTTTTGGTGTGTACTGACAAGCGGCTTCTCATAACTTTGTACCCCCTGTACTTTGGATCTCACACAGTTGCTTTTCTAAGTAGTTAGGTTCCAATTTGCTTGCAATTTGAGAAATCAAAGCTGGCTGTGCAAGGCTCTCAGTGGGTTAGGGAAAAGGGTGCCAGAATGCAGCATACACAGCTGGAGAGCCAGTAAAGGTTCAGCTCTCGTGAACAGAACACCAACTCATTCATAATATGAAACCTCATCACATTCAAGGAAGTGAAGTTAAAGCACGGACACCTCCCTTTCTTTCCTGTGTTTGTGCAGCTAATAGCACCTTGCATTGTTAAAAGTGAAATCTAGTTGTTGATCATTTTCTTTCTCTCAGATTGCTCACTTTGTATTTTTGACTCACTGCTCTGTGTGGACTGTAGGAGACTGCTTGCTCGACTACTGCCCCTAAGAAACAGGCTGTCTTGGAAAAGTTGAAGCTGGGAGGCTAGGATGCCCCAATTAGGACAGGGTCTCTGGGGCCCCCTCCACCCCCCACTGTGTATATGAGAATCTCTTTGGCTGCTTATTAAAAATGTAAATTCCAGGGTTCCACTCATGATCAGATGTGCCTCAAGAATATGCATTTAATAAGTGCCCCTGAGGATTCTTATGAAGCCTAAAATGTAAGAACCACTGACCTAGAAAATATATTCCTAAATTCTTAAAAGGTAACATTTTAACAGATTGAATTCTCATTACTCTAAAGTTAAATTTTATTAATATAGAAATATACTCAGGCATATTTGTTTCAATGGAAATTTATAAACCTCTTTGAAACTCTTTAAGAGAAAAATGTTAATACAAACTACATGTAAAATGTTAGCAGTAGTAATAAACATGTGAGTATGAAGAAAACAAGATTGTTATGAATTCACAAAGACTGTATGTTTTGTAAAATTTCTGTCTTTTCCCAAGAAGGGGAAGAGGTAAAAGGAGGGAAGAACACAGGGAAAAGCTTTCCTTAGCTTTGAAGATCCTAATTCTTTGTTCTTCTTGCTCTAAAGTACAGCTGCTTCCTACTCACAGTCCTTTTCCAGAAGCCAGCTGTGTTTCATTCATCCCCACCTCCGCTACTGCTTTTTCAACCCTGATACACCAGAACTAGAGGGGGTAATTACTGGATAAGAGAAAAGCAGTTTGATAGGAAATAGAATTGAAGTTGTATAAGTTATGGAAAGGAGGGAAGCAAGATTTCTAGTTTCTAAAAAGACTTGAAACCTTAAGACAGAAAGCCCTTAGCCATAGCTCTTTGAATAAAACCGTTTGTTGTGGTTGTAAACTATGTGGGATGTAGTATGCGCTTTGGGGAAGTGCTAGGAGTAGCTGCTATTGCTGCTGCTAAGTCGCTTCAGTCGTGTCCAGCTCTGTGCGACCCCATAGACGGCAGCCCAGCAGGCTCCCCCGTCCCTGGGATTCTCCAGGCAAGAACACTGGAGTGGGTTGCCGTTTCCTCTTCCAATGCATGAAAGTGAAAGTGAAGTCGTGTCCAACTCTTAGTGACCCCGTAGACTGCAGCCCACCAGGCTCCTCCGTCCATGGGATTCTCCAGGCAAGAGCACTGGAGTGGGGTGCCATTGCAGCAGTATTAAAGACTGGCTCCAATTCCACTGCTCCTGTTCATAGCCTCAGAAACGAACCCAAACTAATCTCTTCCTCAGCCCTCCTCAGTTCTTTGGCTCTTATTTAAATTTTGTTTTTGTTGTCTTTGATTGTTACCTTTGTATAAGTCATTTCCCTAAATAATCTCAAGGTTTCTTCAAATTATGTAGCTCCTTTGAAAACATTCAGCAGCACAATCCTTTCCTCCTTCCTTGTAATCAACATCCCTACTACCCACAGATTGGTCAGTTTGAGTCCCTCCTTTCACCCCTTTTCAGGGGTGATCATCTGCAATTTTCTGCTCTAAAGGCTCCTTTTAAAATAATATTTACTCTACATAGTCATGGCATCCATCATCCAAATTCCAGACATTTTAGTTTTACCCTTTTAATTTTATATTATTAAAACTTGGCTTTGGAATGATGAGAATTCAGCTTGTTTATCTTATACTTTCTCTTCCCGTAAGAAAATTCCAACTTTAAATGCACTCAACCCTTAGCATGGTAACTCCTAGAATTTGCTACTTAAGCAAAGAAATTAAAGCTAAGAGCAAGTGTTCCTGACTCTGTTTAGCATCAGATAATCCAATTAATAATTGCAGCATGTCAGCCAAAGTGAACAAGCATTCTTGATAGGTAGAACTGTGATGCATTGTCTTGAGCTGTTTGATTACTAAGCCTCTGCAAGCTGCTAAAACTGAGCTCTAATGTGCATTGTGAGAAGCAAAAAACCCACAAACTTGTTTTTAAAGTATTTTTGTCTGGTCTTATTTTATGTACTCTTTGTTCATAACCTGAGCATAATCATCTTAATTACTTTTTCAGTATTTACTGACTTTCTTAGTGCCTTAGCTAGTATTTTTTCATATAAAGTTTATACCATCTTGTGGCCTATAATTTTCTCTGACTCGCTATGTTTCTTGTGTCCTTGGCATCCATTATCCTATTGTCAGATGTTTGTAATGGGAAGAAAAGAAGAAATCACCTGTTGTTTTCTGCTCTAAAGACTTTATTACTTTTCCTGTTTTTATCTTCATGGCCGTGAGAGTCAATAATTTGGGTTTCTTAGGTTTAGCCTTTTTATCTTTGCTTACCAAAATCAAAAGGTCTTATTGCCTGAGATTTTCATTCGACTAGAAGACCATGGAGAGTAGGCTGACTTACCCACAGAAAAGTTTTAGCTATATTCACTGATCCATTTTGTATGAAATACCAAATTCTGAAAATTTATGCTTATATATCTCCCACCATAAAATGTTGGTACGATGAGACAAATCAAATTATGAAGGAAGCAAAAATCCAGTCAGGAGAAACTAATAAGAGATCCAGTATGCAATGCAGAAAGGAGTTAGGGCCAAATATACTTAGTTGGATGGCTGAGGCACAGTAAGCCTAGAGTTGACCCAGAATATATACAGATTTTGCTCCAGTTGCAGGGCTTCCTTGGTGGCTTAGACAGTAAAGAACCTCCCTGCAATACAGGATACCTGGGTTCGATCCCTGGGTTGNGGAGTTAGGGCCAAATATACTTAGTTGGATGGCTGAGGCACAGTAAGCCTAGAGTTGACCCAGAATATATACAGATTTTGCTCCAGTTGCAGGGCTTCCTTGGTGGCTTAGACAGTAAAGAACCTCCCTGCAATACAGGATACCTGGGTTCGATCCCTGGGTTGGGAAGATCCCCTGGAGAAGGGAATGGCTACCCTCTCCAGTATTCTTGCCTGGAGAATTCCATGGACAGAGGAGCCTGGTGGCCTACAGTACATGGGGTCGAAAAGAGTCCGACACAACTGAGCGATATACAAGGCCAACCTCTAAGTACTTTAAATCAGACCAGTTCTTCACTGAGGGAAGCCAGAGTGTCCTACAGGCAAAATGGACCTTGTTACTTTGCTACTTTGACAGCCACCGTGATGACTTGTCATACAGGGCTGACAGGAGATGTATGAGTTGTCTGGGAGCAGTAGGAAGATGGCAGGAGCTGACCACTGAGGGAATAGAGGCAGATATCAAATCATATCTATTGGTAAGCAGATTCTTATGGCCCCCACCCATTGGTTACTACATACTGTGGGTTAATTGGTTTTATAAGTAGTTAAGTTCTTATTTTCTTGCAGTTTGGGAAACGGAGGCCTCCCTGGGACTTCGGGGTTAGTGTTGATTTTCCTGGCACATCCTTGCCCTATATACAGGGTGTTGCCCTTCTCATCCACTAACCTAGCATAATATTTTCCACCTTCCTAATCTTTGTACTAACATAATTACAATAAATTGCTGCTGCTCTTGAAGATAATCTCTCTTCTCATATCTGGGGTTAAGTCTTTCTTTAAGTAAAGCTACTTAAGCAATGGGGAGGAAAGAGCTTTTCTATAAAGTTAAGGTCTTTCCTGATAAAGGTAACTACTCCACCCCTCCTTCCCAGTTAGATCCCCTGCCAGCAATAGCATAGACTTGAGTTAGTGCCAAATGTTTTAATGCCATAGGGACTCACTTGATAAAGGCTATGCATGGCAGAGGAAAAAACAAAATTCCCAAACTTTTTTTCAAGATTTCCATATGAACTGTAGTTAGGGCACCAATAGTTACTCTGCATTTGCCATAGTCATTGGCACCCTGCAATTCTCATTCTTCAGCTCTTCTAGAGATTAGAAATTATAGGGATTGCTAGCTAGCTATGTCAAAATGGACACCTACTCTAGCTACAGAGAATTTGACAGAAAGGCAAAGACGGAACAACTGTGGGATTAATACTGTGATCATTCCAAATAATTGTCTGTTAAAGACAGCAGCACTCAATGTTGTACTTCATTGTTACATTCATATTTTTTTGTGTTTGTTAACTTTGCCTCCCTTATTGTTACAAAGTCTAGATAGAAAAAGCGTTGTGATCTTGCTCTGGCCCTGCATAAAGAACTAGCGTAGCACAGAAAGTGCCAACACAGAATAAACAGTTGTTGGGTAACTGACTAGAGGAAGTGAAATGATTTCATAGATCCCTGGTTATAGGAAATATTAATTAATAATCAATACTTACAAAATATTCAGGCCATTCAGAAACCTGGAACACCTACCTATAAATACAAGGAAAAGGGTTTGTTTGTTTATTTGTTTTTTCTGTTTGGCTGACAGTGATTTCCAAATCTCACATATAATGATAGTTTTAGCCTCAACATCCACCAAAACTTTACCATAGTTGCTAATGAGTAATAGAGTTGACTGGCTTATGGTAGACTCAAAAGAAAAATAAAAAATCTGTGGCTTTTAAATATTAGGATGTCCCTGAGTAGGAGTTCAGATTGAGTGCAGGTGACTGAATTTAGCAAGAACTGTTTCAGTTTAACCACTCAGAACTTTCCCTCTTGTTTGAAGAAATTAAGGGATTTTTAACCAAACCTGCAATTTAGTTAAGAATACAAGAGTCATCTGCAGTTTATTTTTCTGTTATCCTAAAACAAAATGATGGCTGATATAAATTTCCACATAGTTAGAGCTCATGGTAGTGGTAACAATGATGATAGCATTAAAAGCAGGAACAAGATTGCCTGCCCCTGTTAGCAATGTGAGTAATCAGAGGCATTAATGGACCGTGAAAACTGGAGAGCCGGGGTGACCATGGGTCAGAGCTAGCATACATAGGCAAGCACAGTATTGGGGAAACTTTCATCACCTCTGCTACACTGAGCCTTTTCTCTCGATAGAGCAAGCTCTTAATTTCCCCTGGTTGTTAATCTGGCACCTTTCATGAACATCAGTGTTCACTTTGGAAAATAAAAAAGCAAACACCCAAAGCATCTAAGTGTTAAGAGGGAAGGAAAATCAACAGAGGAAATTACAGTAGCACTTGATACAGTGGCACNTTGCCTCCCTTATTGTTACAAAGTCTAGATAGAAAAAGCGTTGTGATCTTGCTCTGGCCCTGCATAAAGAACTAGCGTAGCACAGAAAGTGCCAACACAGAATAAACAGTTGTTGGGTAACTGACTAGAGGAAGTGAAATGATTTCATAGATCCCTGGTTATAGGAAATATTAATTAATAATCAATACTTACAAAATATTCAGGCCATTCAGAAACCTGGAACACCTACCTATAAATACAAGGAAAAGGGTTTGTTTGTTTATTTGTTTTTTCTGTTTGGCTGACAGTGATTTCCAAATCTCACATATAATGATAGTTTTAGCCTCAGCATCCACCAAAACTTTACCATAGTTGCTAATGAGTAATAGAGTTGACTGGCTTGTGGTAGACTCAAAAGAAAAATAAAAAATCTGTGGCTTTTAAATATTAGGATGTCCCTGAGTAGGAGTTCAGATTGAGTGCAGGTGACTGAATTTAGCAAGAACTGTTTCAGTTTAACCACTCAGAACTTTCCCTCTTGTTTGAAGAAATTAAGGGATTTTTAACCAAACCTGCAATTTAGTTAAGAATACAAGAGTCATCTGCAGTTTATTTTTCTGTTATCCTAAAACAAAATGATGGCTGATATAAATTTCCACATAGTTAGAGCTCATGGTAGTGGTAACAATGATGATAGCATTAAAAGCAGGAACAAGATTGCCTGCCCCTGTTAGCAATGTGAGTAATCAGAGGCATTAATGGACCGTGAAAACTGGAGAGCCGGGGTGACCATGGGTCAGAGCTAGCATACATAGGCAAGCACAGTATTGGGGAAACTTTCATCACCTCTGCTACACTGAGCCTTTTCTCTCGATAGAGCAAGCTCTTAATTTCCCCTGGTTGTTAATCTGGCACCTTTCATGAACATCAGTGTTCACTTTGGAAAATAAAAAAGCAAACACCCAAAGCATCTAAGTGTTAAGAAGGAAGGAAAATCAACAGAGGAAATTACAGTAGCACTTGATACAGTGGCACCATTTTCTTGAGTCATACAAGGTGAAATTATTTGAAAGTTTGTAGCTTTGACAGTCTTTCTTTAAGACAGTAACCAGAAGCCTTGGGAGAGAAAGTGACGTGCAGATACCGTCACAGTTTAGCTATGGCATTTATACACATATGTGTCCACATTTTCAAAACTGACCTCTTACAATATATATGAGTCAAGTGATTTGAAAGTAGATAACACTTCCTTTCCTCATTGCTTTTGCTCCCTGTTTGTCATTTCCTTTCTAACATTAATTACCGTTTCTGAAGGAATTGGTGTTTCCTGACCTGGTATACTTTCTATTTGTTTTGGATAGTCCATCAGTTTAAGATAACTGCCATGTTTTTTAACTCTAGTCTATTGAAGGTTGAATACAATACTAAATGCTCACTTTCTTTTAACACTCTTGTTTTTTAGGTAAGTCATCTGATTGCAGTGACATTTCATTTGATGGAATTTTCCATTTGGTAAAGTATTACTATTTTTATCAAATGATATAAAGTTTGGATTTTGTGATTTCTCAGTTTGTGTTTTCCCACAACATTGACCTTTAGAATATGCTCTGTCTTAAGGACAAAAAAAATATGAGAGAGAGAAAGGGAGAAAAACTAGGAAATAAGTGAAAAGGCAAAAAACTAAAGATTATTTCTATGTCCAAAAAAACCCCATTGTTGAAAGAAACCTACATCTTTATAGCTATTTTCATCAATTTTGCTCATTAGAACTTCAGGAATTGAGTTATTTAATTATATTTAGAAAAGATTGGGCTTACTTCAGACAGTCTCATTAAGTTTTAGAGCTGTAGTTTCTTGATTGTATTTGGTGAAAATCTGACATTCCTCAAAATGTTGATCTACATCTTGGGAAAGCCATTCTGTATCATCAGAGAGCTTTTCTTTGGAGTCAGAACTGTAAGTCTTCAAAATCTGTTTCATTTTAAAACATTATTATTAAGTAGAAGAAACAAACATATAATTTTAGAAGCATAAAATCAGGATTCTATGGCACAGAGGTGACTTTCTGATTTTTCATTGTTAGTGTATAGGAATGCAAGGGATTTCTGTGTATCAGTTTTATATCTCCCACTCTACTATATTCATTGCTTAGCTCTAGTAATTTTCTGGTGGCATCTTTGGGGTTTTCTATGTGTAGTATCATACCATCTGCAGACTGTGAGAGTTTTACTTCTTTTCCAGTCTGGATTCCTTTTATTTCTTTTTCTTCTCTGATTGTTCTGGCTAGGACTTCCAAAACCATGTTAAATAATAGTGGCGAGAGTGGGCACCCTTGTCTTGTTCCTGATTTTAGAGGAAATGCTTTCAGTTGTTAATCATTGAGAATAATGTTTGCTGGGGGTTTGTCGAATATGGCCTTTATTATGTTGAGCTGTGTTCCTTCTATGCCTACTTTCTGGAGAGTTTTTATCATAAACGAGTGTTGAATTTTGTCAAAAACTTTCTCTGCATCTATTGAGATGATCTTATGGTTTTTTATCTTTCAATTTGTGAATATGTTGTTGTTGTTTAATTGCTAAGTCGTGTCCAACTCATTGCAACCCATAGACAGCAGCATACAAGGCTTCCCTCTCCTTTACTATCTCCTTGAGTTTGCTGAAACTCATGTCCACTGAGTTGGTAATGCTATCCAACCGTCTCTTCCTCTCTCACCTCCTTCTCCTTCTGCCCTTAATCCTTCCCACATTCAGGGTCTTTTCCAGTGAGTCAGCTCTTCTCATCAGGTGGCCAAAGTATTGGAACTTCAGCTTCAGATCAGTCCTTCCAATGAATATTCAGGATTGATTTCCTTTAGGATTGCCTGGTTTGATCTCCTTGCAATCCAAGGGACTCTCAAGAGTCTCCTCCAGCATCACAATTCGAAAGCATCAATTTTTGGTGCTCAGCCTTCTTGATGGTCCAACTCTCACATCCGTACATGACTACTGGAAAAATCATAGCTTTGACTATACCAACTTTTGTTGCCAACTGACTGTATGGACCTTTGTCAGCAAAGTGATGTCTCTGCTTTTTAATACACTGTCTAGGTTTGTCATAACTTTCCTTCCAAGAGGCAAGTGTCTTAATTTTATGGCTGCAGTGATTTTGGAGCCCAAGAAAAGATCTGTCACTACTTCCACTTTTTCCCCGTCTATTTGCCATAAAGTGATGGGACTGAGTGCCATGAGCTTCATTTTTTGAATGTTGAATTTTAAGCCATCTTTTTCACTCTTCTTTTTCACCCTCATCAAGAGGCTCTTTAGTTCCTCCTCACTTTCTGCCACTAGGGTAGTCTCATCTACATATCTGAGGTTATTGATATTTCTCTTGGTAGTCTTGATTCTAGTTTGTGATTTATCCAGCTTGGCATTTTACATGATGTACTCTGCAGGTAAATTAAATAAGCAGAGTACTCCTTTCCCAATTTGGAACCAGTTGTTCTGTGTTTGGGTCTAACTGTTGCTTCCTGACCTGCATACAGGTTTCTCTGGAGATACCTAAAGTGGTCTGGTATTCCCGTCTCTTTAAGAATTATCCACAGTTTGTTGCGATCCACACAGTTAAAGGCTTTGGCGTATTTAATGAATCAGAAGTAGTTTTTCTGGAATTCCCTTGCTTTCTCAATGATTTAGCAAATGTTGGCAGTGTAATTTCTGCTTCCTCTACCTTTTTAAAATCTAGTTGTATGTCTGGAAGTTCTCAGTTCGCATTCTGATGAAGCCTACCTTGAAGGATTTTGAGCAAAACCTTGATCGCATGTGAAATGAGCACAATTGTGAGGTAGTTAAACATTCCTTGGCATTGCTCTTCTTTGGGGTTGGAGTGAAAACACCTTCTCCAGTCTTGTGGCCACTGCTGTTTTCCAAATTTGCTAACATACTGAGTGCAGCACTTTGACAGCATCATTTTATTTAAGGATTTTAAGTATTTCTGTCACCTCCACTAGCTTTGTTCATAGTAATGCCTCCTAAAGCCCACTTGACTTCACACTCCAGGATGTCTAGAGCTCTTGTCTAGCTCTTGAATAACTACATCATCATAGTTTTCCAGGTCATTAAGATCTTTTTAGTATAGTTCTTCTGTGTATTCTTGCCACATTTTCTTAATCCCTTCTGCTTCTGTTAGGTCCTTACTGTTTCTGTCCTTTATCATGCCTATTACATGAACTGTTCCCTTGATATCTCTAATTTTCTTGAAGAGACAGCTAGTCTTTCCTATTCTGTTGTTTTCCTCTGTTTCTTTACATTGTTCTCTTAAGAAGGCTTTCTTATCTCTCTTTGCTATTCTCTGAAGCTCTGCATTCAGTTGGGTATATCTTTCTCTTTCTCCCTTGCCTATCACTTCTCTTTTCTCAGCTATTTGTAAAGCCTCCTCAGACAACCACTTTGCCTTCTTGTATTTCTTTTTCAATCGCATTGATTGATTTGCATGTATTAAAGAATCTTTATAACTCTAGGATAAAGCCCACTTGATCATGATGTATGCTGTTTATAATGTGTTGTTGGATTCTGTTTGCTAAAATTTTGTTGAGGATTTTTGCATCTGTGTTCATTAGTGATATTGGCCTGTAATGCTGGAATTTTTTAATGGAGAACTTCCCATTTTAGTCATAGCTACCTTATGCTCGGCACATATCCTATTGTGTGGATGCTTTTTTATATTGAGATTCTGATCATTCCCTAACAGTAATCATGTACCTAAATTAGATGTGTTTTGAAAACCTCTGTGAGAGGAATGTTAGGTGAGGAGCAGGAATGGATTTAACTCAAAGTTTTCAAAAAACCAGCAAAACCAAAATGTTGGTTGATTCTATACCTAAGTTGAATTTTTAACTTCTTCATTTGTCTTCTATATTTCAAAAAGATAAAATATCTAAAAAATCTGTCTGGTCCCTTTATTAGAAAGAAGATTGGTAGAATTACTGTCTAGTCAACCATTCATAAAGTCTGCTGGATATGAGTTGTATAAAAATAAATTAATTTCAATGCTGTTTTCCCTTTTTCTTTGCTAAGAATCTCTCTGGTTTCTCATTAATGTCATTAAAAGCCTAAAACCACGAAAATTATTTTTGCATTTCCAAAGAGATTGATCATCCAGAGAAAATTCCAGTGTTATAACTTTAGAAAAATCAGAAGCCTTTTGAAGAACATATGTCACTTAGTAAAGGGTTAGAGCATCTAGGGGTAAGAATCCTTCCTAATACTGTGAAGGCTGAGAGAAGTTCTGTGCTTAAAGAGGAATTCAGATTCCCCTCCCATGCCAAAGTAAGTATGCACTCATGAAGTATACACTCAGTTCAGTTTTATCTCAGCTAAACTGCCCTCAGCAAAAAAAAAAAAAAAATGCATATGGCTGATAACTATGAAATGAGTTGATATCGCGACTAAGACACCAGTGGTGGATTGATTTCTGTGTCTACTAAGCAGATTTTGGGCTTCCCTTGTAGCTCAGTTGATACAGAGTCCTCCTGCAATGAGGGAGACCTGGGTTTGATCCCTGAGTTGAAAAGATCCCCTGGAGAAGGGAAAGGTTACCCACTCCAGTATTCTGGCCTGGAGAATTCCATGGACTGTGTAGTCCATGGAGTCACAAAGAGTCAGACATGACTGAGTGTCTTTCACTCCACTCCAAGCAGATTTTGATAGCAGTCCCACTTTAAGATCAATAAATTATATACAGAAAATATTTGAAATTAAATTTAATAGAAAATGGAATGACCATATTCTTTTTGTTTAGAAATAAGTTCTTTCTAAACATTTGAAAAATATTTTTAAAGTATTCTCAATCTCAAGTGCATTGCTTTTAGAATTCTAATGGTCCTTGAAACTGAATGCTGAGATTATTGAAGTAAAAATTGCTACAGCTATGACTGACATTAGAGAAGAGAAACGAGCTCTTAAATTCAGTGGGCCAAAGCCCCATATTTAGAGACTGTCTCCTTTTGCTCATTTCTGTACCTATGACAGTTGTCATACTGCCAGGTCACAGTAGTTACTCACTGAGTATCTGATAGGTGAGAGGAGGTTAATGTCAACCACATTGGTGGTGGTGTGGTCTCTTAAGTCGTGTCTGACTCTTGCGGCCACGTGGGCTCCTCTGTCCATGGGATTTTCCAGGCAAGAATACTATAGTGGGTTGCAATTTCAAGAGTATGTATATTATTTCAACTGATGTAGATGAAAAAATTTCTAAAATATTGCCATTAATTTGCCTTAAAAGAACATATATTAACCATATTTAAGCCTTTTTAGATAACTCAAGGTCATAATTCAGTTCATTTCAGCTTGTGTTTATTTAGAATCTCCTATGTGTAATGTTCCTCCCAGACTCTTTTGGAAACATAGATCTTTTTACCACTATACTACACAGCTCCAGATTGCTGTGTTTTGGGACTATTGGTATGAAGACTGGCATATTCCTGTGAGGATAAATCTCTAAACCTTCCTCACTAGTCTATACTTCTAACCTTCTGTGACTGTGAAGCTAAAATAACCATTCATACAAATATGCATATAAATTAAGCACAGACTAAGGGGCTCTTTAATATATGTAAATTCCATGAAATTTGTAGATTGTGGTTGTTCAAGGCTCCTTTTTATCCTTTTGCTTATTTCTTGAATCTTTTGAGTTGTTTTACATAAAATGTTGCTGTGAGTTTATGAAGCACGCATTTACTTTATTCCCTTTCTTAATAGTGCTTCTAGAAACAGATTCAGGTTTTACAACACCTTGGCCTTTGTTATCCAAGGACCAAGTGAGAATTAGTTGTGTCTAAAATATTAATCCTAGTGTTCTCATCAAATTATTATAGTCCACATCTTCCTTATGTACCATTTCATATTTCCCTGAGACTTCTTTTAATTTTAAGCTACAGTGGAGACTTTTAAGTGAATTTGTATTCATTTTTCAAATTCACAGTTTGTGAGAATGTGTGTATATATTCTTAATAAAGGATTTTAGGGTAGAGACAAATTAGAAGTGAGATTAACAGATACAAACTGTTGTATATAAAATAGTTAAGCAACATGGATATACTTTATATACAAGGAATTATAACCATTCCTATCTTATAATAGCCAATCTGGAGTATAATCTACCAAAATACTGAATTACTACGCTGTACACCTGAGATGAATTATATTATTATTATTATTATGAATTATAAATCAAATACACTTCCATTTTTAAAAAGGCTCCTATAAGAGATTCATATTGATTTTCTCCTTTGTCAAAATGATATGTCCTGAGAATATCTATCATTGAAAAGCAGTATTTACAGAATATTTTAAAAATCTTATGGCTCTGATTACCAATTAAGCTGAAAATGAAGCAAGTTCTGGGGAAAAGTCTAACTCAGTCTGTATATTATACAGAGCTGAAAGAACTAACAAGTTAGCTCAGCAAGGGATTCTGAGGGTCTGATATGGTTTAGAACAATAAATAAAGCTAGATGAGCTTTTTAACATATGTTAACCATGCTGCTGTTGTTTAGTCTCTAAGTCGTGTCCAGCTCTTGCAACCACATGGACTGCAGCCCACTAGGCTCCTCGTCCATGGGATTTCCCAGGCAAGAATACTGGAGTGGTTTGCCATTTCCTTCTCCAGGGGATCTTCCCAACCCAAGGATAGAAACTGTATCTCCTGCATTGGCAGGCGGGGTCTTTATCACTGAGTCACCAGGGAAGCCCCCGTGTTAATCATAACAGTACTGCTATTATATCACCAGTTACTGGTAACTGTTAGTTAGCTCCTCGCATCTCTTCAGCACCTTTTTATCCTCTTTAACGCTCTGTCCTATTTGTGTGCTCAAATCTACCTGGCACCCACCTTACCATATGAGAGCAAGAAGCACCATAGTAACTAAAAAATGAAATTCCTCTATATGTAATTTGTGTTACCAGCAACATATATACTGAGGTCTTTTCTGAAGAGTCAATTAATAAAGAAACCTGAGTCATGGGTCATCTGCCATTTTTGTATTTTGATCTACTTAACAATGCTTTTTCTCTGAAATTATTTCTAGATTTCTTAACTGTAATGTTTGAATGTCTCTTTCCAACCCTTTTCTATTTAAGTCTTCTCCTTTTAAATGATATAAAGGTAAACAGATGAGTGTGTAAGGGTACTATTTATATTCTATGGGAGTATAATCGTTTTTTCAAGCTGTTATCACAGCCTTAAAGAGTAAGAGAATTTTCATCATATTGTCATCTGCTTTCATGGATTCTTTTCATTTTTTTTTAATTCACTTGGAATTTATAGGTAAATCCCAGAAAGCTACACAGTAGTTTTGTTTTTGTTTTTGTTTTGTTTGTCAGTTAGAGGAAGTGGCTAGTGTGATATTAAGGACAGGGGGAGTATGGTACAAGGAAACTGGCTTGAGATGCCTATGTATTATATGCAGTTTTATTTTCTGAGTAATATCTCTGATTCAGTGATCACCCTGGGTAACAGCCATATTGGTTTTCTTATTTCCTGGAAAGCCTTACTGTAATCGAGAACTTTGCTAGCTTATCATGTACCTTGTAATTTTATTTTCTGAAATTGTGATGTTTGATGTCTTCATTTCCCCCATGCAACCTTTCAAAAACCTTGTAACCTCATATATCTTATTTGCTCTTACACCCTCTTCTCTATTTCAGACAGTTCTTTACAATTCACTTTTCTATTCTTCAAGTAAACCTTAAATCATTTGCAGATTTTCTAAAAGCGGAATTATCTCACTTAATGGCCTAGTATTATGGCTTCTTGGTGAAAGACAACTTTACAGCCAGAAACTGTAAGTTCAAAATCTGTACAAATTTACACTAGAAAGCCAAAATATTTTCTCTTTGGTCCCTGAATTTCCAAAGGAAGTTAGATGCCATCAGCAAAGAAACAGAATTGATTTATTAAGCTCTGCATTATTTTGAAGGTCTGATACAGAGTTTGTGAGGCCCAACATTGTTTTGGCTATTCTTTTTTGAGAGCTGCAGATGGGGTAGTATCTTTGCCAAGGCCTAAAAGACATAAAGATATAAATTAGAAGAGAGATTTTCTCACCTGACTCTCACCAAGGGGAACATCAGATTAGAGTTGAATAGTAAGTTTTAAAGTGTTTTAAAACCGTTTATTTTTAATGACTTAAAACTTACTAAGTCACTAAATGTGTTGCTATTTACTTACGAAGAGCTGTTTTATTAGAAGGTAATGAATAATTTGCAGTTTTCTTCGTCTCAGTATGCTCTGTTTTTCAAGGCCTGTCGATTGCCTAGACCACAAATCCCAGTGCAGAATTCCCCAGCTCACCGATCTCACCTCGAAATCGAGAACACAGTCAGCCCTTTGCCACTGCTATTGCAAGGGATCAAACAAAACTGTTAGAGGTACTTGAGTTACTGGTGACACACTCTAGAGTTCTCCTTAAACATAGTAAGTTCTTTATTCTTTGGAGTTTCCAAGAAATGGGATGTAATATGTTTATACCATCAACTCTATCCCTTTTGATTCATTTGTTCCTTCCAAGTTAGGCATCTCAGCCACCTTTACTTCCAGAAGTAAGCTAATGGTACACAAGATTAAGCAAGAAGCTTCAAGAGAAAAGGAACCCTTTTCCAAATTTCAGGATTGCCTCATTGCAAAGAAAATTTATAGAACATTTTGTTTTATTTGAAGAATTTAAGTATTAGAGAAAACAAAGAGGTAGGAGAAGAGCTCTCTTGAGCTCTTGAGTTTGAAGCAAGGTCTGCATTATGACCCTACTTATAAAAGTGCTGGCCATCCATTAAGCAACACTTTGAACAAATTAGTATATCAGGTATCTTTGGTTTGTATTTTTTAAATCTCAGAAGAGACATAAAGATAATTCTATAGATATGATTATTTGTAAGTTAAAGAAAAAAAAATCTGATACTTTATAAAACTCTTATCCTTTTAATGTTAGTGCTAGCTCTGTGTGTGTGTGTATGTGTGTGTATTGGTCCCTTTCAGAAGATGAGAGAAAGACAGCAGACATGAGACAGGCATAGTTCTACCCATCCTCTTTTTCTACAGAGAAGCTGTAATAGCTTGCAAATAAAACATAATCAAATTCACGTGGGGATTTTAAATAAAAATAGGGAGGGAAAGAATGCTATTAAAATAAGTTTGGGAGTCTCGGGACTCCGACCAGGAATCCTACAGGTCTTTTGATTCAGGTACAGAAGCAGTAACATTAAGGGGAAGTCAAGGTGCTCTTCTGTTCTGAAGAGGAGACTTTCAGTAGGTCTGCGCATCCCTGTCAGCCCATGGTGAACCAGTGCCAAGTCCACTACCAGCCACTGGGCTTCACCGGGCCTGTGCATTCTTTCTTATTCCTTCAGCTCTGCCTGAACGTTCATTCTGTTGCTGTGGAAAGGCCTTCAGTTTCAACAGTTGCACATCCTGTGACGGGAACAGCACTGAGCCTAATCGGGGGAAGTCAGGGACCTACATTGAGCCTGAGTATTCAGGAGTCCTTCAAAACATCATTCTCGGTTTATTATTCCGTTGGCTTCATGGGTGCTTCCTTAGGACAGACATAGGTGAGGAATATGGAGAAACTGCCAAAACCCAGGGGGAAGGAAAGTGAGAGCAATTCCATGCTGCCTGAGTCAGCTGTAGTGGGTAGAAAGTCTAAAGATCTTTTTTCTTCAGTGATCATCATTTGTTTTCATTTGTTCCCATGGTTATCTTCCACTGTCCAATTGTTATTTTTGTACTACTTTTTTAAAAAAGGATCAGTGAGTAAGCCTTAAGAAGCAAAGAAGATTGAGGTGCTCTACCAGACTGAGAAAATTCAAAGTTTGCGATGAAGGTCCCACCTCGGAGCTCATGTTTTTGTTTTGTTTCTAACCTGTATTTGGCTGATCTGACACTAGAGGCATTGAAACCATTGGAAAGGCAGGACACTCTCTTGCTTCCTAGACTGCCACTGGCATTTTTGCCTGTTGTTAGAGTAACCACACTTTTCTGTGAGTTTCTGGTGTTTTATCCATTTTGAAAGAAGAGGAGAAGGGACAAGAAGGAATTGATGATGAAGAGATGGCGCCTGAAAATGGAAAGTTCACAGATGAAAGTGCAGTACATGTGACCTTCTGGCTCAGGCCAGGTGGTTGGGCGTGGATGTCCTGTGTGTCCCCCATGCAGTTAGCATTGCAGTGGTAATTCTCCCAATGTAGCCACTCTGGAGTACTGTTCCTTGTTTTTCTATAGTGCTTGTCAGAATGCTATGACAACTGGCTGGTTTTATGCAAACAGAGCCTGGCTCTCAAGAGACAGTGTATCTGAACGTCAAACATGGATGGCAGCCATTGGCACGCAAAGGAGTCAGAAGCCACAGATTGTTTTCTCGTTGGATGAACAGCTTAAAGCAACGTAAAGTTAATTGAAGAATTCCTTGAAAGTGAAGTCAGACTAAAAGAAATGCTCTAAGTCTATAATTTACTAAATGTGAAAGGTCTATAAGTGGTGGTGAGACTAAAAGAGTTTTTTTGGGGGGAAAAGAACATTTTTGTAAACAGATCTGGCTTGTATTATTGCCTGGGCAGTTTTAATTATTTGCTTTAATAATGTATTGAATAGATCTGCAGAAGAATCTCTAATTAGGTAAATCTTGATTTATGGAGTTGGCCTCATGTAAACCATGATGTCATAGTGTGCTGCAGAAAATTATAGGCTGCTCTTGCTATTGAAAACTATTATTTCTACCTAGGACTACTCACACTCTGCATGTCTTACTCTTACAAAACCAAAGCATCTGGGGTTCTTCTTCTCAATGCTCCTTGCCCAAGTAAATTCAACTAACATTATTACTCATTAACTTATCAAATATATAATTTTAAAAACTTGAGAATGCAAGGGCGGAGTTTAGTTACTAAATCTACTAGGATTTCTACTTAAAGAATTCTTTAATAGAGATGAACCTGTGACTCTCTGAAGAAGTGGATCAGGACATGCCAGACTGTCAAAAGTAGTGTCTGTGTGTCTGTCTGCCCCTGCTTTCCATTACCCTAACCCAGTCTTCCACTTTCCCTGTCTCTCCCTAACCACTTACTGGAAAGCTGTTTCAGTATCATCATTGCCTATTTCATCTGGTTTTAAATAAGAGCGTGGAGACTTGGTAACATTTTTCCATGGTTCTTATTCTTTTTTCCATTGTAGTAGAAACCTTGATGTAGGGTCAAGACCTTTTCTTCGATTATAGATCTATTGATTATAATTTCGTAACATTTTTCTTACATTAATTTTACCTTACTGATTGCATTTTCTGTGGTTTCCCATGCCAATTTTGTAAAGTAGAAAAAGGCTTTAGAAAGAATCCTAGATTTTTATAATTTGTTTTCCATTCTTTTAGAATTGTCTGACCTATATCTGCCTTAATAGCCATTTTAAGTGATTTGCCTTTATCAGGTCTTCTCAGTGTAGTTTGTGTGGAAAACAACTCTACCTTTCACTGTCATGTTTTATTAAATTACATAATACCTGATTAAGTTATGTAATTGCCAGTTCAACAGGTATTACCAGCTTTGGGAGCAAACACCACTCTTTAAACAGTTGGAAGAAGTTGCAGGGGGCTCACTGGAGAATAGCCTTCTAACCTCCAGCATTCAGTACGTGTGGGCTCAGCCCTGAGTTAAACAAAAGGACCAAATTTCATAAGTGGTGCTCTAACAATTGCACTCATCTCACACGCTAGTAAAGTAATGCTCAAAATTCTCTAAGCCAGGCTTCAGCAATATGTGAACTTCCTGATGTTCAAGCTGGTTTTAGAAAAAGCAGAAGAACCAGAGATCAAATTGCCAACATCTGCTGGATCATCGAAAAAGCAAGAGAGTTCCAGAAAAACATCTATTTCTGTTTTATTGACTATGTCAAAGCCTTTAACTGTGTGGATCACAATAAACTGTGGAAAATTCTGAAAGAGATGGGAATAGCAGACCATCTGACCTGCCTCTTGAGAAACCTATATGTAGATCAGGAAGCAACAGTTAGAACTGGACATGGAACAACAGACTGGTTCCAAATAGGAAAAGGAGTACATCCAGGCTGTGTATTGTCACCCTGCTTATTTAACTTCTATGCAGAGTACATCATGAGAAACGCTGGACTGGAAGAAGCACAAGCTGGAATCAAGATTGCCGNCCTGCCTCTTGAGAAACCTATTTGCAGGTCAGGAAGCAACAGTTAGAACTGGACATGGAACAACAGACTGGTTCCAAATAGGAAAAGGAGTACATCCAGGCTGTGTATTGTCACCCTGCTTATTTAACTTCTATGCAGAGTACATCATGAGAAACGCTGGACTGGAAGAAGCACAAGCTGGAATCAAGATTGCCGGGAGTAATCAATAACCTCAGATATGCAGATGATACCACCCTTATGGCAGAAAGTGAAGAGGAACTAAAAAGCCTCTTTGATGAAAGAGGAGAGTGAAAAAGTTGGCTTAAAGCTCAACATTCATAAAATGAAGATCATGGCATCAGGTCTCATCACTTCATGGGAAATAGATGGAGAAACAGTGGAAACAGTATCAGACTTTATTTTTGAGGGTTCCAAAATCACTGCAGATGGTGATTGCAGCCATGAAAATAAAAGACGCTTGCTCCTTGGAAGGAAAGTTATGACGAACCTAGATAACATATTGAAAACCAGAGACATTACTTTGCCAGCTAAGGTCCATCTAGTCAAGGCTATGGTTTTTCCTGTGGTCATGTATGGATGTGAGAGTTGGACTGTGAAGAAAGTTGAGTGCTGAAGAATTGATGCTTTTGAACTGTGGTGTTGGAGAAGACTCTTGAGAGTCCCTTGGACTGCAAGGAGATCCAACCTGTCCATCCTAAAGGAGACCAGTCCTGGGTATTCATTGGAAGGACTGATGCTGAGGCTGAAACTCCAATACTTTTGGCCACCTGATGGGAAGAGTTGACTCATTGGAAAAGACTCTGATGCTGGGAGGGAATGGGGGCAGGAAGAGAAGTGGACGACAGAGGATGAGATGACTGCATGGCATCACTGACTTGAGGCACATGAATTTGGGTGAACTCTGGGAGTTGGTGATAGACAGGGAGGCCTGGCATGCTGCGATTCATGGGGTCTCAAAGAGTCGGACACAACTGAGCAACTGAACTGAACTGAAGGTATGAAAACTTTTGTATCTATGCTCTTCACATTCTCTTCATTTTACAGACAAGACCTGGCCTGGTTACAGGACTTATGCAAGGTCAAGAAACTAGATGGAAGCCAAGCTGAGTATCCTGACTCCCAAGCCACAGTTTCCTATGACACCAGAGGAGAACTGATATACAAGCCCTTTGTTGTACTTGTCCTTCTGCTGGCTGAATGCAGCTTTATAAAGTGCATTTTGATTTATTACCACAAAGTATCTGTCTTGACACTTATTTTACCCATAGTTTTGGGGTTACTGATTAGCATATGTTTTTCTTTAAATTCTCCTTGATATCAAAAATGATCCTTCTTTATTATAGGGAGTTAATCCATGTCATGAGATTTATTGTTTCTGTGTCTAAATGACCATAATTAGGTCAGAGAGAGTGACTGTGGGGAAGAATTTCCCTGGCGGGGCTTACCCTCCTCCCCAATCTACATCCCTGTCCTGTTCATGGCTGCTTTTGTGAGGCAAAGCTGCTTTGGGGTTTAGGCAGGGCAGTGAGGTTTATATTATTTGATTTCTTTCACAAACCCTATATGCTGACTTTTCTAATATCAAATAGGAAAGTTTTTTTTAATCACTTTCCTTTTCCCCACCCTTCCTTCCAGTGCTTCCCTCCTGCCCCACCCCCTATCAGGAAAGATTTGATGTTGCCTAGGGTCAAAATGTGCTTAGAACTGAGCAGCTAAAAATAAAACCATTAGGATGAATATGAAGGAAAGGAGAAAATGTTGTACTCAAACCCCAAGTTAGTATTATTGTTTTAATTATTATTGAATATAACATTTAGCTCTGAGCTTCCTGATAGGTAAAGCAAAAAAGATACTGTGTTCACATTATTTTTATTTGCTAAAGCGTATAGCTTTAGCAAACATAACAGGTCTTGCACTTAGACTTTCTTACCAGGCACTTTATGCTAAGCCAATTTTGCCAACAAGGGTCCATATGGTCAAAGCTATGGTTTTTCCACTTGTCATGTGTGGATTTGAGAACTGGACCGTAAAGAAAAGTCAGTGCCAAAGAACTGATGCTTTTGAACTGTGGTGTTGGAGAAGACTCTTGAGAGTCCCTTGGACTGCAAGGAGATCCAACCAGTCTATTCTAAGGAAATCAGTCCTGAATATTCACTAGAAGGACTAATGCTGAAGCTGAAGCTCCTTTACTTTGACCACCTGATGTGAAGAAGTGACTCACTGGAAAAGACCCTGATGCAGGGAGAGATTGAAGACAAGAGGAGAAGGGGATGACAGAGGATGAGATGGCTGGATGACTTCACTGACTCAGTGGACATGAATTTGAGTAAACTCTGGGAGTTGGTGATAGGCAGGGAGGCCTGGTGTGCTGCAGTCCATGGGGTCGCAAAGAGTCGGACACAACTGACCGACTCAATTGAACTGAATGAAATAGGTAATCATCATAGAACATGTTTATGGTGAATATAATTTACAAATAAAGAGAAAATATTCATAATTTATATCTTAAACATGAGGCAGCCTTATAAATGTATACTGCATTGAGCAAATATCATATTGATGCATTAAAATAAATTAATCTTACTCTTTTATAGTCAAATTCTGAATTATGATCATTTTGAAATTGTAATTTATGGATAGAGTGAGATGTGGTACTTGACCTGGTATGGTTCAGAACCATATGAACCAGACTCACTACTGGGCACTGAAGCCATGGACAGTCAAGTGAGTGGGATTTAGACTTGAAGCCAGAATATGCGGAAGAGGGTTTTCTTCAACGAGCTTCTCTTTTCACTGAGGAGAGACAGAGGGTAGACCTCTGTCCCGGGTTGCTGTCAATCATTAATGGAGGGGAAAGCTAGAATAAGAGGTGTGCTGTTTATACCCTGTTTGTTAAAAATACTTTCTCAAAACTTCACTTTCTTCAGTCCGAATTATGGGCAAGTTCATGGTGTATTTTTGTGACAGTAGAGTTATGAGAGAATTTTGGGCAGGAGTCCCAAACCCAAGCTTTCTGCAGCAGTCAGGCTGGCCCAAACAGCTGCTCATACAAAAGGCCAGGTTGAAGACAACAGGGAGTAAGACCTATATGTACCGAAGGACCAGTGGCCCCTCTCCAGGGACCAGCTGCTTCCCAGCTCCAGCTGATTTTTGTCTTGTGAAAAGCGCAGACAGACCATTGACCGCATCTTCTAGTGTTTTGGGAGAAGATGGAAGTGTGGATTATTAAACCTTCTGATTTTGAAATGTTGGCAACTCCTTTCTTCCACTTGCTTAAGCCAGANAAAAAAAAAGTGCCTCAATAAATGGTAGATGCTCAATAAATGTTTGATAAATAAATGAATCTTAAAAAGACAACAACTTTTTCAACTTTTCAATTCAGTTCAGTCACTCAGTCGTGTCTGACTTTTTGTGACTCCATGGACTGCAGCACGCCAGGCCTCCCTGTCCGTCACCAACTTCCAGAGCTTTCTCAGACTCATGTCCATTGAGTCAGTGAT
Organism: Neotragus moschatus; assembly: GCA_006410615.1. Lineage (NCBI taxonomy): Eukaryota > Metazoa > Chordata > Mammalia > Artiodactyla > Bovidae > Neotragus > Neotragus moschatus. Next base: position 1,614,437 of record SJYA01000266.1, read on the forward strand.
GCCATCCAACCATCTCATCCTCTGACATCCCCTTCTTCTCCTGCCTTCAATCTTTCCCAGCATCAGGGTCTTTTCCAGTGAGTCAGTTCTTCATATCAGGTGGCCAGAGTATTGAAGTTTCAGCTTTAGCATTAGTCCTTCCAATGAATATTCAGGACTGACTTCCTTTAGAATAGACTAGTTGGATCTCCTTGCAGNCAGAGCTTTCTCAGACTCATGTCCATTGAGTCAGTGATGCCATCCAACCATCTCATCCTCTGACATCCCCTTCTTCTCCTGCCTTCAATCTTTCCCAGCATCAGGGTCTTTTCCAGTGAGTCAGTTCTTCATATCAGGTGGCCAGAGTATTGAAGTTTCAGCTTTAGCATTAGTCCTTCCAATGAATATTCAGGACTGACTTCCTTTAGAATAGACTAGTTGGATCTCCTTGCAGTCCAAGGGACTCTCAAGAGTCTTTTCCAACACCACAGTTCAAAAGCATCAATTCTTCAATGCTCAGCTTTCTTTATAGTCCAACTCACATCCATACATGACCACTGGAAAAACAATAGCTTTGACTAGGTGGACCTTTGTTGGCAAAGTAATGTCTTTGCTTTTGAATATGCCGTCTAGGTTGGTCATAGCTTTTCTTCCAAGGAGCAAGTATCTTTTAATTTCATGACTGCAGTCACCATCTGCAGTGATTTTAGAGCTCCCAAAAATAAAGACTGCCACTGTTTCCATCTATTTGCCCTGAAGGTATGGGACCAGATGCCATGATCTTAGTTTTCTGAAAGTTGAATTTTAAGCCAGCTTTTCCACTTTCCTCTTTCACTTTCATCAAGAAGCTCTTTAGTTCTTCACTTTCTGCCATAAGGGTGGTGTCATCTGCATATCTGAGGTTATTGATATTTCTCCTGGCAATCTTGATTCCAGCTTGTGCTTCATCCAGCCCTGCATTTCACATGATGTACTCTGCGTATAAGTTAAGTAAGCAGGGTGACAATATGCAGCCTTGACGAACTCCTTTCCCGATTTTTAGCTTCTAGCCAGACAAAACTCTTATGTGGGCCAAACACAGGTCATCTTCTGACGCAGGGTTGAGAAGAGAGAGCAGTTCTTCAGCTGCATATGGTGGCTTGGGGACAGGTTTCATGACAGCGTCACACCTGCCCTGCCCAGAAAACAAGAGTCCCTCATCCCTGCACACCGTGTCCTCCTGCTCCACCCTGCGGAACTCAGTGCTCGCTTCTTATTTTACCCTCAACACTGTTTGTCCTGATGTACTGCTGTTTAGAGTCTAGAAAATGGTAAGTGGATTAGTTCAGCTTCCTGTGTGAACTACAAACCTGTGAAGGAGGGAACATTTAAACAGTTTTACTTCCATTTTCACAACAGAGTTTAGAGTTGTACAAGCAATGATTAAGAGAAGGAGCACCACGAACACTGCGTGCTAAGTTGCTTCAGTGTTAGCCGACTCTTTGTGACCCTATGGACTGTAGCCTGCCAGGCTCCTGTGTCCATTGGATTCTCCAGGCAAGAGCACTGGAGTGGGTTGCCATGCCCTCCTCCAGGGGATCGTCCCGACCCAGGAATCAAACCCATATCTCTTATGTCTCTTGCATTGACAGGCAAGTTTCTTACCACTAGAGCCACCTGAGAAGCCCACAGAAACAGAGGGAGAATCATATATAAAACACATAGCTAGGAAAAAGTTTGATTCTTTGGAATAGATCAAGTGAAACTTAGAGTAAGTAGGGAGTGAAGGAGAAAAGATACAGGAAAAGGTATTAGAGAGGCAGGCAGGGTCAAATCTTACAGGCTGTGAAAAGGAGTTTCGATTCTTCAGCTCGGTGGGAAGACTCAAAACTCGTTACATTACTATAAATGTTCATAATGATAATTTCTTTGATGCAACTTTTTACTGAAGTTTGGCATATTTATATCCTGGTGATATTTTTCAAACAAGTCAGTCAATTGTTAGCGGTTATTTTATCACCTAGACTCCATTCCCTTTGCTTTAGAAAAAATTTTTTTGAACTTAAATAGCTGAGAAAATATTGTTTGTATTTACATTTATAACTAAAATATTGAAGTTAATTTTTAAATATCTTACTTACGTAACTAAATTATTTAGCAAAAAAAAATAATAATAAACTTGGTTTTAGTTATATAACACTGTAGATATGGGTTATAATGGTTATTTAGTAGAGGAAGATTCCCCAGACCCATTTAGTCTTTTTAACTATACCCACTCTAGTTACAAAAAGAAAATGCCAAATAGTCATTCTCCTGTTGCATTTGCAACCTTTGCCAAGCTACTATCATATTAAAATATACAGCATTTTTGCTTCCAAAAAAATTTTTATATATACTTAGACTATACCAAATGTACGTTGTAATTTTTATAAAAAGTATAGTATTTCTTTGAGCTCACAGTTTATTCTGACCCATATGTTCTCATCATGAAAAAAGAGTCAAATCAAATATTGAGCAGTTTACTAACAATCTGTTGAAGACTGAAGACGTTTTTAGTTTTGTTTAAGAACAGTAAAACATTTCTCATGATCTTTTGTTTGTTTTTGTTTTTTAACTTCAGGATTTTCCAAGCCAAACTAAGCCACATGGAGGGTTTTATAGTTTAGCCTTGGCTAGTGAGTGACTATAAAAGGGCAAATTCTGAATCATGGTAGCATTGAGATATAGAAAATGTATGAGACAGGAACTCTGATTAGAAAAATCAAGCTATCAGTAATCTGGAAAGCTGAGGTAAAGACAAAGTGTTAGGATGAAATTTAGAAAGTGTTGGAATAAACAGAGGCAGCCCAGGTTTGACATAAACAAAAAATGTAAGAAGAAAGTCTACAGCTCTTTGTAGCTTTCATTTCTATAGCATAAGGTACACATTATAGATGCAGGGAAATTCAGAACTGTAAACGACCAGAGAGAACTAGAATAGACCTTATTTTACAGTGAGGAAACTGAGGTCCAGAGAACACCAAAGACTTGCTCAGTGTCACACAACTAGAGTTAATGGAGACTGAATTTGGAATTTGGAACTCCTATTTTCTATTTCAGTATTATTTTATCTACTTTCTTGTGCATTTTTGACTGTGTAATCACTGGAGTTGTACCAAAATGGAGTGAGGTGGTATGAATGAGCAAGGGAAGAAGTGAATAATGAGGTAGAAACTGAAAAATGGCTACCTGACATGCATGTGGACTTTCCGTGAAGGAAACTTGGGTTCAGAGTCCTTTAAGAACTTTTCCAACTCTATTTTAATGAGTTTGGGTGATTTTAATAATATTTGTAGCAGAGTAATTATTTGTCCCCCCAGCTTACCAAAATTTTTATTCATTGTCATCAATGCTTATGTCATTCACTGCAGCCTTTTCTCAGAACTTGCTTCCCCTTTGAAAGCACCTGTTCCAAAGTGACTTAGTAATTCAGTGCGACCACAAAGAATGCCAAGGCTCCCTGCTCTGTTCACCACTTTTAATGATGAGTAGTCATTGTACCCATAACTCTAACCTTTTACATTAAACTAGTATCCAATAATTAATGATTTTTTCTATCACACAAATATGAATTGGTGGGATAGTTAGCAAAATTAAAATCTATGCAAGAAATCCATCACCTCTCCTATTCTATAGCAAGGAATTGGAATAATATAAAGTTTGGGATATTTCATAATCCAGTAATGTAAAATGTATTTTTTAAATAGATGATGGTAAAAATCTCTTTACTGTGCAGTTATATAGCCTAATCTTGGCTTAGGAATGAGAATGTGTAGATTCTCATTGCTGTAGAAAATGCATGAGATAGGAACTCTGATTAGAAGTGTATTTGGCCTTTGATGATATCTGTATGAGTGTACATATCTCTGCATACTGCTCTACTGTGAATATAAAGTTGTCTCTCTTCATCCCATCACCATCCCTTTGTCCAGCTTTAGATGCGTTTTTCTGCTATAATTTAGAAGATATTTTCTCAGGTATCAGCATTTTCAGACTATGTAGATAACAGTCATATTTATAAAAGGGAATTCCCAGAAAGTTTCATATGCCCTAAGTATTGCCATAATACAGTAGAGACCAAGGTGAATTATTTATTGTTGTAAACATGTGATTAGGGGCTTATCTCCATAGGCTTAAAACTGAGTTTTAAACTTCTGTCCCATAGTCCTCTGGGAATACCTCATTTCCTTGGATTTTGCTGACCCTGGATTGATTTGGGGAAATGGAGTAAGGGAGGGGATGAGGGTAATATTTCACATATTATCCTGGTGATTCTATAAGGCAGTGAAGGACTGACTTTTTTTCCAAACAAGCTGAACACAGCAAGAGAGAAGGCGTGTTATAGGTCTAGGAAAGTTGAGTACATAATTGTTCAGAACAACCATAAAAATAAAACCTGAGACCCATGTCTCATGTTTCCTATGCCAGTTCTTTTTTTTTTTTTTTTTTTAATGTTCCATTCCACCCTTACTGAAAAGTCAGGCTAGGCTCTATTGCCTTTCTTTCCAAGGCTGACTAGACAGAGAGGTCAAGCTTATGTGTATTTGCCTCACTTTCTTTCAAGAGAAAGACCCTCTGTGGCAGTGTCAACAAACTTCAGCTGTAAAAGGTCAGATGTAAATATTTTAGGCTTTTCCAGCCATATGGTCTCTATAACAACTCCTCACTTCTATCATTGTAACACAAAAGCAACCATAGATAATATGTGAACAAATGAGCGTGGATGTGTTCCAATAAAACTTTATTTATGGTCACTGAAACTTCAGTTTTGTATATTTCTCACATGTCAGGAAGGATTATTTGATTTTTTTTTCTCAACTGTTTAAAAATGTAAAAATCATTCTTGTGGGCTATACAAAAAAAAGATTGTGAGCCAGATTTTGAACCACTAGCCACAGTTTGCTAACCCTTGCCCTTCAGGAATAAATAATAAAATAAAAAGAAGACCATAGGTGTTAAAACACGAAGAAATAAAATACGATACCTGAAGGACAGATGATTTAAATGTCATCAGGGAAGTGATGGACAACTATGCATATATGGAGATGCCCTGACCCTTGATTCTATTTTAGGTAATCTTGGTTGGTATTTGGTCAAATTCTAGGTCGGTTATTTTGATTTACTCTCTTACGATTTGTGAAAGACAAGTTTTAACTGGCCTTAGAGAAGAAAGGCAGAAATAAGAAGAGGGCATGTGACTTAGAGTTTACCAGAAGGTATGCAGCTCCAATAGACCATTTTATTAGGAATGGCAGCTGGTGGTTTTCATTATTGGTGAATCATTGTGAAATCTGTCTGAGGCAGGGAGGAAACATCTAAGTGTATTATTCTTTAGCAGAAACTAGTTCGTGACATTGTAAAGCTCTCACAGAATATGTTTTTCTACTGCGTTGAAAGAACCCATAAAAATCTCTACTTTAATGACATAAAAACTATACTGATAAAATTTAAATTGAAAAATCTTGTAAACTCAAAACCATAAAGGACCTTTTTAAAAAATAATATGAGTGATTTACATACAGTAGAATACAGCATTTCTTGCTCTGTAGGTCAGCTTACTGATAGCAATTGCATAGAAGGTAATGTACTTCTTACAATGAAGGAGCATCAATTTTAAGATAATGATAATACAATTACCTTTTTTTTTTGAGCTGCTGCTACTAGCTACTGCTACCTAACATATATTATCTCATTTATTCCCACAACGACCCTGAAAGATGGTATTACTCCCCTATTGAAGATGAAATTGAGCCCAGGCCACACACACATGAAGTAGCAGGGCCAAATCTTTGTCTCCCTAACACAAAAATTGATGCTGTTTCCACCGCACCATTACCATGATGAGAAATGGTGTCCAAAAAGAACAGAATTTGGAAAAACCACCCTCAACTCTGTTGTTGACTATTATTATTTCATATTAGTTTTACTCTGCATGGTTATTGTACAGTAATAGGATGATTTCAGCCCCTTAAAACCTTCAGAAATCAAACCAATTGTCTTTTAACATTTGTGTTCTGTGTGTCCATTTATTGCTCGCAGCCCTTATGCAGGCTGCAGCCTTGAACTATTCACTGTCTGAACTTGCCCTCAGAAAATTCTTCTCCCACCCTACCTCTATCAAGTGACAGCCAATGAAAAACCCACAAGCTCGGCAGCTGCAGCTCTGGAAAGCTTCCATCAAAACTCTCATTCCCACATCCCCTTTGAAAATCACAGTTCCTAGAGCTTGCTGTTATCTTGAAGATTATGACTAATGCTTGTAACATTGTAAAACTTCCACTGCAAAACACTGTCTGCAAGACCAGGATTCCTTAACTTGAGCTCTGTGTTAACTTTTCCACACCAAGACATTTACTGCTCCTCAACTGCTAGACCCTAAATTTTTACCCAGTAATCTGGAAAGAGTATTTCAGTACTAGGATGAGAGTATTTCAGATATTCAGTAGGAAAATTGGAAAGCTGAATGAATTTCTGATAGTGTCTCTTTGACAGTTCAGAATTAAATAAAACTCCCCGGTGTACCGAGAATATCAGGTGATTTAGCCCTCTTCTTATCCCTTTCAATTTTATTCTTTCTATGAATTGTGTTCAGGATTCAGCTGTCCAGTATACGTGTCTCAGAGCAAGCAATTTCATTTTCTCTGAATGTGGTGATATAGTACAAAATAGCTGTTTTTTGTATGACTGAATGAAACCAAAATCCAGTTTTTAGCAGTCTTTTCATATGTGAATCATGTTATTTAATCCAGATTTCTTTGAAACTACAACCAGACATACAGTATGGATATTCAGTTGAAGAAATATGGTTGCTGTTATTCACCCTGCCATGCTTTATTTTGCTTACATTAATAACATTAATACACTTAAGAAAAGAAGTATATTTGCATCATCATCTGTTAAAATTGGCAAGACTGGCTGCTGGTCTCAAAACTCCATCAGGAGATAATTTCCTGATCTGTATGTATCACAACATTGATTTTTCTAGACTGTCCTACTAGTATGTCAAGGAAATCAGGGAGGAAAAAAAAGCTGCAGCCAGGAGACAAATATGTGCTAATGTTCCACTTATTGTCTGGAGAAAATCTATGCTCCTGGCAGCAATAAGAAGTTATTTGGTCTGTATTTATTTAAAATGTGCAAGCTACAGAATGTGAGCATTCTGGTTGTACCCAGACATAATGGAAAGAATTCACTAGCATTTTAACACTAGCTTTTGTAAGGAATGCACCTTTTAAGTCAACATTGGATAAAATGTTGTCATTTAGTTTCAGAACCCTAAAAGGTTCTTTCTGTTGCTTGAATAAAGGAAAAAATGATTGGGGGCCTCAGATCCTGTCTGAATTGGCTATTCTTGGTCACTTGAGTATATTTCCTTATCAGTCAAACTAAGCAGGCATGTTGTTTCAAATTTAACAGAAAATATTGACTAGTAAGTCAGTTCAGATTTATGGTAGATAAACCCTTATAATTCAAAACCAGCTTTCTTGAAGTTATGATGATCAAGAGTATCAGTGTCAGTTTTTCTAATGGGAAGGAGCACCATGCTTTACAAGCCAAGACTTCCTGTTAAATAAGCAGCCTCAGGAAAATGTCCATACTCATCAGTGTGTGTGTTTGTGTATCGATCTGAGGTGGGTTTTTTCACCCTAGAGTAAGGTATCTAAATGACTGTAGTTTTCTACTTTCTGGTCTTTTGACTATCAATTATTTAAATTATATATACACACACATATGCATACATATGTACAGTGGAATATTATTCATCCATAAAAAATAAAGAATGAATAATAAAGTGAGGCAGACAGAGAAAGGCAAATATTGTATAATATCACTTATATATGGAATTTTTAAAATGACCCAAATTAGTAAGATTATATTCAAATTCCTTCAAGCTAAGTTTCATCAGTATGTGAACTGAGAAATTCCAGATGTACAAGCTAGATTTAGAAAAGACTGAGGAACCAGAGATCAAATTGCCAATACCTGCTGGATCATCAAAAAAGCAAGAGAATTGCAAAAAATGCCAAATCTACTTTTGCTTCATTGACTACACTGAAGCCTTTGACTGTGTGGTTCACAACAAACTGTGGATAATTCTTAAAGAGATGGGAATAGCAGACCACATTATCTGCCTCCTGAGAAATCTGTGTGCAGGTCAAGAAGCAATAGTTAGAACCAGACATGGAACAATTGATTGTTTCAAAATTGGGAAAGGAGTACGTCAAGTCTGTATATTGTCACCCTGCTTATTTAACTTCTATGCAGAGTGCATCATGTGAAATGCCAGGCTGGATGACTCACAAGCTGGAATAAAAATTGCCAGGAAAAATATCAACAATCTCAGATATGCAGATGATACCACTTTAATGGCAGAAAGTGAAGAGGAACTAAAGAGCCTCTTGATGAAGGTGAAAGAGGAAAGTGAAAAAGCTGGCTTAAAGCTCAACATTCAAAAATCAGAGCTCATGGCGTCCAGTCCAATCACTTCATGGCAAATAAATGGTGAGAAAGGGAAAGTAGTGACAGATTTTATTTTCTTGGGCTCCAGAATCACTGCAGACATTGACTGCAGCCATGAAATTAAGACACTTACTCCTTGGAAGGAAAGCTATGACAAACCTAGACAGCATATTAAAAAGTAGACCCATCATTTTGCAGACAAAAGTCCGTATCGTCAAAGCTATGATTTATCCAGTAGTCACGTATGGATGTGAGAGTTGGACTCTAAAGAAGTCTGAGCACCATTGAATTGATGCTTTCGAACTGTGGTGCTGGAGAAGACTCCTGAGTGTCCCTTGGACTGCAAGGAGATCAAACCAAGCAATCCTAAAGAAAATCCACCCTGAATATTCATTGGAAGGGCTGATGCTGAAGCTGAAGCTCCAATACTCCAGCCACCTGATGTGAACAGCCGACTCACTGAAAAAAACCCTGATATTGGGAAGGACTGAAAGCAAAAGGAGAAGGGAATGTCAGAGGATGAGGTGGTTGGGTGGCATCACTGACTCAATGGACATGAGTTTGAACACACTCTGGGAGAAATGTTTGTTTATACCCGTAGCATAAAAATCTGTGCTTCAAGATTCGATGAAGTCTTAGAAAGCATTGTCTACCTCCTAGTGGTTGTGGAAGCATTTTCCCTGCAAAAAGTCACTGAGATGGTTAAAGAAGTGGTAGTCAGTTGGCAAGAGACCAGGTGAACATGGCAGATGAGGCAAAATTGCATAGCCCTATTTGTTCAACTTTTGAAGTGTTGATTGTGCAGTGGGGTGTTTTCATGGAAAAGAGTTGGGCCCATTACATTGACTGATACTGGCTACAAGCTTTGCAGTTTTCAGTGCATCTCACTGATTTGCCAAGCATACTTCTCAGATGTAATGGTTTAGCCAGGATTCAGAAAGCTATAGTGGATCAGACCAACAACAGACCACCAGACAGTGACCATGACCCTTTTGGGGTACTAGTTTGGCTTTAGGAAGTACTTTGGAACTTCTTGGTCCAACCACTGAGCTGGTCATCAATGAATGTCATATAAAATCCACTTTTTGTCCCATGTCACAATCCAATCAAGAAATTGTTCATTGTTGTTGCGTGGAATAAGAGAAGATAAGACTTCAAAATGATGATTTTTCTGATTTGTGGTCAGCTCACGAGGCACCTACTTATCAAGCCTTTTCACCTCTCCAGTTTGCTTCAAATGCCACATGACCGTAGAGTGGTAGACATTGAGTTCTTCAGCAATTTCTCATGTAATTGTAAGAGGATCAGCTTTGATGCTCCTCTCAGTTGGTCATAGTCAACTTCCAATGGCAGGCCACAACACTCCTCATTTTCAGGGCTCTTATTTCCTTTGCAAAACTTCTTCAACCACCATTGGCCTGTATATTCGTTAGCAGTTCCTGGGCCAGATAGGTTGTTAATATTGTGAGTTGTCTCCACTGTTTTATGACCCATTTTGAAATCAAATTTTAAAATTGCTATAATTTGCTTTTTGTGTAACATCATTTCCATAATCTAAAATAAATATAAAATAAACAGCAAGTAATAAGTCATTAGCAAAAAAAGATAAAGTGAGGGAATGCACATTAAAATGATGTAAACACAACCACATTTAAGAATGTACTCCAATGTCAAATGCCAAGCTCAAAGATCCAAAACCGCAATTACTTTGCACCAACCTAGTAACATCCATGGGGAATAGTAGCATTCGAGTGGAGAGGCCCGATAGTCACATCTTAACCAAGTGATCAAAATTAAACTCACCAGTAGTCAAACAGACTGACATCATGTGCCTCTTGATGTTATGCATTGAGAAAGATATCTGTGATATCCTTGTCTCCAAAAATGCATAATTAACGTTAAGGAAATATCAGACAAACGCAAAGTGAAAGATACTCTACAAAAGTGTCAGTGTCCTGAAACACAAAGAAAAGCTGAGGAGCTATTTCAGGTTAAAGAAAACCAAAGAGAAAGGAATATTTACACGTATGTTTGATCCCAGTTTGGATCTTGGACCAGGAAAAAAGTTGCATTATCGAGATAGTTGGTAAAATTCAAGTTAGTTCTGTGATTTAAATAATAATAATGTGACTATGTGAGTCTCTTTATTTTTATTTTGCTGTCCTAAACTAAGCGATTACTTTTGTTCTTAGGAAATATATATTGAAATATTTAGTGGCAAAAGGACTTGATATCTGCAACTCAGATGGCTTAGGAAAACAATGTATATATGGAAAGAGAAAAAGAAGCAGATTTTTACCACTTGGTGAATCTGGATAGAAGATGGAAGAGTTTTTTATGCTATTCTTGCAACTTCTCTCAAGTTTGAAGTTGATTCAAAATTTTAAAAATTTAAATGCTAAAACAAAGCAGCTACACACATATGCATACACACAGGCACAGAGAGTTAGTTGTCTTCAGTTTAAATAAAGCTAATTTAAAATATGGAAATCTGAAATTCATACTAAAAGATGAGCTGGGGAATATAAAATGTTTTCTCCCAAGAAATTTGCTACAGAAATCATTTAATAATTTTTCTGTTAAAATTATAAGATTTTTTAAAATGTAAAGAATATAGACAATTTCTCAAACCCCATCTGTAAAGAGAGGTATAGCTGCATTTCTTTTAGCTCTCTTCCACTAAGAGTTGCTGTATCTGGCTGGGCTTGCTTTGCAAAGCTCCTCACAACATAGAGTTGGTTCTGTATTTGTGCTTAAATGCTTTTGAAGAAAATGAGGGTGATTGATAACTTGCTCCAAAATACAGATTAAGGCTTTTACAGAGCTAAGGCTGTACTTCAGATTTCTCTTTCCCAATTACCTGAGTAGTTTTTTGCAGGTCATTTGAATCCGTGCCTTAAGAGAGCTAGCTCTGAACTTCTTGAGTTTTCCCTTTTTTTCTGTCTTCTTCTCATTAAAATATAACTGTTACAGAAATAATAAGAATAGTAATGAGATAACACGTCTATTATTTTAAGGCTATCCTAAAAATATTGCTTTACTAATGACACACAAAAAGAGTAAGACATTGTTATCCAAAAACCGATTAGCCAAGACCCCATCTTGCCTCTTCCTCTTTTTTTTTTTTTTAACTTATTTTCTGTTCATAGAGAATTGGGTTAGGACGTAGCAGCAAGCAAAAACTCATCAGTCAAATATATTTTCTTATAAACAGTTTGATAAAAATTAACATTGTCATAGCAAAAGATGGGAAATAAATGTACTTGGATAAGGATGTTTAATATTGGTGGAATACAATAAACAAAGTCTGGAAAAGTCTTTATGTATTGATATGGAAGGATCTCCAAAGTACAATGTTACGTCCAAAAAGCACAGACAGAGCAGTGTATATTGAGTGTACCATTTGCATATAATAAAAGGAGGACAGAATATGTATATGTGTATATATATATATACAGTATATATGTTTTTCTGCATATGAATGAAATGTCACTGAAAAGATACCTACATTCAAAATTGTTTGCATAAGGAAATGAGAATTTGATTTTGGGGAACAGTTCATTAATTTCTACATTAATGCGTGCCTAGTCGCTCAGTCATGTCCGACTCTTTGCAGCCCCATGGACTGGGGCCCTCAAGGCTCTTCTGTCCATGGAATTTTGCAGTCAAGAATATTGGAATGGGTTGCCATTTCCTCCTCCAGGGGATCTTCCTGACCCAGAGATCAAACCCACGTCTCCTGCATCTCATGCATTGACAAGTGAATTCTTTACCGCTGAGCCACCTGGGAAGCCCAATAGCATTAGTGAGAGAAAAGTGAAAGTGTCAGTCGCTCGGTCTTGTCCGACTTTTTGCAACCCCATGGACTGGGGCCCTCCAGGCTCCTCTGTCCATGGAATTCTCCAGGCAAGAATACTGGAGTGGGTTGCCATGCCTTTCTCCAGGGAATCTTCCTGACCCAGGAATCGAACCGAGTCTTCTGCATTGCAGGAAGATTCTTTACTGTCTGAGCCACCAGGGAAGCCCTATAGCATTAATAGATGTTCCTAAATTTAATACTTATAGAAGAAAATAAGAAGTGGTACTTTTCACCTCTGTTTTACTGCTGTGAAAATTGCTGTCTTAAAATGGTAGTTTATCAAAAACGTCCAGCTTTTTCACTGTAATGATGTAAATCATTATGCTTTTTGTCTGATTCAATTATTCCAACTCACGTAGTAACTCGATCACAAAAAAGACTGATGAGTTTTTGTTTCTTAAGTGTTTTTGGTCACAGGAGTACATCCCATGAATGAACACAAGACTCACAGGAATATTAAGAGCTGAAAAGTATAAAGCTGATTTAAGTGGGGTTCTACCAAAATACCAATTTGGTTTAATACCCCATGGGAAGTGTAGGGTAAAATTTACTTCAAGTTAGTGTAAGGTTCAGTCAATTCTGTTCAGTTCAGTTCAGTCGCTCAGTCAAGTCCGACTCTTTGTGACCCTATGAATCGCAGCATGCCAGGCCTCCCTGTCCATCACCAACACCTGGAGTTCACTCAGACTCACGTCCATCGAGTCTGTGATGCCGTCCGGCCATCTCATCCTCTGTCATCCCCTTCTCCTCCTGCCCCCAATCCCTCCCAGCATCAAAGTCTTTTCCAATGAGTCAACTCTTCACATGAGGTGGCCAAAGTACTGGAGTTTCAGCTTTAGCATCATTCCTTCCAAAGAAACCCAGGGCTGATCTCCTTCAGAATGGACTGGTTGGATCTCCTTGCAGTCCAAGGGACTCTCGAATCCTCTCCAACACCACAGTTCAAAAGCATCAATTCTTTGGTGCTCAGCTTTCTTCACAGTCCAGCTCTCACATCCATAGTGTAAGTAAATCAGAGAAGCCAGAGACCAAATAAGACCTAGAAATTTTTTTAGGAATCCAGAAGACTCTAGAAGAACATCCTCCCTGGAATTGATATTTTAATATACCACCAATTTTTTTCAACCAAAATCTCATCCTTCCCTTAAACAGGATATTAAGTGGCACATGCTAATTTTTCCCCAATGGTTCTCTTTGTAGTTAAAAGCTTTCTTTATCAGTCCACCTGAATTTTAAAAGTGGATAAATACAATTATTCCAAGCTGTCTGAATACTTTTTCTGTCTGCGTCTGCCAAAATCAGTGAGAAGTAAAACCTAAGACAGTCTCTGGAATAGGTAGCCATCTGTTACCACTTACAACATAAAAACAAAGAGAAACTCTTCTCTTATGGCTTATTTGCATGCTTCATGATTCTCCTGTTGTAACTCCCTCTTCTAAAAAAAATCAAAAATCATTATTATTCAAATAAAGATTACTCATCCAGTCCATCAGTGGTATATAATAAAGCTTTTTCCACTGAAAATTATTTGTATAGTTCCAGTTAATAATGCTGCAGTTTCATAGACAAGACTACACAGATGTGACAGTGGGTTTAGAAACAACTTAGGTAACATCAAGAGACATCTGCTCACTTCCCAGCAGCCTGAGTAACTAGGTAGTGATTCGCGCAGCCTTCTCTGCATCGGCTCTTCCCTCTCTTCCTTTTTCAGCATGTCCAGATGATTAATAAACTGAACCCTCTGTATATGCGTTCTGACAACCGTGGGGACTTGTGAGGGTTGAGAATACACACATCACCCTCTGTTGTTATCATGAAACACCTCATTGAATGCCCTATACCAGGGCACTGTGGCCTTTGGAGAAGCTGGTGGTGGGAGCCATGTGGGACTCTTAAGTCAGTGATTTCTCAGCTCATAGTCAGTGGACTGGGTCAGTGTCCTCTTCAGTGTGAGTAAATCAGAGAAGCCAGAGATCAAATGAGACCTAGAAAATTTTTAGGATTGTACATTTAAAGAACTGATTCCTTTAACTTTGGGAAGAGAGTATATTCTCATCTTGAGTAGTACAGTCTCATTATAGTCACATGTAGAAAGACAATTTTAACAGCCATTTTGTTCATTCCGTGAGTTCTGCTGACAGACCTGTCCTAAAGCATGTCTCTTCTGCCAAATCCCAAGTTTCACGGTACCAAAGTTGACTCTGTATGACCTGTTACATTTTCCATAGACTTTTGGATGTGATCACAGAAGGATGATTGCCAAGCTTTTATTTCAACTCAGATATGACTAAATGCAAGAAATCACTTACTGACACCTTTATTCTGTCTGCCCCTCCCTAAATCACCATTTTGGGAAAAGTTACTAGATCTACAAAATGGGCTGCCTGTGTTCCAAGTTAATTTTGAGAATGACTTTTTATGTCTGGTTTATAATCTCTTTAGAAAAGCAGAGTTATGATGGAAACACTGTGACATCCTAGGCTGTAACAAATGAGCTGTTCTTAAAGATAAATGTAACTCCATGTCTGTGAAGCTAAATATTTACTTTCCAGATGATTTAATGTATCTTTGTTCCTTTCCACACTGAGTTTTCTCTTTTTGTGTGCATCCTTTCATTTCCAAGCTACTTTTTTGTAAATCTGTTATATCAGAGTTTTGTGATGTTACAAAAAAGCAAAGAGTGTGAGGTCAAATTTTCCATTACATATCTCAACAGGAATGCCAGGGAACCTAGCCAAACTAAGTCAACAAAAAATAAAAATTACAGGAAAGATGATTCATTAATCAACAATTGCCCTCCAAAAAAAAAAAGAAAGAAAATAGAATTTGTTGTATGTATTCATTTTGGGGAGTGGGGAATGAGTGCAGACAGCCAAGCTATGGGGTGAAATGCAGTATTTTATGGCTACATNGCTTCAGTCGTATCCGACTCTGTGCAACCCCATAGACAGCAGCCCACCAGGCTCCCCTGTCCCTAAGTATATGTTATTTTAATTCTTTGAAAATTGGTGCTCCATGTGTGGTTGAGACACTATTAACCAAAGTATGTAATTAATCAGAACAATTTCAACCATGCTGGATGACACTGAATTTACTGAAGAGTTTGTTACCTTTTATGGAGAACCGGAGGAGGAAATGGAGAACAGGTTTTTGTTTTTGTTTTCTTTTTCTTTTGCCAAAAAGCTGATAACCTAATGTTATCACACCATTTCATCCTTACAAAGGGACAGTAACATGAGAAATAAACTTTCCTAAAAAGTTCCTAATAGTTGAGAACTTGGGAGAATCTTGGACAGTTCAAGAAAATAAAAGGGTTGAAGTCGAGGAACAAAGCCAAAGTTCCGAGACCTTGACAACTTGGGCAAATGTAAGAAGTCTAAATTCATTGTCGAAAAATGTGAAGTCTTGCATTTTTTAGAAGAAAATTGGATCGTATGACCAGACTCAAGGAATAAGGGCCTAAATACCCTGTGTTGGTCTTGACAGCCCACCAAGCAGAAAACACTTTTAGGAAAGTATTGATAGAGGCAAATATCCTAGATGTCAGATGGAAAAGAATTATTCCTCATTCCTCAAAGGTTAAAGAAGCTTTCTTCAGGCATTCCCAACAGTCCATTCTTCATCCTCTTCTGCTTTATCTGTACCACATCCTATACACACACACACACACACACACACACACACACACACACACACACACACACAGAGAGAGAGAAGATATATGCAAAAACAACCTTCAGTAATTCTTCTTCCTTCATAAAAGATATTTTGTCTATTCAAAATCTTTCTACTTTTACTCTTTTCAGCCATATTAAAGATTTGCTCCCTTGGTTTTAAATGTTTTTTGTTCAGACTTGTAGCAGCTTCAGTGGTATCCCATTGCAGTAATCTTGCCTGGAAAATCCCAGGGGCAGAGGAGCCTGGTAGGCTGCAGACCATGGGGTCACTAAGAGTCGAACATGACTGAGCGACTTCACTTTCACTTTTCACTTTCATGCATTGGAGAAGGAAATGGCAACCCACTCCAGTGTTCTTGCCTGGAGAATCCCAGGGACGGGGGAGCCTGGTGGGCTGCCGTCTATGGGGTCGCACAGAGTCGGACACGACTGAGGTGACTTAGCAGCAGTAGCAGTAGCAGCTTAGCAATCTCTAATGATCTCCCCTTTCTCATCCATACTCTCATTTCTCTATTATGACTATTGATGAAGGTCGGTCAATGTTTTTATGTCACATAGACTGTGGGAGGTAGTTTCCTCCCAATCCCACCTTACTCCCAGGACTCATTCCTTTCAGCTATATAACCATCCATCCATCCATCCATTTGATAAATTTACATCCCTAAAACTGATTATGATATGTTGAATTTATAAAGTCCTCTTTTCTGCTTTGCAAGGTTTTCAAAGAGAATGCACTTAAGGACAGAGAGATTTGGGTTCAAATCCTGTGACCCTGAGCAAGTTATTTGTCTCTTCTATTCATTTAACAGATATTGATTATCTTCTGTGTTCCAGGCGTTACATTAGGCATGATGAATGCAGTTGTTAACAAGACAGACATGGTCTTTACCTTGTTAAATTTATACTCCAGTTGGGAAAGCCAAAGAAGAATAAGTTTTCAAATAAATACTTCAATAATAGTAAATATGAAAAATAAGAAACGCACAGGGTATTTAATTGAGTCAAAGGAGCAGGGAAAACAATTTTGTGAAATAATATTTAAGCTGAGACTTAAAGAATAGGTAGGAGTTAGCCAGATGAAGAGGCAGCATAAGAGCATCACAGGCTGAGGGCCAAGTCTCCAAAACCAGAGTCAAGAAGGAACTTGATGCAAAAAAGGACTGAGAGGAGACAAGCTAGACTAGAGCCCAGTGAATGAGAGGAAAGTGGAGAGATTCAGAAGCAAGGGTGAGGGGTTGGGGAGGGGTATTAAAGAGGGCCTTGTAGGCACTGATGAGACTTTGGGTCTTTTCTGATAGCAGTGAGTAAGCAGTGAAAAGTATGGATGTGAGAGTTGGACTGTGAAGAGAGCTGAGTGCTGAAGAATTGATACTTTTGAACTGTGGTGTTGGAGGAGACTTTTGAGAGACCCTTGGACTACAAGGAGATCCAACCAGTCCATTCTGAAGGAGATCAGCCCTGGGATTTCTTTGGAGGGAATGATGCTAAAGCTGAAACTCCAGTACTTTGGCCACCTCATGCGAAGAGCTGACTCATTGGAAAAGACTCTGATGCTGGGAGGGATTGGGGGCAGGAGGAGACGGGGACCGAGGATGAGATGGCTGGATGACATCACTGACTCGATGGACACGAGTCTGAGTGAGCTCTGGGAGTTGGTGATGGACAGGGAGGCCTGGCAGGCTGCGATTCGGACATGACTGAGCAACTGAACAGAACTGAAGCAGTGGAAGGTTTTTTGTAGGGGTGGGAGGAGGATAAACATGATCGTATTTATGTTTGAATCACACCGATTTTTTTTTAATCTCATCACACACTGGACTAGGGAAGCACAAAAAGGAAACCAGTGGGGCTAATGACATTTTCCAGGTGAGCGATGATGGTGGCAGTCAATGTCAAGATCAATGGATTCATGACAGATTTAGAAGTTAGAGTTTACCAGACTGGATGGCTCCCGGGATTGGTGGCATTGCAAAAGATGAGGGTGTCACCAATGACTTCCAGTTTCTGACATCAGGCTAGAGCCTAGCCTGGGGGTGGGGTGAGATGGGGGAGGCAGGCAAGAATAGATCCCACATTCAGTTTGAGGCATGTTTGATCTAAAATGTTTGTGATTCATCCTAATAAGATGTCGTGCAGGTATTTAATTATAAGAACAGATTTGGAGCTCAGAAGAGATATCTAGACTAGAGATGTAAATTGGATAATAGCTTACAGATGACATTTAAAGCTAAGAGTGTGGACAAGACCACTGAGAAAGAGTGCTTGTTTGTAAAAGAGGATGTAGGAAGCCTCTCTGAGCCTCAGTTGTCTCATCTGTAACATGGAAGTAATGATCTATCTGTGCAGAGATGTTGAGAAGCATGCATTTAGCACATAGCCCTATGTCCAACTCATAGTAGGCACCCAGTGTATGGTAATTGCTCTTCCCACTGTGTCTCATAAAACCTCACAGCCTCATTCTCTGGAATGTGTTAGCACTAATGAACAGACAGTAGTGTGGAGAAGAGTGAATGAGCCCATGAAAAAATGAACCTGGATCTACAGGGATGTGCCTGTAAAAATAGAGAGCATAACATTACCTTTTATTGTTGCTTGTTAGATTTCTTTTTCTAATTTTTATTTTCTAGGCAGCCCTCCCCTTGCAAACAAGCTCTTAACAATTCTCACCCTGAAAATTCACGTGTCTTCATTTTTCTTAAATGGGAATTTTGCACCCAAATGACTTTTAAGGCTGCCACCAGGTTTATCATCCTGGCAGTTCTATTCATTGTTGCTCCATTCACTGATGGATTTGTTAAGAAATATCTAAATGGTTTATTAGTAACACTATTTTCAGGAAGGCCGAGCCTTTCCGATTCCAGACAGCAGCCTGGCTGTGGATGCTGGGAGACCGCAGAGCTGTAGCACACGGCACATGTGGATGAGGCCGTCTGAGCGTCTTGGCATTCCTAACAATGATAATGATCCCGCTTAGTGCAGGCACCCTCCCTGCAGCTGGTGTCCTTTCTGCGCAGGAATGAGGTCATTTGGTAGGGAGGGGGAAAGATGGAGCTGAGGAGGGAGAGCAGAGGAGGGGAAGAAGCTGTCACATCTGTATTCTTGGTAGAAAAATAGAAACATATTTGCCACATGCTTGCCTTATTTATTAAGAAGACGGAATGGAGAGACTAGGGGATGGTGAGGAACTGTTTCATAGGCGGTTCCGAAGCTGCAGTTACCAGTATTCACAGTAACAAGCGAATCAAATCTCCGGGGTACTGATAAGCCTATGAATCTAATCTCTAGAATATTTGAAATTGCTCAGCCCAGGATATTACAGCAGTTTAGATCCCAGTAACTACTTTAGAGATGTATAGAAGCCTAGTTCTAGACACTCCACCTCTCCTCCTACTGCAAATGTGTCTAAAAAAGAGAAATTGAAAATCATCATTCTTTGGCAATGTAGTCGAAAGTGTCAGATCATTCTTCATCTGCTTCTCAGTGTTGTCAGCAAAACCAAATAAACAACCTTTTTGTTTTTCTTAATGTAGCAGTAGTAGTCTAACTGGTGTGCCATAGGTTTATTTCTAGAACTTATCTACACAAAGACTGTGTCCCAGGGTTTGGAGTTCATGTTACAGTCTGTTGTTGTTGAGGGTTTTGTGAGGGGAGGGCTGAGCGAAGGATGGGTCACTTAGGCATCCCAGGGCAGGATCCTGGCTTGGGCACGGCGAACCATTCGTGGTGAACCATTTGGCCATATCAGCTCATGGTAACAGAAGTGAGTCAGCTCTGACTGAAAATATTAAAGGTGCTCTCAAGATGGTTTTGAACCCATCAAAGGCAAGCCAGCTCTGATTAGCCTTTGCAGCCTCAGTGCCTCAGCCAAGGCCTGAGGCAGAGTGAGTGCTCAGTGATTGGTGAGTGTGCCAGCAACCCAGTTTGCCCACTCCCCATGGCTCAGGAGTTCTGCTGTTAGTGACTGCAAATAACCATGAGTAATTATGTGAAGGAAAAAGACATTTTCGCCTAAATGCTGGAGAAAGAGGTGGAATTATTTAGGTAAGTGTAACAGTTGATTCTCAACAGTGCTCCTGACTTGAGTTTCCAAGATATAAGAATGCTGGACTGGAGGTCCGACCCTCTAGCAAGCCCCTAAAATTTCTCAACCCCAATTTCTTGGTCAGTGAGCTTCCTTGGTGGCTCAGTGGTAAAGAATCCACCTGCAGTGCAGGAGACACAGTAGACGTGGGTTCAGTCCCTGGGTCAGGAAGATGCCCTGGAGGAGGGCATGGCAACCCACTCCAGTATTCCTGCATGGAGAATTCCATGGACGGAGGAGCCTGGGGGGCTACAGTCCATGGGGTCGCACAGAGTCGGACACGATTGAAGTAACTGAGCATGCACACATACATGCAGAATGGGAATGATACTTTCTCAGCCTGCCTCCTAGAGTTACTTTCAGGATTAAATCTTATTCAGAGAGTCAAACTAGTAAGAACCATAGGAGGTAAGTGTTGTTATTGATTTGTTTTGAGAATACTGTAATCTTAAACGTTTTAGAAGAAAAAAAGATTTTTAGTTCCTTGAAGAAAAGATTCTTCAAAAGCATATTTATAGGTGTCATTGTTAACTGGTAAATCCCTCTTTAAGCTTCATTTATTTAAAAAATAATGACAACCTTATGCCTTTTCTGGAAAGAATTTGTGACTTACCTCCATATGTCATGTGTTTTAAAATCTAAAGTCAGTAGCTTCCTAACCCTTGGTGGTTTCAAAGGTTATTAATAATGGTATTTTTCAACATTATGAAGCTTGACTACTGACTACATACCAGTAAGTGGTCACAAATAAAACACTGCTTTTACCACATGTAAATTCTTCCCTGCAGTTTGGGCCTCTGCAGACAGTGATTCAGCTACAGGTGTGTCATGGGACAGTAGAATTTTGTCCTGGAAGGAGCTCAGTATGTAAAATTAAGAAACAGTTAATTCCTGGGTCATTTTCTAGCAATGGCCTTAAATCATTTCACCTCTCTGAACCTCACCTTACTTATTTCTTCACTGAGAAAGCATTCAGTGACTTCACCAGAGCTTTACTACTCTCCCCAGAAGGCATTTGAAAAGAGGGAGGACATTTATGCTTGTCAAAATGACAGGGTGTGCAAAAAATGATAGGGTGGGGGGAGGATGCTGTTGGCATTTAGTGGACAGAAGTAGGTCTGCTAAATTTTCTACACTTAGCAAAGCAGTCTCCTGAAAGAAAGAATTGTCTCCGTACAGCACAAATACACAGTCCTAAGAAACACTGGGTCAGAGCTGTGGAGAGTAGAAGGGAGACACAGTTAATAATACCAGAACTATCTCAGGCAAGCTGGGATGTATGGAGCACCTAGCCACACTCCATGTCCACTTTTGTTTCCATCGTCTTCCTCCATTCTTGTCCTGTCCTCCTTCCAAACGCTGGAATCCCAAGCTCTGCTCAGCTGCCCTCATGGAAGGAGACAGACAAGTCTGGACCACATACCTTCTCTATGGTCTCAATTCTACCAGGAAGACTAGCAGCAGGGTTACACTTAGCTCACTTACCCATCCCTGCACTGGGTTACACCTTAGTCACAGAGCTCCCCCTTGTTTCTCCCCTTCCCTCATCTTCAGAGCCTTGGGCATGGCCACCACCTTAGTGTGGCAGCTGCCTGAAGCGTTAGTTGGGGTGGCGGGGGGCAGGGGGCAGGGAAGAAGAGAAGGAAGGGAGAGTGGAGCCGGCTGCAGAGAACCAAAGCAGCACTTTTCTTACTCTACTTTCTCTGACTACCATTTAGACTGGGAAAACAAAACCCAAGTCAGGAATCCATTCCTCTCTTTTGACATATCAGCTGAAGGCAGCCTTCAAGTCCAGGTGGGTTTTATGCTTCTTAACTCCTATACGTGAATACAGACTGTGTTTCCAGAATTTCCTGTCTAGCCCCCTGGGGTTTTTCTCCTAGTTAAGCTTACTTTCAGCTTCTTAAATTGTATCTTACTCTTTAAAGAAAATCCATTGTGCAGAATTGTACAAGGCTTGACATGATTGTCTAAACTAATTGCTTAAATATGGACATGGACAATTGTTGAAAAGCACTTTTGTTTGTGTCTTGGAATGAAAGTTACCACATACACAATAGTCTGTTTTGAAACCTAAATGGATTGCATCTTAAAGAGAATAAAAGAGCATAGAAAAAAAAAACTAAGCATAAATTTGTTAGGCCAAAATTAAGTTGATGTCTACATTCAGTGGGAAAGAACTGTAGAGAGTTGCCTCTGACACAGACAATTCTCTCTCCTCTTTTATTTCTCTTACCTTCTCACCCTGGTGTTTAAAGTTAAGCCTTTGGGAATATATGGCTTCTGTACACTATAGGAAAGTGGCAAATATAAGCCACAAGAGCAAACAGCTCAATCTCTTGTTTCGTTTAGTACTACTTCAGAGGAATAGCCTCCCTTTGAGGGGCAAGAAGATCCAACAACGATCAAAGGCTTAGGCCATTGCTTTTCTAACTTTCCCATTAAACCCTAGGGTTTTCTAGAATTTACCAAAGATAGAATGGTTAATCGTGCTTCCCTGGTGGCTCAGATGGTAAAGAATCTGCCTGCAATGTGGGAGACTGGGTTCAATCCCGGGGTTGGGGAGATCCCTGGAGGGTATGGCAGCCCACTCCAGGATTCTTGCCTGGAGAATCCCCATGGACAGGGGAGCCTGGCAGGCTGCAGTCCATGGAGTCACAAAGAGTCAGTCACAACTGAACAACTAAGAACAAAGCAGAATGGTTACTTTGGGGAGAGCTCTTTAAAAAAAAAAAAAAATCACTGAGTGTTATAGGAGAGGTTAGTAAGGTGTTATGGTTTTAAGAAAGTTTCTTCTTTTTATTAGTCTATTTTATACCTCACTTCTAAAGAACATGCAATACAAAAGAATAAGATAAGTAATTGAAGGCATCAGTAATTGGAATATAAAACCAGAGATAAGAGTGGGAAACCAAAATATATACTCTCTGGTCCTTTATGTTTGTTAGAGGTAAATCACAAATTTAGTGCTAAGCTTCTTAGTGGCCTAAGTGAAAGGGAGCATACCATTTTAATCACCCAGAGTCATCCCGTGGCATAAATTTATTAAGGGCATCACAGAGCAATGTTCAGGAGCAGTGGGTTTTTTTACCCATTTATTCATTTATGAACATTCCTTGAGCACCTTCTAATGTATTAGGAGCTTATAATGACAGAGCTCTCAGGCAATTTCAGAGAAAGGCATATCTTTACTAGATTTGTGTGAAGTGCTCTGTATGTAAATATAAAATCTCTTAAAATTGATTTTAGCCATGTTTTAATGCTAAAATGAAAGGTTTACCTGTTTATGGTTAAATCCAAATTAGATCAGGTACATTTTCATGATTTTCTTTTTTTAACAGAAGTCTCTGTAAATTATGCCTGTCCTTCTGGGTCTTGTTAATTATCACATAGAACCTTGGAAGATGCCTCTCAGACTTATTTCTTGGAACATAGAGGTGGTTCCTTGTGGGTAAAAGTGTTCGGAGTCAGAATTTGGTCCAAAGGCAGCTCAGGAATGCCCTCCACAAAACATTTTTTAAATGTTCTAGGCAGCAAGATTCTTTCCTGCAAACAGTCATCTGTCTACCTTCAACATAGAGAATACACATAAGTGATATTTTATTACTCTAAATTTAATTTTAGGTTGTCACAAATCTACTTATTTTAAAGACAATTGTTGAAACCACTGACACCCTTTCCACAAATCAGAAATTTGAATGAATATCATTCTCTGTCAGCCCCAGTATTTTACATATCATGTATTTATAAATATATATTCTGTTTAATGACATTTTCATGATATGAAATATCAAATATGTTATATATTTATACATATATATTATAAATGTATAATAAATACAAATATTTCACACAGGAAGCACACACAGTTTGCCTATACACCCTTAAATGATCTATATTTTGGCTACCAGTAGGCATAACTTGTGGTCTGAGGTGTCAGCTCCCACAGAGCTGGCCAGGATCATATGATGTAAATAGGTGGATGTGTTTAAACTTTCTTGATATGTAACTGAGTATGGCACACATATGTTATAGTTATGTACTACCCTGGAGTTTTACATGAGCAGACACTCATAGTCTAGAAATCATTGAAATATGATATAGAGCAATACCCTTCCTAATGAACAGCACTTTTAAAAGAAATTCACTTACATGTACCAAAATTGTAAGAGAGGCTTTTGGTCCAAGGTCTGTGTGGTGGTAGTAATTATAGTTGGTAGTGATAATGTGGGTGAGTACATCTAGTTGGACGATAGGCCTTAATGGTATGGTTCGTGTTATTGTTGTGGTTTTATTAATTGAACCTCTAAGTGAGATAACGGAGAAGACGATGGCACCCCACTCCAGTACTCTTGCCCGGAAAATCCCATGGACGGAGGAGCCTGGTAGGCTGCAGTCCATGGGGTTGCTAAGAGTCGGGCATGACTGAGCGACTTCACTTTCACTTTTCACTTTTATTCATTGGAGAAGGAAATGGCAACCTACTCCAGTGTTCTTGCCTGGAGAATCCCAGGTACAGGGGAGCCTAGTGGGCCGCCATCTATGGGGTTGCACAGAGTCGGACACGACTGAAGCGACTTAGCAGCAGCAGCAGCAAGTGAGATAAATGAAGCCTCTCCTTCATTTTCCTTGGCTTAGACTAGCTGATTTGAGAAAAGAGGTCTGAGACATGAAATACAAAAACAAAGAAAAAGTAACATTGCAAACCCATAAATAAATCAATACTATGTTTATTTCTAATATAACCAGATTTAAAAATAACTATACTTTAAATTTTTACAAAGGCAAATGAAAAGCACCCCATCCCTCAACAATCATGTAAGTGTATATTAGGAAAACTTTCTGCATATGAAGTGGGATAAAGTTATAAATAACTTAATATTTAATCTTTGTATATTAGGAAAACTTTCTGCATATGAAGTGGGATAAAGTTATAAATAACTTAATATTTAATCTTGCTCTTTAGATATATGTAAAGAACCTAAAATGACTTGTAGTTCTTTTTCAGGGCTTGGTTTTCTCTTTACAGAAAGGAAACTAAGTTGGAAAAGGATAAGATGACTAGAATTTTTAAAATCTGTAATGTGTAGTTTCCCTTAAATGAAATTAAATTTAGTTCAACTCTGGGATAAATGCTATATATAACACCATTGGAACTGGAAGTTCTCTTGCTCTCCATTTGGTTACTAGTCATTATTCCTCATTTCCATTCTTTCCAAAAACAAGGGTTTTCATGCTCTGTTGGCACAATGTTTCCTGTGCCTTTATCTTGTACCCTCCATATTGCTCTAGTTTGGGGCATAATTGTAAGTTATTGTATAATCCACCACAGCAAGCCTTTCATTCCAGAAGTAGCTTGAAAAAAATCTCAGTTTCCTAGGGCTGCTATAACACATTATCACAAACTGGGTGTTTTATAACAATAGAAATGTGTTCTCTCTGTTCTGGAGGCTAGAAATCAAAGTGCCACCAGGACCGTGCTTCTTCCTGCAAAGGCTGTGGGAAGAATCCTTCCTTGACTCTTGTGGAATCTCCTGGTTGCCAGCAATCCTTAGCATTCTTTGGGTGGTGGTGATGGCAACTCCAAAATCTGCTTCTGCCATCACATGGTTGTCTTCCTTCAACATGTGTCTGTGTCCAAATTCACTCTTCTTATAAGAACACTAATCATTGTATCAGGGCCCCCCTGCGTCCAATATCTTATTTATATCTGGAAAGACCATATTGCCAAATGAAGTCAGATTTACAGGTTCTCAGTGAACATGAATGGAGGGAGAAGGGGACACACACTAATGAACCTGGTGTAGGTGGTAGGAGTCTTGTTGATCCTGTCACTCCTCTGAGCATTTAGGGGATCTGCACTTAAGCACTTCTACTTTCCAACCTGAAACAGAGCAGTCTTGAGCTTTCCATCCACTTGGGACATGGATAATTGTATTCACTGTCACAGCTCTCTTACCTGGAAATGTATCCAAAGCCACAGAAACCCTAACTAATCAATTCTCTGGTCACTACCATAGCGTATGCCAAGTCTGTATTATTTTGTAAAATTGCCCCCAGGGCAGGTTTTGTTCCTCAGTATTCAAGTGCAGCTTTCTACTAGAAAATAGCATGCAGGTGCTTTCAGGCATTGACTCTGGCCCACATTTAAGTCATTCCCAGATTCTATACTTTGTTCTTTATGCGTCTGGACTTTAGGCTTACTTAAACTTGTATNAAAATTGTCTAAGAGTCAAGTGAGGCAGATGTCTGTTCTTGGATGCCTCTACACATCTCCCATTCATGAGTTCCTCTCTATCCCAGCAGCTTGAAATACTCACATCCCAGACCTAAAGCTTTGGTCAGCTTTAGTTCCTCAAACTTCTAGCTCAAACATGAACTCTCACAGTGGACGAGTTGAAGTCTCTCCACTTCGTCTCTCCCCAGCACCTCAGTGCCAACTCCATTCACTTCATGCCCTCAAACCTAGAGGTATCGAGGCATCAGTAAGACCAGTTTCTCCCTCCTGTTCCCTTCACAACAGAGTTCAGAGGGTTTTTAGAGAAAAGGAAGGCTGTAAAACCTCCAGTGTTAGAACACTGAGTTAAGGCCCAACTTCTCCTCTGGAATCACAGTTTGATCTGTGAAGTTTAACTTAAAGTTCAGTCACTGAATGATGTGTCTAGTATTCTGGAGCCCTGGTCTTCCTAATCTTCTGAACTTCACTCTCACTTGAGTGGAAAGGGGCAGCTTGGATGACACCCAGGAGGAATTTGGTGCAAGTTCAGGAAAACGTCCTTGGTAACATGCATCTCTTAAACAGTGTATTTCTTTTAAGATTTTGTAGACAGATGTGAACTGAAGGCAGCCTCTGGGGTAATTTCTCTTACCTAGTCAGCAGTACAAAGTAAGGCTTAAAGTTTTGTGGTTTTTCTTTTAAAAAGGACAGACTGACTCATTTCACTATTGACACAGTAAAGTACACTCAGAGTTGAAGAGCCTCACTAGATAATCTGAGTTTCTCTTGTCCCGCTTCTGGGTAATTATCATTTTAAAAACAAAATACTTCTTTTTATTTTCTAAAAGAGTTTTATAAATCACTGCCATTTGAAAGCTATAAAGGGGGTGTTGGGGTTATTTTCTAGTGGGACTAATATGTCACTAAAGCAGGACTTTCGATATATTAAAAAAGATTTAAAACAAAACAGTTTAGATTTTAATCATATTTGTAGAGTTTCTAAAGTCTTGGTTTCACATCCTTTTTGAGGCACTGGAAAACACTTTATCATTTGTCCTTAGCCTTGGCCTCCTTTAACCCTCATCTCCCTATCACTTTCATCTGCTTCTTCAATTCTGGCCTTTCTTTCTTCCATTCAGGAAGTATTTTTTCAGCACCTGTTATGTAAATAGCAGTGTTCAGACCTTGAGGAGGTGAGGAAATGAAGACAGAGACCATGTCCTCCAAGGACAGAGGGTGTAGTTCAGAGGTTGCAAGTTTAAATGACTGCAGGAGACAGGAAGGTCTGTGAGATCAGGAAGGGGACGGTGCGGGTCAGAGGCGTGATTCGGACCCTGCCAAGGTGGAAAGGACGCATCACTCTGAAGGGACCATCGTTACTCCAGTTAGCAGCTCCAGCTGATTGGAGCCATCCTAGAATGCCACCCCACCATTGTCAGAGCCTCTGGCTTGCCACGA
Organism: Neotragus moschatus; assembly: GCA_006410615.1. NCBI lineage: Eukaryota > Metazoa > Chordata > Mammalia > Artiodactyla > Bovidae > Neotragus > Neotragus moschatus. The sequence goes on from SJYA01000266.1 coordinate 1,642,186, forward strand.
GAAGTCACAAAATCAAAATTTTGTGATATGCCATCTCCTGATTTTTAAAAAATTCTGGCAACTAATTCAGATTCTTCAAAAACAATGTGTGGGCCAAACAAAACATGTTGGTAGGCTGAATTCAATCCATGGGGCTCCAGTTCGGGTAGTTCTGGTCTGGTTAGTAAGATAAATCATACATGTATGAAATCATTAATTTAAAATGTGACTACTCTGACTAAGCCCTAACGAGTGACACCGACAGTGCCTGCTGGAGAAGTTCAGAAAAAGGAGAGGAAGGACCAAGGAGAGGGGACAAAGACGGGCCTCAGGGGCTGCGCCAGGCAGGCAAGAGGTGTGAGGAAGCTGGAAAGTGTGTATGAAGAGTGTGGAGACCCACTGAGGCCATGTGGTGGTGGGAGGCCTCCAGTGCCAGGCTGAGGACATTGGACTCGACTTCCTAGGTCCCAGGGAGCCACTGAGGATTTGTTGATCTGCTAATTTAGAAAATGAAAGTCGTCAGTGAGTAAGGGGTAAAGCAGCATGCAAGAAGACTCTTGCCATCATGCTTTCCTGTTTTCCACTCCACTTCCTCTTCCACCTCTCTGCAGACATCCCCAAACTGTCCACCTCATGTACTTCTAAGAGAAGAAGCCACCCTCTAGCAAGATAGCTTTAAAGTATGCCAGTGCCCTAAACCAGAACAGGAAAATGAAATCAGACCAAATCAGAATGGTACCCGCACCAAGGAAAAAAAGACAAACTGTAGCCACTGCCTCTCCCTAAGAGGGGGGTGAGAGGAAACACGGTTTAAAAAGTAAATGGGCCATCTCTTTGAGACACAGATCTATGTAATAAGCAAGACCTATTTGGCTCTAAAATGGGCACGGGAAGGTGCAGACCTGCATTCTAATTAGGTATACTACCTGATCAGGACTAGTTCAGCAATAGCCACGGTTGGAAACCACCTAACATGTATTGCAAAATTTTCTTACTTAAATGACCAATAGATGTGTACATATCCAGAAAAGTGCCATTATAAAAGGGGAGGGCACATTTTTCGATGTTACAATATATAGCAGTCTTGCAGATGATCCTAAAGGACCAAAGGTGAGTCTAAGTACAGAGTATGTTTGTGAGATGACGGGCTCTTGTACATCAGTGGACCATTCCCTGGGCCCCACCGTGGACCCTCGGCATTGGTTAGCTCAGATGGGTCCTGGCTTATGGACTTTTAAACATCTTCATAGCTGGTTCAGGACCTTACACAATTTTGCTTGGCGGTTGGAATCTAAATGTCTGGTTGATGTAGGCAGTTGTTGGTTATTCCAGATCAGATCATGCATGGTATTCATTTTCTGAGGCTCTTATTTATCCTTATTCTTTCTGCTTTACTTCACTTTAACCATTTCTTTTGCCTCCCTAATGATACTTAGAGATCTGAAACAGTCCACCACTCTCTGTGGTAAAACTGTCTTCTTTTAATACAGAGGATTTAATACTTACCAGTATTAGCATCCATTCCTCCCCCACTTGCCCTCTGAGCCACTGTATGCATTACAGTCAATCCTTTACAGAGTCACACAAGCCCCTCCAAGCTTAAAAATGCCCCTCTCTCTTCCTAGGGCTTCCCAGGTGGCACTGGTGGTAAAGAATCCACCTCCAATTCAGGAGACGCCAGAGACAAGGGTTCGATCCCTGGGTCAAGAAAATCTCCTGGAGTAGGAAATGGCAACCCGCTCCAGTAGTCTTGCCTGGAGGTTTAACGGACAGAGGAGCCTGGTGGGCTACAGTCCACGGGGTTGCCCAGAATCAGACACGACTGAGCACTCACATACACACCTCTTCCTAGAAAATGGTGTTGGCAGCTGTATATACAGCTGCACTACCTCTCCAGCCTCTCTTTAAATTAACTGTAAGCTGCATCCTGATCTCAAAATTTCTTAAACTATAGAAGTTTAAAAGCCATATATCTTAGGTTTGAGGAAATCTAGTCTTCTTCGAGGCCAAGATATCACTTGAAGTAGCTTTGCTCTGGTTCCTCAGCATTCCCCCTACCTCCACTCTGATCCAAGCCTCATCCCTCCAATCTAGATTACTGTCATAACCAGCCTCCCAGTTCTCAGCTGCTTGGACAGACTAGACATCTTAAAACCTGGTTCTAGTTCTATAAACTTGAGCAGCTCGTTTAATCTCTCGGAGCCAGTAGGCAGTTTGTTCAGCAAGAGAGGAGCATAGAAATAGATGTTTCCTTTTGAGTCATGAGACTAAGATTCTAGGAGTTCTCAAGCATCTNAGACATCTTAAAACCTGGTTCTAGTTCTATAAACTTGAGCAGCTCGTTTAATCTCTCGGAGCCAGTAGGCAGTTTGTTCAGCAAGAGAGGAGCATAGAAATAGATGTTTCCTTTTGAGTCATGAGACTAAGATTCTAGGAGTTCTCAAGCATCTTCAAGATGGAATTTGGAGGACATTGCTGCCAAAGTCAAAAGAACTTCAAGCTGGATAAAAGTTTCTTTGTAGTTATTGTGCCACTTAGTACCCTGTTTTCTTTACTGCTGAAATACCAGTGCCCTCACCTGGATGTTGGTCACTGAAACCTTGTTACCCCAAGATGCTGTCTCTGTTCTGTTTATTCTCAAATAACCCCTGCTATTTCTTCTCCTTTTCCCCTGTCTTCCCGGTTTAAAGCAAAAATTTTTCAACAGAAAATTTTAAAATTGACTTTATCCTTAATATTGATTTCAGTCAACCAGTATGAATCTAAACATCTTATTACTGTATATCTGAATAGTTGTATTATTACTGTGAACATAATTATTGTTACTGTGTTATTATTTTTATTATTGTCTTATCCAAATAGCTTGCTACTGTAATTCAAAGAGGAGAAAGAAATGGCAACACACTCCAGTATTCTTGCCTGGAGAATCNTCTTATTACTGTATATCTGAATAGTTGTATTATTACTGTGAACATAATTATTGTTACTGTGTTATTATTTTTATTATTGTCTTATCCAAATAGCTTGCTACTGTAATTCAAAGAGGAGAAAGAAATGGCAACACACTCCAGTATTCTTGCCTGGAGAATCCCATGGACAGAGGAGCCTGACAGGCTACAGTCCATGTGGTCACAAGAGTCGATACAACTTAGCAACTGGATCATCATCATTCAAAGAATGACAGCTTTAATTTTCTCTGGGCGAATTTGGGGCAGGGGGTGGTGTATACACACACATACATATAGTTTAATTTTTAAGCAACTTTATAAGCCAAATTTACAAACTCTTGAGCTTCTACTGCACCTTGAACAACTAGCACCTAATGTGCAGAGATGAACACTTTCTTGTCCGGAGTTTGACAGTCTTTAGAAGTTATTTTAAGGATCATTTTAACTTGGGGATTTTACTTTTCATTTTAAAAAATTGATTAGCTAGTTTTTGTTTTCTAGTTTACATGGTCATAAGAAAAGTCAGTCTGCAAAAAATCTCATTAAAACTCTGGGCTTCGGGGCACAGTGGGAAAAGTAATTTTTAAAAGCATCTCATTCCTTCTATCTGTAAAGAGGGTTCCAGTTGAAGAGAGAAGCTGGTCTGTCCTGTTGTTTGAAGTATGGAGATGAAGCCTAATCAAATGTTAAAATCTCTCCACATGTACCCCCACCTCCAAGATCATTGCAAATCCAACCATCATAACCAGTGCTGGCACTGAATGCTCACACCAAAGACTGGAAAAGTTGCTTCTAGTCTTCCTCTCAAACTGAGCTTCTGGACCTTCTAGAATCACGTGGTAGAGCCCTTGATTTTGTCATTGTTGTTATTTGTTTTCTCTGGGTTTTGTTTTATTATTTCTAATGTCAGAGATCCCAGAAGAATGAAATTTTATTTTATTATTTTAAAAAACTTTTTTTAGGAAGGGAGATTTTGAAAGTGGGTTTCAGTCTGCTTTAAAACTTCTAGGCCTCTTTTCTTCTGGAGTTATAGGATTTTCTTCTGAAAATGTATTTGCAATGTAGTGGACTGGGAAGACAGAGGATATACCAAAGTAAACATTATATGAGCTTCTGCTTTGCAATTTACTTACTAAGTAGATAAAACCTCAGACTATTTCCTGTATATCTTAAGGAATAAATTTGTCACCAGCTTCCCAGACCCACTGCCTGTCTTTTTTCAACTACTCACCCATCTGACCCCCCCAACACACACACACGTCTCCCCCACACACTTTTTTCTTTTTAACATTAAAGCCCCTCTAGAGGCAACTTTAACATTAGAGCCACTCCACTGGTATAAGCCAGTTTTCATTCTTTATGTTTTGACATATGCAGCCCAGTATTAAATGCAGAAAACTGACTTAAAGACCCCTTGGTTCTCTAGGGGACAGAAGGCCTTGAAATGGAGGGAGGGAGACTCTGGCAGAGGGCTTGGAAAATGCTTATAGTCCTAATGGAACTTGTGATTTCCACTTGCTGGTTTTCTTTAGCCTCAGATTCATTGAGGGCATGTTGGCAAATCATACTCATAAGAATGCTTTTAATAAGTTCCGTGTTGCCATCTACCACACAAGGCTGATTTTTCCAAGCAACTAATTTTTTAAGAAGTTCAGCGGTTAGATTTGTACGCAGTAAACAGATTGATAGAGGGCAGATTTGAGCAAAAAGAAGCCTAAATAAGCAAACAGTATGTTTATTCTTATTGCTCACTCATGTATGCAGGATATATCAACACTCGCATATGTCACCCCTGTGTGTGCACAGCAAAACACTGTTCTAGGCATTGTGTTTGATATAGAGAAGAACAAGACACAATTCTTGCTTTAGGGTAAGTCTGATAGGGTTGAAACCCATGAGCCCAATTGATGAAATAGAATGCGGAAAGTGATCTAATTGAGATATACATTGAGAAATCTGCTTGGTGTGATGTTTGTGGCACTGGAAGTGGATTGCCACCCCAGTCCTGAGAGGTGGCTGCATCAGCATAGGAGACGCAGTTTCTCAGGCCCATTCTAGATCTGCAGGTTCCGACTCTCTGACTAGGGGGCGGCCCAATAATCTGTATTTTAAGAAGTTTTTATGTTTTAACAAGATTCTCCAGGTAATTCTTTTGCCTTAGTTCCCCAGGCTACTCTAATTCTCTTGGTAGTTATTATCATCCAAATCACAGGTGAGGGGAAATGGGAGTGTCAGATTAATTTTGCCAAAAGTAACAGCTGATATCACTGTTATAGTATCGACAGTATTACTGTTGTTAATACAATTCTGATTCTCTTGAACCATATCTGTGTCATGCAGTCTGTAGTCCTCATGCCACCGCCTGCTGTCTCATCCTAGAAAGTGTCAACCATGGAAAACATTCTCTGAAAGAGTTCTTTCTTGGTTTTCCACTTGTGGTGTTGCTCTTTCTGTCTACATAGAAAGCACTGACTTTAATAACTTTGCCACTGCCATAGTGCCCCATAGCTGTCGTTACCATGAGGCCAAGGTGCAGAGGACACTTTAGGTTTGTTTTCCTGGCCACATACATAATCATCAGATGATCAGTTCATATCCCCAACAACTACATCCTTGTGCCTGATTGGTGCACCAGCATGTCAGTACAAATTAGATTTGGGATGAGGAAGAAAACCTTATTTTTGAAGATGAATTCTATTTAATCAGCATGTTTATATATATATATATATATATATATTCCACCTACCATTTGCCTAATAGTGTGCTCTGCATTATAAGGCAGTGATGCTCAAAATGTGGTCCCTGGACCAGCAGGATCACCTGGGGACTTGTTACCTGTGCACATATTGGGCCTTACCTGGGCCTTCTGTCAGGAACTCTGGGGGTGGGGCCCAGTAGCCTGTTCTTAAAATTCCTCCAGATGATTCTGATGCATACTAAAGTTTGAAAACCATGAAAAACATTCTCTTGAAGAGTTCTTTCTTGGTTGGCTTCCCAGATGGTGCTAGTGGTAAAGAACCTGCCTACCAGTGCAGAAGACGTGGGTTCGATCCCTGGGTCGGGAAGATCCCCTGGAGGAGGGCATGGCAGCCCACTCCAGTGTTCTTGCCTGGAGAATCCCATGGACAGAGGAGCCTGGCGGGCTACAGTCCATGAGGTCACAAAGAGTTAGATACAAACTCTCAGAACTAAGCACATGCACACACAGGCACCGTGAGGGGTATGAGATGTTAGAGACCTAGTCTTCACTCAGAAAGATATTATCTGTGTTACCTTGCCCACCTGTGAATGGCTAAATGCAAATTGGGATTTCTGATAACTAAGAGCTCATGGAGGTATTATGATTTTGCTTTACCAATTTTGCTTTACTGTGTCTACAAGATTCAGAAATGCCTTCTGCAGTCATTTGCGGGGTTTTTTCCTTCCTCTTTTAATGAGAGTCAGTCACTTATTTTTATATAAAACCAGTTACAGAAATTTCAACATATTTTAGATGACAATTACACTTTTTTCCCTCTCTCTTCAGGGGTCTCAACTGCAAAAATTCTTATAACTGAATTGTTTTGTTGATGTAGGCAGTCATTTGCCATGTGGTGAGCTTGAAAACAGACTAAATAAATGGTCTGGATGGTGACGTCATGGATAGTGAGGATTAAAGCAAAGATAATGCAGAAGGCTGTGCTCCCTAAATTACCTGAGACCAGACCAACATCTGAAATCCTGGGTCACAGTTAAAGATTTTTGTTTGATATATTTACAGCCAGTCATTGCTTGTTTTTTCTCAGGATATTATATTTCAAGAGAAATCTGTTTGTCTCCTTCAGAGAAACACCTGAAAATGTGTATGCCACACAGATTTCCACTCAGGTGTGCTTTGTGAAGAGCAAGCCTGGACTGTGATTGGGTTATCCAATATAGGGGCACGAAGTTGCACACTCCCAGTCCCATAAGTTACAGGAGCTTTGCCCCCCTCTCGCCCTGCCTGCGTTTATGAAATAGAGAAACTGCCAGTGCTCATAGTTGGCCTAACGTGGGAGATTCTTATTCAGACTGATTTACACTGACGCTTTACCTTCTTGCCCTTTCTCAGCATTTCCACAAGTTATTTATGTCTCTCCTGTGGAGCAGGTCAGAGTATAGAAAGAATGTGACACTCATACATTGCAAAGCTGGTAGCTAATACCCTGCTGAGGGTTTTATAATTAAGAAAGATGATGGCTTTTGGAATGTTGTTGAATCCCTGTGTCTGGTTCACCCCATTCTTCCATGGGTGTATATGACTGAGAATAGTGTGTGATTTGCAGGTAAAGTCTGACCTCAGTCACTTTATCTAAAATGCTGTCATATCTGAGCTTTGCAGATGTGTTATTGTTTTACAGGTTTATTTAATGCCAATATAAACCCATACGGGGAGGGAGGAATGTCTAGAACTAATAAGATTATCTAGGCTATCCAACAAGTCAGTGGCATACTAGTTTTGGTTAATAAATTAATGATTAGCAAGTTTTAAAACTATGTACTTTGCTCTGAGTGCTGGTGAATAGTAATATAAAATACATTCCCCAGGTTCTCTCCCCAAGCCTTAAGCCATGAGGGCTGCCGTTTCAAAGAGGTTTTGTTGACCACCTGGGAAGCCCCTAGGCTTAGTACAGTAGAGAAGCACCACATAGAAGCACAACACAGTACACAGATACATTCAAAGCTGGCCCCACAACTCACTCGTGCCCTTGTGTTCCAAAGACCCAGTTCACCTCCGGGGCCCCTTTCAAGCCCCTCCACAATGCAACTTAAAATTCACGGAGGGTCTGGAAGGAGTTTAAGCTCTGAAGTCAAACAGACCTGGATCTACTGCTAATGATGGAAAGTTTGGAATAACTGCTTCGTAAAATTATGGAAGATTACATGGAACCCATGTAGAAATGCAGGACAATCAGAGAAATGCACGTTTAATCAAAGAAATCCCCTTTTTCACATTTCAAATGGGTAGAATTTTGTTACTGTCATTCCTGGCATTGACAAAGGTACTGGAAATAGGTGCTGTTGCACACTGCTGTTAGTGTAAGTTACCTTAAAGGGAGTTCTGCAATGTTAGCATAAACCCGGATTGACGGACAGACGGACGACAATTAGGCAGTTAGTCTTTTGATTCAGTAATTACATTTTAAGGTATTTATCCCAAAGAAGTCATAAGGGACATGTATAAAGATTTAGCTGCTGCTTATCCTACTACTGTTTATACTATTGAAGAACTAGAAGCCGTTAACACAGGACTGAAATTCTGTAGTCATTGGATGGATACTGGTTCTCTCCTACCTCTCTTGGAACCCCCATCTGCTGCCACTCCCTCCTCCACCCCCGCAACAATGCCACCAGCAAGAAAACCAAGGCTAAAAGCAGTAAGTAAGGGCCACAGAATCAAATAACCAAGATTAACACCTGGGTTTCAGCCTTCTAAAGAATTCTTTTCTGCTGCTTTGCCTCTTTTTCATTAACATCAAGACTGACTTGCACAGGTCCATAATCCTTTATCCTCCATTCTAGAATTCAAGAAGTCCCCCAAAGTGCAACTTGTTAAGTTTTATACAGACTCATTTGAGAACAAAACCTGATCTGAACTGTCACAATTCTGTTTAGAGTCTCTAATCATTGGCTGTGAATATTCGTTTATCTTTCTGCAGGAATATTGTTTGATTAGTGGGTCTTGCCCAAGAACCCACTGGAAATGTTATATAATAATGTATATACTATTTTACCTTCCTAAAATCTAAAAAATTCTGAAATTTTTTGGTCTAGGAGTTTCTGATGAAGCATTTGGAGCCTATAGCTTCTTCAGCAAGGAGAAATGGACATGTTCAAAGTTGAACAATAGTGCTTCAGATATGGATTAACTTATTTTTAACATTCCATGTATGGGACCCAGTGCTTTATGTGACAGTGAATGTTTCTCTAGCCACATTTTTTTCTTAGTTTCCCTGAGTTTAGGTGTTCACTATTCATATGTTGAGGCTGGATATTAAATATTCTCCTGAAGAGGGTTAGTGGTGGTTTAGTCGCTAAGTCGTGTCCGACTCTTGCGACCCATGGACTATAGCCCACCAGGTTCCTCTGTCCTTGGGTTTCCAGGCAAGTCCTTCTCCAGGGGATCTTCCCGACCAAGGGATCAAAGTCTGGTCTCCTGCCTTGCAGCCAGATTCTTTACCAATTTAGCTATCGGAGAAGCCAAAGAGAGTTAATTACGAGAATAAAATTAACTTCATCTGGAAAGGACACTTACAATGCTCTATTAAAGATAATGAAAAAACCCATTCCTATATTAAACGTCATGATTCAGAAGACCTGGCTGTTTAGTCAACATGCAGAAGCTCATAGTTTATGTTCTTGATCTTAATGCTCCTATTTCCTGTTTTGACACTTCAAAACACTCATCACTGGACTGTGGGTGGCTAGGACAGCAGCAAAGATGAGCAGAGCTGTCCCCTTGTTTGTGAACTTGCCACTATGGAGAACACTTTCCCAGTGTCTTGTATACAGTGGAAAAGGTGAAGACTTTTCTTCTTTCTTTGAATTCATTATCAGTCAGTCAGTTCAGTTTAGTCGCTTGGTCGTGTCCGACTTTTGGCGACCCCATGGACTGCAGCACGCCAGGCCTCCCTGTCCATCACCAACTCCCAGGGTTTACTCAGACTCATGTCCATTGAGTCGGTGATGCCATCCAACCATCTCATCCTCTGCCGTCCCCCTTCTCTTCCTGAATTCATAGGTTATCAATCCAAGAAACAAAGTTCAGCTCTTTCCACCCTTGCCCAGCAGGTGGCGCTGTGAAATAGAGGGATATGACCGTGAAGTAAGCTGCCTTTCTGCTCCACAAACCCAGTTGCAACCTTAGCAAGTATCCACATAATTTTGGCACTTAACATATCAGTTGAAATACTACTTGAAAGTTTCCTAAAGGTCTAGTGCCTCAAACAAGTTCTGTTTAGTTTCCAGTCTTCTGTAAAACTCCTTCTTCCTTTAAGATCAGCCATGTGAAGTGCTCACAGCATTGTGACTCCAGCCTTAACCAGATTGCTGAGGTCCTATAAAAAGGTACAATCCTAGTTCTACACCTGGATGTTAGAATGGATTCTCTCTTCCCATTTGTGGAGATGGCCACACCCTCCTCTTCCAGGTGTATGCCTTATTAGACCTCCTGCTTGGAAAAGGATCCATTAACTACTCAAATGAAATAACTAATTGGTGTTTCAGCCTTGACTGAGCCAGTCATTATTAGCTGCCTGCTCAGATACTCTACCAGAGAAGGCTATGGCACCCCACTCCAGTACTCTTGCCTGGAAAACCCCATGGATGGAGGAGCCTGGTGGGCTGCAGTCCATGGGGTCGCGAAGAGTCGGACTCGACTGAGTGACTTCACTTTCACTTTTCACTCTCATGCATTGGAGAAGGAAATGGCAACCCCCTCCAGTGTTCTTGCCTGGAGAATCCCAGGGACGGGGGAGCCTGGTGGGCTGCCGTCTGTGGGGTCGCACAGAGTCAGACACGACTGAAGTGACTTAGCAGCAGATGCTGTACTCTAAGTAAGCAAGTGGTTAAGAGAAAGGGGGGAAATGGCCTGTTGTATCTCCCAGGCCTCTCTTTTTGGAAGGACTCTTTCCTCCTCTACTCTGATGGTTGCATTTTGGAGTTCCAGTATATCAGCCAGTTGAATCAGTGTCATAGTCTAAGACCAGTGGCTCCTTCAGGCTGCAGTCTCCTGGGCCACCAGACAGTTTATGCTCATAAGAACTTTCACTTCTTCTTCACAGACATTAATAGTTTCCTGGCACTGCCTTTCAGGAAATGTCGTCATGGTCTGGAGGAACCAATAAAAATACAAGTAACCTGTTTTGACAGATCTCTTTTCTGCCAGAAATTTCAGAACTGGTATGGAGGGTGGGGCAATGGCACACCAGTCCATTTGTGGATGCATATGAAGAAATCGTACATTTGCCGAAAGACTTGAGAGGTGATGCCTGCCCTGAACATGAGCTGTAGATGGCTCTAAAGCTATAAACAAATTCCAGTTCATTCTGGCAAACTTAAAAAATTTGATGTGAGAAGCTAACTCAAATCTATGGTTCACTGGGAGATTTTTTTTTTCTCTCATTTTTCTTCCTTCTTATTTCAAACACAATTCTGAACTCTTTTGATCCTCAAATAGAAAACTCACACATTAAAAATTAATAGCATTTGATTATGGATGCACACGTGGTATGGCCATAAGGTATGCATAAAAGAGGCCATGGCTTTGGATAATTATTACCAAATGGCTAACTCTCGGTGCTCTTTACTCACCCCTGTTATGGCCAGAACACAGATCTGAATCTCATTAATGTAAGAGACATTGAATGTTGCTCTAGGACACTGATTGAACTTAGTTTTTGTCTGGGGTAGGGATGGAGACTCTCATTGCTTTTCCCATGCAAGTTTTTGAGGGAAGTTGGTCACCGTAATACTAAAACAATGTGGTTAAGAGTAAAAAACTGATAAAAGACATCAGACAAGATTTCTGCTCTCTTCTAAACTTCTAAACAGTGAATTAGAAGTATTTTTTTACACTAGCACTGATTTCAAATACTCTGCATGTTGCTTTACTCTCCTAATCTGCTTACACTTCAGCCTAAGTACATCACAAGGTTATATAACCTAAAGATCAGTTGTGCCAATTTAAGAGACTATATGGGGTTGTGATAAGTTGCTACCTCAAACCTATCAAAAGTTGCCCATGAAAAAATATTTTATACCAGTAATATTGTGGTTTGCTCTCTTTGTGAGTTTCCTCATTAAACTCTCTTCTATGTAGTACCCCTTTCCTAGACTTAAGAAACTTTTGTTTTTAAAGAGTCTAGGTGCACTACCATTTCTAAACTCCCTTTTTATGTCAAGTCCTTATAATTGCCCGTTTCGGATATATTGCTATCAATTTATGTTGGAGAAGTAGAGGAAAAGTAGATTTGATCCTGATTTTCTCTCTCCCGTTGTATCTTTTAATTAAAATTTTGCACTTGTTACACAACTAGCTAGATATAATGGGGAAACGTATAGGCCCGGAAGATAGTCAAGAATAGGGCTGTTCTCTGGGGACGAAATGCCTCAGTAGGTATTCAATCCCTGTTAAGACTGCCACCCTCTCCCATATTGCCCCCACCTGCGCAAAGCACTCAGAATGGACATTGTTCCAGCCTCTTGGTAAACCTTCCCTGGTTTCAAGGCATTTATTAAAACCTCCTTGGAAAGGGGGATAGAGGAAGTTTAGAAAAGACCAAGGATGTCAGTGTCCAAGTCCTGATTTTAGTCAGAGCCAAGCCGCATCTTTGATGTGTGTGTGTGTGGAGTGGCCGGGGAGTTTGGGGGGCGGGCTGGCAGCCCTGGAGGCTGACTCTGAACACACCTTTCTCGGTCCATGCTCAGGCCTCCCTGTCACTCTACTTCACCTATCCTAGCCAACACTGTTTCTCCCTGGATGATCCATGTCTGCCTTCCCTATGATTTCAACTCTTGTCCTCCTCTTGCTGCCCTGGTCTCTTTTTCTCTGAGCTGCCACTGGCTCTTGGTTTCCTCTAGAAGAGTCCCTGTGACAGCTAATCTGGAGAGGTGACTAAAGTTCTCACATGGATTGGGCCCCCAACTGGATTTTTTCCCAACTGTGAACCAGTGAGCTATCAATCAAGTGCCTTCTAGAGGGCTTTGCCAGATCAGCTAATTAATTACATTTTTATAACTTGATACGCAAGACCGAAATTTGATCCACAGACCGAAACTGAAATACAGAATACTCTTACCTGCAGAGGTAAAGGACTAGTCTTTCCTGTGGCAAGCTCATTAGCACATGTCAGGAGAAAGATGTCATCCTTAAACTGTCATTCTTTATAAGCAAGTTGCATTTACCACTCTTTGAGTGCTGCATGGACCATATTTTAGGACAGAGCACTCAGCAGTAGTATGTGAATTAGAAGTTCACTGATCTTCAGTTCAGTTCAGTTCAGTCGCTCAGTTGTGTCTGACTCTTTGTGACCCCATGAATTGCAGCACACCAGGCTTCCCTGTCCATTGCCAACTCC
>SJYA01000266.1:1661562-1680963 GCA_006410615.1 Neotragus moschatus
GAGATCTCTAGTCTTTCCCATTCTGTTGTTTTCCTCTATTTCTTTGCATTGATTGCTGAGGAAGGCTTTCTTATCTCTTCTTGCTATTCTTTGGAACTCTGCATTCAGATGCTTATATCTTTCCTTTTCTCCTTTGCTTTTTGCTTCTCTTCTTTTCACAGCTATTTGTAAGCCCTCCCCAGACAGCCATTTTGCTTTTTTGCATTTCTTTTCTTTTCACTGATCTTAGCCACTTCAAATCTCATGTGTGAAGATCCTTCACCTATTGTTTCCACAAACCCATGGATTATTCAGCTGTGAAGGGAATGTTCTTAGAGATGGGAGACAGTTTTCTCAATGGCCATCTGCCCTAGTTGATCCCCTGCATTTCCATATCTAGACTCTAACTTGAGCCTAAATCTGAGAGCTCCCTTTTACTCAGGCTTGGGATTCTGACAGTAGATTTGTCTCTGGCTGGTATCTCCTCTACTTCTGATTCTAACTGACTTCTCTTTTTTTTCTTGTGACTCTCACTTTGTCAACTCACTGTTTTGAATGATGCAGAAAAAGTTTGCTGACCCCTGATTGATAAAAAAATGAAACAAGCTTTCACATCACTAAAGTATATCTTAAATACAAATGAAATAGCTTTCCTCTGCAGCTTTCTGGAAAATATTGGGATCAGGGAAGTGAAGAGGGAGACTGATAAGCCTAGGTTAGTAAAACAGAAATCTTGAGATTTTTCCTTTAGACCTTACGTGCAAAACCAAATAAGGAATTTGGGCTCAGGATGCAAGAAAGTGAGTTCTGTGACCAAATATCTTCATTTGGCGCATTTTGTTAGGGCTTCTTGAAAGCCAGGAAGTTTTCAGTGCCAAGCTGATCCCTCAAGGGATCCTGGGAAATAGCCTGCTTGTCTCCTTAACCTGACAGCCAGTGTTCACTCTAACATTCAAAATGAAGAGCAGGGAGCGTGCTGGCAAGACTTCCCAGTTGATGTCTCTGGGTTTTGGCACCAAGAAGACTTTATTAGGAACCCTTTCTGCTCACTCTTCTTCGGCTTTTCTTTACAGTCTGTGGGGTCACAAAGTCCAACATGACCAAGCGACTTTAAAACCCTAGAATTCATTCAGCATTACCTTTCTCCCTCTGATTACTCCCTGATGTTCTCACACACAGAGAAAGTAATGCTTTTCCTGTTTCCTTTCTGGAAACGCTTTCTTTCTAGTCTGTGGTTCTCCTTTCTTACCTTTTTTTAATCTTGCATGTGGGTCAACTGTCTTCCATAGTCAACTGCAGGAAAAGGTTTGTGGGGACTTTTTTTTTTTTGCCTTCCCTTCTCCACAATTGGAAAATATGAGGCAGATCCTGTTTATGTATGCTGTAACCTCAAAAGGAGCTGATATGCTGTTGTCATTAAAGAAGAATCCGGAGCTGTTTATCCTGCAGAAGAGTACCAGAGCTCTAAACTGGAAAGCCCCCCTGGGCCCTCCAGGCCAACTGTGGCGAGCTCTCTGCTGCTCTTCCAGGACTGTTCCAAAACATAAGGCAAAGACTTCTGCTACTGAATCTGCCTCCTGCCCTCCAGGAACAGACAAGATGTCAGACTTGTGCCTTTATAAGAAATCAAGGGTCTTCTTCCTTTGTATGAATATGTTCTTTGAGATCTGTTTTCCGGAGGCCTTTTGTACTCTAAAATGTAACTTGAATGCATAATCTTCCTTCCACTATTTTCTCTATAGATCTTTTTATCATGTTACAGAAATCTTTTCGTAAGTCCTTTTTATAGTCAGTAAGTTTGGCAAATTGTAGTACAATGAGCTTTCTTATTTTCTGAAAACTAATAAAAACTGTGCCTTTAGTAATACATCTTTCTTTTAAAATTCAGTTTCCAGTTTTTTTAAAATCATCTCATTTTCTGTGCATGTCAAACATAAGGTCTCTTTGATAATAAGCATTTTTTAAAATAAAGCTATTTTAACCTATTGTATTTTTCATAATTTATGTTATTGATCAATGTTAACTTCACTTTTGTTTATTTTGGTTTGCCTTGGGGGCAGACCTAGACTCCCATTATAGGATTAGAAACTGTCAAACAAGAAATGGCCAACCTGGAAATACTCCTTGGCCAACTCTTACTTCTGATGCCATGTCAATGCAACATGATCACTTTTCAAATAACAGGCCCCTAGTGAGATGGGAGACCTATCAAGAACATGCCAATCGCTGCCACAGAAATAGTAACAGGGATAAGCCACTATCTGCGTCTTATCCCTATGACCTTCACCCCACAGGAGCAAAAGGTGTGTGATTATAAGGCAGTGTTTTTTTTCCCTAAGTTCTCTTTCCATGGAAGCTTTATTACATTTTAATTTTTTTTTCTTAAGTTAAAAGTAATATAAATCAGAGAATCTAGAAGGCAGTGGAATTCTAAAACCATCATGCAATTATGGGATTGGGAAGATGGGAGGTGTTGATTTAATTTCTTTAAAATTTTGGCCAGTAGTCCTTGAGTTGTGGGAACAAGTCTGTAAGAATTGAAAAAGCTATAAGAAAAATCTTTGAATACAGCACATCATCTGCTTCTGTCTTTATGTGTTTTACATGGCACTCTGTATTTAGAAATAATTTAGGATTGGAGAAGAGGTCCTCATAGTACCACCCCTGTGTGGTAGCCCATCTCATGTCCATCTCTTTCAACATAACTTGGACAAGGCCCAGAGGATTAAGCCAAAACCCAAACCTATTTATTAACCTCAAGTTCCTTTTAGGGCCAACTTCCCTCAGCTGTTTTTCTGTGTGTGTGTTTTGGTGAGGGGTGGGGGGAGTTAGTTGTGGAGCGGATGGAAAGCCTTTCTGTTCAGACTGTGATTTAACTTCACCCATGTAGATATTATGTCATCTTCATCAGAGATTCTTTGTGATTCCTGCTGCTGCCTGTCAGAGTTTTTCCTTTTTGCCTCCTACCCCAGTCTTTGTTCTCTATTTTCTTTCATCTTCCTTCTCTTATTATTTGAAGCAACATCTAGAATATGAATTATGAATTATATTTTCAGAAAATTGCATAATATGATAATAAAGACAAGTTACAGATTCAGGAAAGTTTCACCCCCAAGTGGTGGTAACAGCCTTGGACCAGGAACCAGGACTCACTGGTGCCTGACCTTGGGCAGCTTACGTGTCTGAGTCTCAGTTTCCTTATTTATAGGAAGAGACCCTTAAGCACTGCAAGCTTTTCAAGGCAATCCTTCAGTATTAGGATCCAGGAGGGCTGAGTAGGAGCTGAGAAATCATTTTTAACAGGTTCCCCAGGCAGTTCTGAATTAGGTGGCCCTCAGACCTTGCCTTGAAGACAACAAAATAGATCATCTCTTACATCCCCTTTTCTCTAAAATTTTGTGATTCTGGGTCTTCTTTCAACTGCATGGCTTTGTACAAGTCTGCTGCTTCCCATAAACTCACTATTTTGTCTGCCATATGTATAACTAAAAAATATATTTATCTTATCTAGAAAACCCTTAAAATGTAAGTAACAACTTTTATCAGAGTTAAATACCCCTTTTGGTCATTACTCATCAGAGTTTTATCTAATTTGTCTACTGTCTCATCATAAGCTTTGTTGTTGTTTAGTCACTGAATCTGTCCAACTCTTTTGCAGCTCCATGGAGTCTGCCAGGTTCTTCTGTCCATGGGTATTCCCAGGCAAGAATACTGGAGTAAGTTGCCATTTCCTTCTCTGGGGGATCTTTCCAATCCAAGGATCGAACCCATATCTCTGCATTAGCAGGCAAATTCTTTACCACTGAGCCACCAGGGGAAACTCCAACATAGCTTATTTCTCTTAAAAAAAAAAAAAAAACAAAAAACCCTCACATCTTTCAGGCGCTTTCATCTTCCTGAAAGATTGTTTAAATCCAAAGCAGAGGTCCAAGTGCTCACACTCTTGTACCCAAGAACCGAGTTCTTTTACTAACTTTCCCGCCCCCCACCCCCCCATCATCATTTGTTGAGGCCCTCTGATGGAAAGCTTGTTATAAACTTCATACTTTGCTATTTCCATTACACAGAAAAATCCTAACTCTTCTTTGGGTTATAGTATCTATCTAGTTGTTCTTGACATGTGTTTGAAGTTCTGTCTACCCAGTGAATGTCAGTCTTCTGTGTTACTTTTTCCTTGATGCTTGTGCTTCATTGTGTGTTTGCCAAACTGAACTCCTGGTGTACGTTACTGCCCATAATCTCCACAGGTCCATGAATATTATTTGGCCTCACCTCTGTCTCCTCTGGGCTTCCCTTGGGCTCAGCTGGTAAAGAATCCACCTGCAATGTGGGAGACCTGGGTTCGATCCCAGGGTTGGGAAGATCCCCTGAAGAAGGGAAAGGCTACTCACTCCAGATTCTGGCCTAGAGAATTCCATGGACTGTATAGTCCATGGGGTCGCAGAGTCGGGCATGACCGAGCAACTTTCACTTCAATTCTGTCTCCTTCGCCATCTCTACATTTAGTGCCATCTGAGAGACTTAATATTGTAGCATCCACTCAAGCTTCCAGGTCATCAATGAAGTTGTTAGTGAAACTGTTGCACAGCTTGGGCATCATACAGACTCAGTGTTTACATCTCTGCTATTGTTTCTTGCCCAGCATTTTGTCCTGTACAGTTAAGAATAAAATCCAACGGGTACTCTTCAGATTACAGTTCAGACAGGAGATGCCTCTTTCAAGAAGATCCTGTGCTGTCCACAAGAGAAATCAAAACCCTCATTCACATAGGCCTCTCAGTACAAGGCTGACCAGTGTATGCTTACGTAAGCTTCTTTGCAAATTCTGGTTAGGTCTCCCAATATCACAGATAGCTGTGTTTTGAAATTTGGGCCCTTTGAAAGAAGAGTAGATGTTGGAAGAGCTCTTATTTGACATGCAAAGACCTTAGGAAAACCAGTTATGCACACATTGTTCATAGATATATAGGTTTGTGGGAGCAAATGGCAGCACACCGTAATGCAGAGACCCTGCCAATATCCTGTGAGCATGGTATTTTTAAGAAGCAGACTCCTAGGAAAGTGCCAGTGTTGTCTCTCAGTTACAGTCTGAGAAGCAGAATGTATTTGCACATCACTAGAGTGTTTCAGGGCAGCAACTGGACTCGAAAAATGAAAGCTCTTAAATATGTAGGTGTTTAGCTACTAGACCATGGCTGAATTCCACCTTCAAGGAGTTTATTGTATAAAAAGTTAATACAAGGCAGTGCATATTTAAGATAAGGATGATTTAGGCAAATGAAGAGGGGAGAATAACGTTCCAGGTAGAAGAATTACCAAATAACCTGTATTCCTCAGTTAACGTGCTGAGTAAATAATACAGAATGAAATAAGTTTGTTAACAAGAATATAGATTTTTTTATAATAAGGAATTATTAAAATAGAGATTGGAGAAACGTACTTTCATTCATTCAGACTCTTAAACAGAATGTCAATAGGTGGTTCAGACGGTAAAGAATCCACCTGCAATGCGGGAGACCTGGGTTCAATCCCTGGGTTGGGAAGATCTCCTAAAGGTGGAGGGCATGGCAGTCCACTCCGCTGTTCTTGCCTGGAGAATCCCATGGGCAGAGGAGCCTGGCGTTCTGCAGTCCATGGGGTCACAAAGGGTCAGACACACCTGAGTGGCTAAGCACAACACAGTGTAATGACCAGCTACAAGATTATTAATTATACTAGCAATATTATTCTATTAATAACTTATTAGAGTTGGGCTTTTTTTAAGATGGTAATAAATACTAGTTTGATAACAAAAATTTCATCTCAGTATTTCAGGATATAAACATTATATTGGTGTTAATATATTTAGACCCACTTCTCATTTGGATCAACTAAAGAAAGAGAAAAATGAACTTCTCAAAGTCTCAATATATTGCAGATAAAATTACAGTTCTTAATAAAATTAAATGCTCACCAGAAATAACAACCTTTCATATTTAACATATTTTTATTTTAGCTAACAGTAGATTAAATCAGAGCAAATAGCAAACATTTGTCTACTTCTTTCTCTGTTTTAGTTCTGAGACTTGGAGCAGCAAAGAATATGGTACATGGTGGTTATTTTAGTTCTCTATTGCTGCATAGCNACTGAACTGAACTGAACTTTATACAAATAGTTAAGTAACCTAATTAAAAGTATTAAAGAGGAAATGGAGATATGAAGATATTTCCGTATTCACCTGTAGGTCAAAGCGTTATGTCAAGCAAAAAGCATGTGAAGCAGGAAACATTTCTAAAATAATCAAGCTTTAGTTTAACAAAGTGGAATTCAGCATTCTTCATTATGATTCTTTATATGGTCTTCTGTGACTGCAACATGTACTTGATATCTTACCCCTGATGGAAAAGATACCTCTCTATGGAAGTAATATAAATAGTATAAACATCCACTTCATTTATATAAAGTAATGTTTCATTGCTCCTTAGTAATCTGAAGGAGAAAACACTGGTGCATAATTGAGGAAGTTTGGGGCAGGCTCTTTAAGTGGCATATGTGGTAGAAACAGCTGGGTTCTGGTCTCCATTTTGCCACTTACTAACCAGCTGGCTAGCTGACCTAGGACAAGTCAGCTAGGCCTTCATTTTACATTTCCTCAGTTGCGAAATGTAGAAAATAAATTCCATGATCTTTAAGGTCTCCTGGTTCTTAACAAAATTCAAGGGGGGGTGGAAGTCACACACTGAGTTTCCTCCCCTATACCCACCCCAAAGCCAGCCATTTTTTCTCATAATACAAGCACAGGTGCGTGTGGCCACAGAAAACCTTCACGTTTTCTCAAAGGTCTTTCTGCTCTGTTTTTTCACTGTGGTTGCCCCATTGGAGCTCCTTTCATGGCGGGCTTGCTCCAGGGCCGTGGCTTCGTGGACTGGGCAGCACTCTGTGAGGGCCACTTCCAGTCCAGCCACAGGCATCTGTGTCTGCCCAGGTCCACTGTGCAGCTGTTTGCTCATTTTCGTCAAGATTCTAATTTAATTGTCCTGCGCTTCTAAGACTTTAAGATAGTCGGGGGAACATTAGCTCACTGGAAATAATTGAAAGCACCTTTTAGGGAAGTGCAGCTGGGAGCACAAGCACGCGATCCTGCCATGCTGAGCGTGCTTTTTCAGGGAAAAGGTTATTTTTCTACCTATTCTGTTTCTCTAATGTTTCCTAATAAATTTAGAGAAACTTCCATCTCGGATTTTCTGAGTCACAGACTTCGAGAGTAAGGTAGGCCCTAGAGAGGGGTGACTTGCCCAGGGCCTCTGAGGCAGTAGGTTGTAAAGCTGTTCTGGGACCCCCGACTGGGCCCTCCTCCTGGGTTACCAGTCTCAGCCTTTACAGAGCCACAGCAGACCGTTTTGGGGGTTGCAGTCATGTTCCCTCTAGCATTTCCCATTGCCTTCTAAGCATGAGTTTTGTCAACGTGAACAATGAGACCTACATGATTGGCCTGTCTGAATGCTGAGAAAAGCTCAAAAGGTACCACAAAAGTTGTCTCACTGCACTCTCTGAGCAGAGAGGGCTCCTTGCAGGTGTACCAGTGTGATGGACCAATCTTACCCCAGTCTTCCCAACCCTCCCCAGGCTGGCCTACTTCATCCCATCCCACGTAGTTTAAAGTATATCTTAAAACTTGAACTTAGTGTAGAGGTTAAACATTTGCAAAGAAACTTGGGCTTACAAGAAATTTTAACCCATGGTCATTTGGAAAATGCCATTCTTGGTACCCTGTCTTTAATGGGTGTGTGTTTGTATGTATATGTACGTGTGTGTGTGTCCACTTCCCTTAAAACAAAATGCTTTCATAAATGTTTGTGGAATTTGGTTGGAAAGACCTAGTGTTTTGTAAGGGAAGAAGCAAAATGTGAAAAATGTTAACAAGGAAAGAGCATCTAATTTTAAAGATACTTAGCTTGTATGGCTTCTTCCATATCCCCAAGTAATAAGCATCACAAGTTAGTCTGTCACTAGAAGTATAAACATGTTCTAACTTTGTGCCTGGCATGTTTGAAAAACATATGGGCCCCTCAATTTTCCAAATAATCCTTGTATTTGAACCCAGTTGAATATTTCAAATTCCTGTTTCCATCGTCTCTGGAAGAGAATAAGAGTAACTTTGTAAAACTAACAATTTTCTACCAGTATCATTAGGTACAAGCTAAACTTCTCTTTATGGACATTCTCCAACATTTCCCTAAGACAGAGTCTTTTTTCAGTATCTTCTCTCATGAATCAGAGGTACACAGTTCTGATTCCGCGTCAGGCTTGAGTAAATCTAATTGAAACCCTAAAGACAGTATGTCTTGTGGTTAAGAGCTCAGGTTCTGAGCCAGATTCTACCAGTTAGAATCTTAACTCTGACTTTTAAAAACTGTGTGTTCTAGGGCAAGTTGTTCAACCTCTCTGGGCTTCATTTATGCTAGTTCTATAAAATGGGGATGGGAGTGTTAATATCTACCTCATAAGGTGTTATGAGTAGAAGTCTTGAAAAATGTACGCCCAAAATAAATTTTAAAACCTGTATGCATCCTCACACATTTTCAAGTTGAGATCTAAAACTTTTCATCATAGGTTTCAAAGTGTATTTTTGCTAAGAGGTAGACAGGCTTCCCAGATGGTGTCAGTGGTAAAGAACCCACCTGCCAATGCAGGTGGACAGTAACAGACCTGGGTTCGATCCCTGGGTTGGGAAGATCCCCTGGAGGCGGGCACAGCAACCCACTCCAGTATTCTTGCCTGGAAAATCCCATGGACAGAGGAGCCTGCGGTGCCACAGTCCATGGAGTCGCAAAGAGTTGGACACAACTGAAAACAACTTAGCACGCGCACAGGCAGAAAGGAGTATAACATGAACTAAGACGAGGATTGATACGGCTGAAATAGTTAACACGATTTGAAAACATGTTTGACCTGCTTTGCTGAGTAACTCAGAGAAAACTGGAAAGAAATGAAAACAGGTATTCGTATTTTTTAAATCTGTATTTGGGGAATTTTTCTTTCTCAGAAATGACACAACATGTAAAAGAATCTGCATCATTTATGTATTCTACTCTGGCCATTATTAAGAAATCAGAACATCTCAGTATTGACTAAACCTCACACTGAATAAAAATGAGTATGAGATAGAAGACAGGATGCTTGCTAATCACAGCATGTTTGGACTGCAGAAAGTTTGTGTACTCCAAAGACAATGAAGTCCAAGGCAGTAATTATAATACTTGTCTTGGATGAAGCATTTGCTGTTTAATAAAGAGAAGGGGCTGATATGAATGCAAGGTGAATTCTCAAGCAGTTAAAAAATAAAGCACAAATGAAAGCTGAGGTCTGGAGACTAATTTCTTTACAATACCCCTGCATGTGCATTATCTTGTAAAATGTCTGCATATCTAGTACCTCAGTACGAAGACCACTAGTTGGGTTAAATGAGTCAGTAAACGTTAAGCTCTTAGAACATTTCCTGGTATCTAATAAGCCCTGAGCAAAAAGTAAGTTATTATAACTGTTATTATTGTTAGGTTCCCCCTCCAGAAAGAATTATGCCTACTTATTTTGAGTTTCTACCTTGTCCTCAAGCCTTACCTGTCTGTATTCAGATAATTTAATTTTAGGATTAAGCCACTAACTATCAGAAAAATTTGTTAGCTCTATTAGGATCACAGTTTTATTCTTCTCCTGAGACAAACTCACTCCAAGTATAACTAGTGGAACTTTCTGGTCAAATTCCATTTAGTTTGGCTGTCCATAAGTGTTTTCTTCTCCTAGATACACATAATTTTCTTGATGTATGGATCCAGCCTAATGCTAAAAGTATCATAAATTGGGAATCTGTGCAATTTCATAAGTACCTTAATAGATTAGATATTACTGGATAACTGAAAAAAAATAGAATACTGAATTGAAAAAAATTGAAATTTGAAATGTAAAAAAGAAAGCCTGACTCGTTTTAAACTAGACCCTTTACAATCTCAAAGTCAAGGCAGAGACCCCTGGTCTAACATATAACCAAGTATTCCAAGTTGGACAGCTTAAGACGTAAGAATTTAGTTCTTTCCTTATAGCCAATGTCTTCCTTTTTTAATTACCAAAACAATTAATATTCATTGTAGAAAAAGTCAGATAATGCAAAAGAAGAAAAGTCACTGATTCAGTACTACCTACCTAAGGGTAAAGATTCTGATACATAGCTTCTCATTCTTTTTCTTATTAAAAAAAATGAAACATATACTTTTGATATTTTTAGTTAAATTTCTTACTCTGAGATCATTACAGATTCACATGCCATTGTAAGAGTGATGTGGAGAGATCCCAGGTGTCCTTTACCCAGTTCCCCTCAATGGTAGTATCTTGCAAAGCTGTTGTACAGCATCACAACCAGGACATTAACATCGATGCCGTCAGAATACAGAACATGACCTTTTATAGTTAAAATCGTTTCCCTGCCACCTCCACTTCTTAAATCCTAGCAACCAGTATTTTGTTCTCTATTTCAGTAATTCTTTTATTTCAAGAATGTTGTATAAATGGAATCATGTAGTATATAACCTTTTGAGATTAATTTGTTCCATCCAGCATAACCTTCTGGAGATTTATCTCGGTTGCTGTGTGTCTGAATGGTTTGTTCCTTCTATTTGCCAAGTAATATTCTATAGCATGGTTATAAACCATACTGCTGCTGCTGCTAGGTCGCTTCAGTTGTGTCTGACTCTGTGCGACCCCATAGATGGCAGCCCACCAGGCTCCTCCGTCCATGGGATTTTCCAGGCAAGAGTACTGGAGTGGGTTGCCATTTCCTTCTCCAATAAATCATACTACTCACCTTCGAAGAACATTTGCATTATTTCCAATTTGGGACTGGTAACAAATGAAGCTGCCATAAACATTTGTGTATAACTTGTAGTGTGAACCTAAGCTTTCATTTCTCTGAGATGAATGCCCAGAAGTACAATTGCTGAGCCATATTTTAGTTTTAAGAAACTGCCAAACTGTTTTCCAGAGTGGTTATACCAATTTACATTCACACCAGCAATGTGAAGTAATCTAATTTCTCTGAATCCTTACCAGCATTTATTGTTACTATTTTTTTTTAATTTTAGCCATTCTGAGATGCATGTAGTGATACATCGTTCTGGTTTTGATTTGCATTTCCCTGATGGTTAATGATGTAGAATATCTTTTCATGTGCCTGCTTGCCATCTGAATATCCACAAAATGAAATGTCTGTTCCTATCTTTTGCCTATCTTCTAATTGGATTGTATGTTTTTTTACTATTAAATTTGGGGCTTTATATATTCTAGACAGTGGTCCTTTGTTATTGTGTGGTTTGCTTTTTTTTCCCTTCAATCTCAAGATTCTTCTCATCCTCTAAAAGGAGTTTTTCACAGAGCAGAAGCTTTTTCATTTTGATTAAATCTGGTGTCTCTCTGTTTCTATGGACTGAGCTTTTGGTGTCAAGTGTAGGAGCTCTTTGCCTAGTCCTCAACCTCAAAGATTTTCACTTATTGTTTTTTCTAAGAGTTTTACAGATATATCTTTTATATTTAAGTTCATGATCCATTTTGAGTTAAGTTTTTGTGTAAGGCAGTAGACTTAGGTTGAGTTTCATTTTTTTCCCTCTGAATGTCCAATTGCTCCAGAACTGTTTGTTGAAAAGACATATCTTTTTGTTGTTGTTGAATTCCTTCTTCACCTTTGTTGACAATCAGGCATATTTGCATGAGTCTATTTCTGGGTTCTCTGTTCTGTTCCATTGATTTGTGTGTCTGCCCCTCCACCAATACGCACAGTCTTGATTATTGCAGCTATATAAATCTTGAAATTAGGTACACTGATAGCTCCCACTTTTCTTTTTATTCAACAGTATCTTAGCTTCCTAGTTTCTTTACCTCCCCATGGAAATTTTAGAATTATCTTGTCTATGTCGACAGAAAATAAAAGTATGTTGAAATCTTGGTTGGAATTGCATTAAACCTGTTTATCAATCAGGGGCAAATCAAAATATTTGCAGAGCTTCCCCTGTGACTCAGCACTAAAGAATCTGCCTGCAATACTGAAGATGCCACTTGAATCCCTGGGTGGGGAAGATCCCCTAGAGTAGGAAATAGCAACCCACTCCAGTATTCTTGCCTGGAGAATCCCATGCACAGAGGAGCCTGGTGGGCTGCAGTCCATGGGATCACAAAGGAGTCGCCTGAGCGACTAAACAACAACAATAAAATATTTGCTGTGTTGAGTATCCCAATCTATGAACATAGTATATGTCTCTGTTTATTTAGATCTTTGATGTCTTTCATCAGCATTTTGTGGTTTTCAGGGAACAAGTACTTTACATNTGGGCTGCAGTCCATGGGATCACAAAGGAGTCGCCTGAGCGACTAAACAACAACAATAAAATATTTGCTGTGTTGAGTATCCCAATCTATGAACATAGTATATGTCTCTGTTTATTTAGATCTTTGATGTCTTTCATCAGCATTTTGTGGTTTTCAGGGAACAAGTACTTTACATACTTTGTTTACATCTCAGTGTCTAGCACAGTACCTTCCTAAAGAATGTTGAATTTCACAAAAATCATTGCCATATACAGGAGTGGAATCTTACCATGAAAAGAACCCATTAGCTATAATCCCTTTTTTTAAATGGCTTCCTTAAAGTATGAAAATGCTTTAAAGATAGCAAATGGCCCAGATAAGAAAGACTTTTCATTCACTGCCTGAAACTAGATACTTTGTAGTTTGGGACTGTAAATCAAATTCCAGTTAAGAACTTATTGGATTCAGCTGTGTGTGTGGGATGTGGTGCAGAGTGATTCAGGAAGCCATTTTTGCTTTGCCAATTGCAGAACTCATCTTTATATATTAAAAGAGAGTTTTCATATCTCTGCCAATGATCATATTTCATTGGTAACCAGAGGACTTTTGAGTTGTCATTTTGTGGGCATTATCGGGGAGCTTAAATCCAGGATTGAATTAATCAGAGAACACAAGGTTGGGTTTCTGCATTTTCCAGTTTTGAAATCTGCATAATGTTAGTAATAGACTGAACATTTATGATGTTAGTGTTCACACTGGGGCAATGAAATATACATTACATAATTCTCTAAAGAAGATCCTGAGAGTTTAATGTACAGTCTGATGGCAGGAGACCCTTGGGAGCACAGAGACATATTCCTTAGAACTGTTCATATGTACTAAGATGAACAAGCTATCGTGTTTCCAAATTTTCTCTTAAGTTTTCAAAGGAAATAAGTACACGGCGGTAAAGAAGGCAGGGAAGAACAGGACTGTTTTCCTTGCTAGGATGTCAGGAAAAGCCCCAGCTAGCATCTGTGGCCTATAATAAATAGGTATTTGTTGCGGTCTAACCAGGTAACCTTGAGTAAGTCGTTCGTTTTTCTGAGCCTCATTTCCATATTTATACAGGGGAATTGTGATCATGTCTCTGCCTTCCTAAAGTGATGATCAAATAAGATAATGGACAGAGAAGCATATAAGCTCTAAAAAACTATACTGATGTGCTATGTTATTCATTCCATAAATATTTATTAAACACTTACTGTGTACAGACACCTACTAGGTACCAGGCACCTACTGTGTAACAGTTCACCAAGGAGAGACACCTGTGAAACATCACAGGTGTGCAGAGGCAGAANCTATACTGATGTGCTATGTTATTCATTCCATAAATATTTATTAAACACTTACTGTGTACAGACACCTACTAGGTACCAGGCACCTACTGTGTAACAGTTCACCAAGGAGAGACACCTGTGAAACATCACAGGTGTGCAGAGGCAGAACATTCCAGGGGTAGCAGTGGAACTGAATTACTGAGGTGCAGCGTGCTTTTGGAGTTGAGAAACACTGAAGACACATTATTGTAAAGATCATCTATGTTCAAGTTGAGACTACCCTCAACATGGAGGGAATTCAGAGGGAGAAAAGCTTGATCCAGTTGCCAGTCCTTATTAAATAGGTGGAATGATGAAGAAAAGTCAGTAGATGGCAGAACTGGGAATTGGACAAGCGTGTAAGGGCAGATGACATGAACCTCAAGGGAAGCCGGTGGCCAGTGATGTGAAGATGCCAGGGAATGGCGAGGAAGCATCACTGTGAAACCTGGAGAATGGTACTGCCCCAGGCTTAGGGCTTGGGCTGTGGGAGTATGGCCAGTCTTCTCTTGAGGGGCTGAAAGAGTATAAGTCCTGGGGGAAGAGCTGGACACCAAGCGGAACCGAAGGAGGGAAGACGAGTATGTAAGAAGGGTAAGCATGTGGCATGCATGTGTGTGCTCAGTTGCTTCAGTCATGTCCAACTCTTTGTGACCCCATGGACTGTAGCCTGCCAGGCTTTGTCCGTGGGATTCTCCAGGCAAGAATATTGGAGTGGGTTGTCATGCCCTCCTCAAGGGCTCTTCCTGACCCAGGCATCAAACCCTAATCTCCTGTGTCTCCTGCACTGCAGCCGGATTCTTTACCCACCGAGCCACCTAGGAAGCCCTTGAGCATGTAGAGCTCCCAGTAACAGCAATAACTGTTGTTTATTGCACACCTCGGATGTACCAGGTACTGTGTTTGGCTGTTTTGTACAGTTAGTAGTCTTCACAGGATGCTACAAACTAATTCCTGTCACCTGGATTTTACAAATAAGGGTATAAGGTCCAAAGAGGTCATATGCATCATTTAAGGTCACACAGTAAGTCCACATTAGAACCTCTATACCCAGATCTGCCTGACTGCAAAGCTGAGCTTTTGCAACATTTCACATGTCTTCAGAGACGTTCAGAGAGCACCATGCAAGGGATTTGGAGGGAAATCAGAGAAGGGAAGAACCCAAGGGAGGAAGCAGAGTCACGTGGGAATGAAGATACAATAGAGGACTGTTGCTTAGTGATGCTTGCATTTTTGCTAATGGCTGGAAATGCCAGGGCTGTGAGGATGAGAGCCACTGAGACCTCTAGCACAGATGAGGCCTGGTGAGGCTAGTGATTGCCTTGCTGCAGGTCCCGGGGGAGCACTGCTGTCAAGGTATTGTCATGTCTTTTGAAGAAAATTCTCCCAGGCAGATAGTAACAAAGGTCAACCTCTCCTGACTCTTTCACTCCTGGCGGGATGGTCACAGAGGCTTAGCTTCCTCAGTGTCAGTGATCAGTCTTTCAGCCCAAACAGTAGAGAGCAGAGAAGGATGTGTGAGACGACCTCTCACTTGCATGAAGGGCGGCAGCCCATCAGATACTGAGGTCCTTGGCCGCTTTGTGCTTCGGGGCCTCTGGAGCTGTGTGATGCAAGCTGGAATTTTCATTAGACTGGTGAAAAGCAAACACATGTATCAGCCTCTCCCAGGTGGCAGTTAGTAGTTACTGTCCAAGATGGCTTTTTAACAGAGTCGGGGGAAGAAAGTATTTTTTTTCCTTCCTCAGCATCCTGGCACAGCTAACGTCCTACTTTCCTTTACTAGGGGACAGTTAATGCTGCAGCTGAAACAGCAATCCCATGTGTAGTATTATACATTGACATTTATGGGCACAGGCCAGGACCAGAAACTTCCCTGGAAGCAAGTTTTGATAGCTCAGGGGAATGGTGGCAGTCCAGCTCTGCAGCCAGGTAAGAGTGGCCTCAGGTGAGAGAGATCAGGTTAGAAGACACAAAGAACAGGAAAAAAGGACAAGTGAGTAACTGAAGAAGTTATGACTCTCACAACCTTGCTTTCAGTTAAGGTCTTCCTGCTGGAATTCTTGATTGAGGTAAAAATAAACATGCCCTTCAAAGTATCACGTGTGCTGTCTGATCCCATTTGTCACAGGAGGGGTTGAGGCAGTGAGAACATGAAGAAATGCCCTCAGAACGGGGATAATAAGGAAATAGAAGTGGAAATAGCCTTAAAAGCCTGTGCTAGGCATAGGCTGTTTGCAGAAGTTGGATCCTTGTTGTAAACATGATTTCTGCTTCTTTACAGGTGGAAGACTCTTTTTTCCCCTTGAATCATGCTGTCACTTTATCTCCACCTCTGTTGTGACATGTTTCACCTTCCACACACTTTTGTAGTTTTTGTTTTTTCTGCTTCTGTTGAACTGGTGATTCTTCAGAGACAGCGATGGTGCACTTTCCGTTCTGTACCATCCGCAGCGCTTTGTATTCAGTAGCTCTTCGGTGTTTGACTGAAAGAACGAACCCAAGGACACTGTGATTCCTCTAAATTTCTTTACTAAACTCTTTACTTGGCCAACAGAGATGACACCTTACAAAGCCAACTTTCTTCTTTCTCCAGGATCAGGGACTAAAGTAAATAAAAAGTGTTTTAGAGAAGGAAATGGCAACCCACTCCAGTGTTCTTGCCTGGAGAATCCCAGGGATGGTGGAGCCTGGTGGGCTGCCGTCTTTGGGGTTGCACAGAGTCGAACATGGCTGAAGTGACTTAGCAGCAGCATAATGCTTTGAGTGTGTAGGAGAGATACTTTCTGTTTAGGGAATGTTGCTAAGCCCTCTCATCAAAAATAGCCTTTCCATCTACGTCCAAGCTCCGTCAGGGCAGATCAGATTGGCAAGGGTGGTTTCAAAGGAAAAAGCAATGTAATGCCTTCTGCTCACAGCAGCACAGGTGCCAGGAGAGGAGGAAAATGTGTGTGATTGCAGCTCGGGATGCTAAGTGCTGTAAAACTGGAGCCAACCAACCAACCAGCGAGCAGAGATCTATGTGTGTTTTAAATACCTTCCCCAACCTTCGTATATTCCTGTCTACTGGGTGATCTCAGGCTCAGAGTCTTCCAAAAGCAACTGATGACTAGAGATCTTACTGTATGAGCAGAGTGAGTGGCCCTTTAAGAGGGACCCACTTAGCCCAGGGAGATGGCAGAAGCTCAGAATGGCAAGAGCAGAGGGAACGGGGAGAGCCAGCCAGAAGGACACACATGGAACCCCGAGTCCTAGGCAGAGCAGCTCTTTCCTGAAGGCTGCTGTTGCTCCTTCAGGAACTGCTGCACAGACATTGACAGGAAACCAAATCAGTGACAGGACAGCCGTTTTAATGTTTGCAGAATCTACTGTGAGCACGCATCCCTCTGTGAAACTAAAGAGCTAGAGTCTTTAGGGGTTTTTTCCCCTCAAATCTTGAATCTGGCCTTTCTTGGAAAGTTAAAGCATCGATTGGGCAAGTAACCACAGTCATCCTGAATGTCAAGGAGAAAGGAGGGATGGTCAATGAAGGACCGAAGCTGGGATGCGGAGATGCACGTTGCCTGCAGCATGGGTTGTACAAGAAGCTCTAGGGTGGTCATATCCAGTGGTTGCTTGGATTTGAGTGGCCTGGCTTTGGAGTAAGCATGTTTGTCCAAATAATAGATTGTTGCACTAAGATGGATCTGTCTCATCTAACCTAAAGAAAAGAATCTCTGTACCCTGTGTGTTTGAGGCATTACCAGTGATCTTTATATAAAGATGAGTGTCTATTAATAAAAGCCGTGAGCAGGTCCCTGCTAAGATTTCCATCATTTGTTTAATCAGCTGCATCGATGCAGCAGTTTTCAATTAGTAGGGGTGTCCATTTGTACCTCTTATTTGCTTATAGGCACAGAGGCCAAGTCACCAAATTGGGGCTCCTTGTGATCCTCCACATGGAGCTGGCTTCTCACTTGCCCAAAATGGAGTAACTGCTGCGTGTATGTGTCTAGGTAGGAGGGCGTAGGCTCCAGGTAAGGTAGCCTCTCTGCCTACCCCTCCCACCAATCCTGCCGAGGTGCAGGGGAGGGAAGCCACATAGAAGCTTGCTCAGGCAGCTCCTGAGCTGTGGGACTAGTCAGAGGCTCCTTCACTGCATGGCCACCCTGACCTCTGCCCAAAGCAAGAAACAGAAGACAAAACGACAGAGCTGTGGTCACACAAAGCCTGTTAACTATATCGGCTGTCTTTGTTTATTTGGGAACTCTCGACTTTTTTTTTTTTTTTTTCAAACAAGAAATTTGAACCACATTTTGTTTGAGATATTCCAGAAAGATGTAGCAATGTGGTTACCATTTTATAAACTTTTAAACAAAACTGTTAGCAGTTCACAACTTTGTTTAAAGAACAATGGCTTTGGAGCACAGGCCAGTCTTCTCAGGACCCCAAGGACAGTGACCAAAGCAAAGAAGAATCCAGTTCAGAGCTGGCTGACTGAGAGCTGCTCCGGCAAAAGCCAGGAACCCAAATGTTAGCACTGAGGGCCTCTTCCCTTTCTGCTGGAATGGCAGTGAGTTTGGCCCTGTTGCTTTGCTGATTTACACCAGTGCCCTCAGCTTGTTAACTCTCCTCAAGTGGAAGAGAAGTTCAGGAAAAGTGGGGATGAAAACAGTCACTTCCGGTATTTTGCCCTCAGCTCGAGACTGAGCCACCGACTTCAGCGGAGCTAGTTCACTACCCGACCGTGGGCATCCTCGTTTCTTGCTCGCTTCCCGCTTCTGTCACCACTTCTCTCTGTAACAGCCAAAATCCCCACTATGCCTTCTTTCTAATATTTGTATTAAAATACTCTGCCTTTATCTAACTTTTTCCTCAGGAGATAATTTGTATTTTATAGGAAATCTCATTTATGAGTGTTTTTTTCCTGCTGTTGTTGACTGTAGCTATTACTCTTTTTAGCCTTTTCTTGGAGTGCCCTCAAGAACATTTAACAGGAAGTATTATTTAAGTCTCTTAAATATTCCTCTAAAAGTATACAAATATTTATGCCTATATCAACTTTTCTAGACATTTTACAAAGCTGATTTAGTAGATGATATATTCTTCTACCAAAGATTAAAATTGAAATAACCATAACTGGAGCTGACCAACAATGCAGATTTGGGATTGGCAACATTCAGTTTCCAAATACATAAGACACATAGGAATTACAGGAATTTAGTTTGGTAGAATCCTTTTTTACATGTATTTTTGAAAACTGAATTTACCCTCCAGAAAGACATTTCTTTTGGATCAGTTGCAGTCCCTATTTAACAACTTCACAGCTTACAAGTTAAGACTCTAATTAAAATATTAAATTCTGGGGCAAAGAGAACTCCAAGAAGAGTCTGTAATCAAGGCTACCAACAGTATTT
The DNA here is from genome assembly GCA_006410615.1 of Neotragus moschatus. Lineage (NCBI taxonomy): Eukaryota > Metazoa > Chordata > Mammalia > Artiodactyla > Bovidae > Neotragus > Neotragus moschatus. The sequence goes on from SJYA01000266.1 coordinate 1,680,627, forward strand.
TTCACAGAGCTAGAACAAATAATTTCAAGATTTGTATGGAAATACAAAAAACCTCAAATAGCCAAAGCCATCTTGAGAAAGAAGAATGGAACTGGAGGAATTAACCTGCCTGACTTCAGGCTCTACTACAAAGCCACAGTCAAGACAGTATGATACTGGCACAAAGACAGAAATATAGATCAATGGAACAAAATAGAAAGCCCAGAGATAAATTCACGCACCTATGGACACTTTATTTTTGACAAAGGAGGCAAGAATATAAAATGGAGAAAAGACAATCTCTTTAACAAATGGTGCTGGGAAAACTGGTCAACCACTTGCAAAAGAATGAAACTAG
>SJYA01000266.1:1686283-1717690 GCA_006410615.1 Neotragus moschatus
TTTATAATAGCCAGGACATGGAAGGAACCTAGATGTCCATCAGCAGACAAATGGATAAGAAAGCCGTGGTACATATACATAATGGAGTATTACTCAACCATTAAAAAGAATACATTTGAATCAGTCCTAATGAGGTGGATGAAACTAGAGCCTATTATACAGAGTGAAATAAGCCAGAAAGAAAAACACCAATACAGTGTACTAATGCATATATATGGAATTTAGAAAGATGGTAACAATAACCCGGTATGTGAGACAGCAAAAGAGACACAGATGTATAGAACAGTCTTTTGGACTCTGTGAGAGAGGGAGAGGGTGGGGTGATTTGGGAGACTGGCATTGAAACATGTATAATATCATACAAGAAATGAATCACCAGTCCAGGTTTGATGCATAATACAGGATGCTTGGGGCTAGTGCACTGGGATGACCCAGAGGGATGGTACAGGGAGGAAGGTGGGAGGGGGATTCAGGATGGGGAACACATGTACACCCGTGGTGGATTCATGTTGATGTATGGCAAAACCAATACAATACTGTAAAGTAAAAAAAAAATAAATAAAAATACTTATATATATATATATTTTAAAAGTAGTTAATGAGCTGTACAATCAACCATTTTTAACCTTAAATATAGCATTTCTCATGTATCCTTCAGCCAGTACTGACAAGATATTTCCTGGAGATTAATGGCACTCTGAGTTAATGGACTGAGGGAAGGTCATTAATCCTTACACAAAGGTAGCTTGGAAGGTAGGAATGAAAAACAACTGCTGGGTCAAGATGATACAGTCCCAGGAGATGTTTCAGAAGATGTTACCTTTGCAGAAGCCCATACTTAACTACTGTTTTCATTCCCCTTCTCTACAAACAAAATCTCTATTATAAGTTGGCTTCCTCTTCACACTTTCTCAAATGAAACATCTTAGAAGTCCTTTGTTTTCACATAGCTTCTCACTATCACTCATTTATTGGTGTGAACAGAGTTGTTCTTGGTAGTCTAGAAATCCAAGCAATCAGAATATATTTCCTATGGTTTCAGTTAAATAACATATTTGTACATTCAAGGCATAAGATATACAAGAAATAGGAAGTTACTGTCAGTGGTTCAGTTCAGTTCAGTTGCTCAGTCATGTCCAGCTCTTTGCAACCCCATGGACTTCAGCACACCAGCTTCCCTGTCAGTCACCAACTCCTGGAGCCTACTTGAACTCATGTCCATTGCACCTGTGATGCCATCCAATTATTTCATCTTCTGTCGTTCCCTTCTCCTCATGCCTTCAGTCATTCCTAGCATCAGGGTCTTTTCCAATGGGTCGGCTCTTCACAGCAGGTGGTCAAAGTATTGGAGTTTCAGCTTCAGCATCAGTCCTTCCAAAGAATATTCAGGACTGATCTCCTTTAGGATGGACTGGTTGGATCTCCTTGCAGTCCAAGGGACTCTCAAGAGTCTTCTCCAACACCACAGTTCAAAAGCATCAATTCTTCAGCGCTAAACTTTCTTTATAGTCCAACTCTGACATCCATAGATGACTACTGGAAAAACCATAGCTTTGACTAGATGGTCAAAGATGGTGTTGGTAAAGTAATATCTCTGCTTTTTAATATGCTAAGTTGGTCATAGCTTTTCTTCCAAGGAACAAGCATCTTTTAATTTCATGGCTGCAGTCACTGTCAGTGGTAGGCTGAGGTTAATGGAACAATCAGACCTAGACAACACCTCAGTAAATCTGAAGAGGTTGATTCATCATAAGGACACAGGAACAAGTCAGTCTGGCCAGAGTGATAGACAGAGTACATGCTTCCAGACTGCAGAATACCACTAGAGCTATACCCTTGCTGCATGCCTGCTAATCTAGATCTGTTCTAACAACGCTCCCATCCGGACAGATTCATTAATTTCAAGATTAAGTAGGGTTCAGTGTGACTTCTAGGACTGTGGTGGAGATAGTGAGAAAGAATGGCAGGAAATCTAGAGCTACCTGGTGAAGGACTGTTCCAGGAAGCCCTACTTCGGCTTTTTAAAAAGAGTTAAAAGAGTTAAAAGCTAGAGAATGATCACTGAGTTGTGGGTTTTTGTTTTTTTTTAAAGGTCTGCCTTCATACACAGGCATCATATTCTATAACTGTGTGTCCTTGTGAGAGGGGCTTCCCCAGTGACTCAGTGGTAAAGAATCCACCTGCCGTACAGGAGATGCAGGAGACGCAGGTTCAATTCCTGAGTCGGGAAGATCCCCCTGGAAGAAGGCATGGCAACCCACTCCAGTATTCTTGCCTGGAGAATCCCATGGACAGAGGAGCTTGGCAGGCTACAGTTCATAGGGTCACAAAGAGTTGGACGTAACTGAAGTGACTTAGCACGCATGCACCTCCTTGTGAGAGTTCTCAATTCAGAAGCTTGTACCCTTGCTTGTGCTGGGGTGTGNCCAGTATTCTTGCCTGGAGAATCCCATGGACAGAGGAGCTTGGCAGGCTACAGTTCATAGGGTCACAAAGAGTTGGACGTAACTGAAGTGACTTAGCACGCATGCACCTCCTTGTGAGAGTTCTCAATTCAGAAGCTTGTACCCTTGCTTGTGCTGGGGTGTGTTGCTCACCTTCCTGCTAAGAATGCTCACTTCCTTTGAAATCTTTTAGATAAGTTCAGCACCATCTGATTCACCAAGTGGTGTCTGGCTGTTCTATAATCCCAGGCTGATACTGTGATCCCCATAGTATGTTTTCACATGTTTGGAAATTTTAAAATGCCAAAAGTTATTTTACTGTTTAAAAAAAACAAAACTGCTGAAACTTAATAAGATAGCACAAGTATGCTAAAGGAAACGCTAAGGAAAATGTTTTTTGGTCACTAGGGCAATGGGTTGAAATGCAAAAACCCCACTAAGATGGTGGCTGGCGTTTTGCCAATGACTGTATCTGGTCTAACCCTGAAAGTATTAAGTTCTTATGGATTTTGTGACAGAGTCAAGAGAAGTAAATCTGTAGCTCCCAGTTCAGATTGAACTACTGTTTTAGTGCTGCAAGTACAGGTGAAAATCTTTATATTCTTCCATCCTGTTAAAAAAAAAAAAAAATCCTTGTTTATACGCAGATTAGTTCCACTAGACCTAGCTGAACTTTTGGAGTTCTTTTTTTCAACTGAAATTTCCTTGTACAAATGAACTATCCAGATGTGGATGGGAACATAATAATAGAATTATGTGCTGAAATAACTGAGATTATTTAGGTCATGATTGCAGTTTTATGATACCATCTGGGGAAATTACTAAGTGCATGTGAATTTGAGGTAAACTAAAGTTTTTCTCCCTTCAGTAGGCATTATGGCCTCTTTTGGCACTTTTTTGGTATTGGAATTTACTGCTTACTTTGCTTACTTTAAGAGTGATGGATCTGCAACTCTGTCATGATTTGAACTGGAGTTTTCCTTCCACACAAATGACAGGTATTTAATGTGTCAGGACAGTCTGTCTGAAACCTGACCTAACCACTTAACAGTAAAATGGTAAAACTTGCTATTCTGTGTGTACAAATGCTGTCTTTCCAAATTAGGAAAGAAGATATAAAACCCTGTAGAAGTGCCTTTGTTTTAACAGGAGAAATTTAATGCTCTACCATTAACATTCTCCCAAGGTAATGTTACATAAATAATTACTGCTACACCGGAAGAGTCATTTCCCATTCTGGAATAATTTGCACACAGTTAGGAATTTGATTGTCTCCTCAAAATCTTCTGGGTTGTGGGCCCATAAATTATTACATTTTGATGGAACTTCCATTACACGATCTAACTTTTATGGAAGGAGAGAGCAAGAGAATTGTAAAAAATAGTGACGCTTATGGTTAGAGAAGCTCAAGGAAGGGAAAAGAATATTCCTGCTTATTTAACATACTGCAAGGAAATTTGTGGTTTACTTTCAATAATCAACTTTCTGAAAATTTTTTATGCCCAAACCACAGAATTTGGCGTTTTAAATTCATACCTGTGGGCATGTAGTATCTAAAGCAGTGGTTCTTAGAGTCCCTAAGGAAACACATTATTCAAATGCTGGTTCCCTTGGTTTCTAGATGACATTTCTAACCCAAGACTTCTTAATTTGGTTCAAGGGGCCCAAATTTTGTGTCTTTGTGTATCCAGGATCTTGTAATGTTTACCAGCTTTTTAGGAAGACCTGACATGCCACATTTTCAAGGCTGAATTTTGTTAGGCTCAATCTATAACACTGGGAATTTTCTATATTATTAATGATGATAGTAATGCTGCTGCTGCTGCTAGGTCGCTTCAGTCATGTTCGACTCTGTGTGACCCCATAGACAGCAGCCCATCAGGCTCCTCTGTCCACAGAATTCTCTAGGCAAGAATACTGGAGTGGGTTGCCATAAATATCTCTTGATTATTGAGCGCTTATTATTTGTCACTAACTGTAGTTAATGCTTTATATTTCTCATTTATTGTTCCCCAAAAGACAAATACAGTTATTATCTTCATTTTATGAGGAAACTTAAAGCTTTGAGAGGTTAAGTAACTTTTTGGAGATTAAAACCCATGATGTCATCTGGAAAAAATCCATGCTCTTAGGCATTAGGCGTTATGCTAATGAATGCATCCATTTGCTGGTTTAGTAATAACTGGCTTTTGTTTGATATTGACATGTTCAGTTCAGATAGCCCTTACTCTTTTCCTACTCTGGTCTAGAAGTTTGGTGGACTTGTACACTTTATGCACTGCTTCCCCTTGAATTTGTGTGCATATGTCTGTGTTGCCTTTGTAAAGTTTTAAACAAAAAATATAACTGTAGAATACCTGAATAATCTTGGAGTCTTTGTTGTTTTTGGTGGGAAGCTGAGCCAATCACTGGGAAACTTGAATTTCCCAAGCTTCAAGTGGCACTTCGCTATTATGCCTTCAGATCTCTTCTTGTGTTAGGAAGGGTGAGATTCCATAAACAGGTGAATCTTAATGACCAAACCTCTCCCCACATCTTCCTAAAGAAGGAGTCAGCCATGTATACAGTGCACCAGACAGAATTAGGACACCTGGTTTCTGTACCCCAATCCTAGCAATAGGCACTATAATTTGATCATTTCAGTTGTGTGTTCTCCATTTAGAGTGACCCACGGCCCCAGTTTTCCCGAGACAATCCTGATTTTAGCAGTGAAAGTCCTGAAGCATAGAAAATTCCTCAGTCCCAAATACAACTCGACCAATGATGGTCCTACCTCCTTTATTTTTCCAGAGCTGTATCCAAGCCCCAGATTCCAGCACTTCTGCTTTGTTGAATCTCCTGAAGAATACAAATAAATCTTTTAAACTAAGAAATTGGGCAGCTCTGGCTCAGATTCATAAGTGTGTAGTGGACCATTAGAGATACAAAACTTGAATAGACCAAGAAAGACCTATATAAATTTTGGAGGAATTTACAGATACTTAGCTTAAAAGATTTGTAAAATAAATACTTTTTTGTTTTATATTGCCTTCACTTTTGTTTCAGCTCTATCTCTTCAGGGAGTAGGCTGAGTCTTAGTGGAAACCTTTCTCTGATTGTCAAAGTTCAAGTGTTAAATCATTGTTTGACATTGTCAGACCATCATAAATGTCCCTAATATACACAGATATCCTTGTCAGCAATATTCTAAGCATAATAAGTAGAATGCAGGATTAGATTGAGACTTGTCAAGTGGTTCAGTGGTAAAGAATCCACCTGCCAATGCAGGAGACGCAAGAGATGCAGATTCTGTCCCTGGCTCAGGAAGATCCCCTGGAGTAGGAATTGGCAACCCACTCCAGTATTCTTGCCTGGAAAATTCCATGGATAAAGGAACCTGGCAGACTACAGTCTATGGGCTTGCAAGAGTTGGACACGACTGAGCTACTGAGCACGCATGCACAGCATTAGATTAATGGACAGTAGCACAAATAGTTATCCCGACTTCTCAGTTCAGTTCAGTTGCTCATCGTGTCCAACTCTTTGTGACCTCATAGACTGCAGCACGCCAGGCCTCCCTGTCCATCACCAACTCCCAGAGTTTATTCAAACTCATGCCCATTGAGACAGTGATGCCATCCAACCATCTCATCCTCTGTCGTCCCCTTCTCCTCCCACCTTCAATCTTTCCCAGCATCAGGGCATCTTCAAATGAGTTAGGTCTTCACATCAGGTGGCCAAAATATTGGAGCTTCAGCTTCAGCATCAGTCTTTCCATTGAATATTCAGGACTGATTTCCTTTAAGATGGACAGGTTGGATCTCCTTGCAGTCCAAGAGACTCTCAGTAGTCTTCTCCAACACCACAGTTCAAAAGCATCAATTCTTCAGCACTCAGCTTTCTTCATAGTACAACTCTCACATCACATACATACATACATACTCTCCACATCTACTTTAGCCAAATGACTTTATTTATTCTTTCATACTTTTAGCCAAGTTTGCCAAACAAGAATTATAATGGAAAATACTAGTGACTTTTTTTTTAAGTTCAAGTTCTAAATGCTTTTAATTTTATTTAAGAAACAAGTCTTGATCTCAGTTACATGATTTTTCTCCCCTAATATGAAGTTATTTTTGCATTGATTGGGGAGAAATACAATAATAAGTTTTTAAACTGTGAACTACTAACTGCACCTGCTTGGGATCTAAAACTGAAATGGAAAACACAAGGCTTAACCCCACATGCTCCCTGATCAAATGCAAAGGTTCTTAAAATAGCTCCGGGTGAAGATGTTTGGAGCAGCTGAAAACCAAGGAGCTGGTGTCCCTAGTCACAACCTGGCAGTTAATACCATGGCTCAGAGGCAGCTGCCTCTGTCTCTTTCTGTCTCAAGGCCTAGAGCAGCAGCTCCTAGAAGCAGCACAGAAGCAGCCTCTGCTTTACCCACATTCCTGTCCTCCCTAAACTCTACTTTCCTAGTCAGAGGATTGTCCCTGGATCCGCCAAGGGGATCTGAGACATTCTGTCCAAGCCACTAGAGCAAAGTATTGGGGTTGGCCAAAAAATTGGTTTAGATTTTCCCGTAAGATGTTACGAGAAAACCCAAATAAACTTTCTGGCCAACCCAATAGCTAAACACCTCCAAACAATTATAATAAACCTTAAATAGGTACACAATAAACTCCAGGAAAAAAATGTAAGGAAGAAATAAAGTGCATTTGATTGATCATACCTAGCTGTTAACAGAGAATACTAGCTATGAGTGGTACCCTACACCCTGTTATCTTCAGTATCCCAGTTACCCACAGATCAGTTTACTGTCTTGAAATCCACCAGGGAGACCTTCACTCAAGACTGCTCTGATCAGCTCTGCCGATCTTGATAAGGCTCTCAGTTAACTCATGTGTCTCAGTTGATACAGCTGTCAGCTTACCATTTTCCCCTATAATTTTGTCCTGTGATACTTTCACTTACCATTGATAAACTGCTTCTCTCAAGGCCCCACTTATGCATCCACCAGTAGCAGGATCTGGGCTGAGTAGACAGTTGGTCTAATCTGATCTGATGGCTTTTTATGTTGCCAGACTTCTGGCACTAACCAGAAGTTTAAAATTCTATTTGCATTCACATGTAGATGACTATACTATCCTGTTCCCATCATAAAAAGAAGAAAAAAGCAGTAGCTTATATCTTGTTTAGAAACTACACTATTTGGAGGGCCAGAGGAAAGAACTGTTGGGTGAGTGTAGAAGGGAGGTAGAGGCAGGAAGACAATGGTGTGTGGGAAGGCCTGAAACTCTCCCATTGGCAGCTTCTAGTTGGCCACCACCACCTTCAACCAGTGCTCAGAACTGTGAGCACTCAGGTTGGAAACTCAGAATTTTCCTGGACTTCATTTGAGAAATTATTTAAGGAGACTGCATTAGAGAGAACATTAGCTGGGCTGGTTCCTTGAAAATCTAAAAGCTAGTTTTTCCATCAGCGGAACAGGGAATAATACTTGCATTTCCTATCATGCAGGGTCACCTTAGGATCACGTGAGTGACTGACACTCGAATTCTGTAAACAATGTAGGACACCTCCCAGGTATAAAATGACCCTGTGGTTACGAATAACGCCATTATACAAAGTTTCCTCAACCATAGTGAGAAGTACTACCACTCTCTCTGTTGTAGCCTCTGGTGATTGACTGTCTTTGTCAGACAAATTGGACAGAAACATCTTGAACTCTCATCAGATTTGAGCCCCAGATAGCCATGAGGCTATCTAATACAAATTTTGCTCTAATGTCCTCATTATGAGGACATATAATGACCCAATTCTGAAGAAGCAAACTATTGGTATATGAGCCTTTGTCTGACATCTATAATTTAGAACAGAAATGTTAACGTCCCTCAAAGAAGGCTCAAGTAGTTTCACTAAAATGTATATTCCAAACTGATTATTTGGTCCCTGGAAGTCTCTCCCTATCTTGCAGACCCTAAATCAACCTTTATAAGTAGGAAAACTTTTTTTCTAGTCTTTTACTTAGAAACAAAGGAGAAAACACCATGGTAGGCAACATGAACAGTTAGTTCAGTCACTCAGTCGTGTCCGACTCTTTGCGACCCCATGAATCGCAGCACGCCAGGCCTCCCTNGTTCTTAGTGATGCTTCCTAAGGCCCACTTGACTTTGCATTCCAGGGTGTCTGGCTCTAGGTGAGTGATCACACCATCATCTTCAATGCAAGAATATGCAAATTGAAAAATGCAAAGAAATCGAGGAAAACAATAGAATTGGAAGGATTAGAGATCTCTTGAAGAAAATTGGAGCTATCAAAGTAACATTTCATGCAGGATGGGTGTGATAAGACAGAAACAGTAAGAACCTAATAGAAGCAGAAGAGATTAAGAAGAAGTGGCAAGAATACACAGAACTATACAAAATCAAAGGTCTTAATGACCTGGAATATGACTTTTTAAATTATACTTATTGGTAGCATTTTGTGGCAGTGCTATGTTAAGCATTTTGTATTACTTAATTCACAGCAACCCTGTGGGAAAAATAGTGATTTTTATCCACATTACAGATGAAGGAACTCACATTTGGAAATATTATTAATAAGTAACCTTTCTAATATATTGAGGCAATTAGTGAGAGATCTGAAATTTGAATTTAGATTAATCTGACTCCAGAGCCCCAGTTCTAAACATGTGGGCTACATGAGAACCAATAAAGTGTAATTATCCACTAAGATGTATTGCAGGAGGAGTCATGATTTACCAAAACTTGACTACAAGCCCTCCTATATTAACTGCTAGCTACATGTGGCTAATTAGTACAAGAAACTTGGCTAATCCAAATTGACATGTGCTGTAGTTATGAAATACACACTGAATTTCAGATACTCCTTGCAAAAAAGAATAAAAAATATCTCATTAATTATTTTTATATTGGCTATGTTGAAGTTTAATACTTCAGATATATTGAGTTAAATAAAATACATTAAAATTATTTTTACCTTCACTATAGCCAAAAAGTGGAAACAACTCAAATGTCTAACAACAGATGAGTATATAAACAAAATGTGGTGTATGCCTATAGTAGACTATTATTCAGTCTTTAAAAAAGAATGGAAATCTGATGTATGCTATAATATTGATGAAACTTGACAACAAATCTAAGTGAAATAAGCCAGACAAAGGAACAAATACTGTCTGATTCTGCTTGTATAAGATACCTAGAATAGTAAAATTCATAGAGATAGAAAGTAAAGTAAGGTTACCAAGGGCTGGGGAGTAGGGCTAGGAAGTTATTATTTCACAGGTATAGAGTTTCTATTGAGATGATAGGAAAATTCTGGAAATGGATAGTAATGGTGGTTGCACAACAATGTGAATGTATATACTTGATACCATTGAATTTTACATTCAAAAATGGTTAAGACAGTAAATTCTTATTTATATTTTACCATAGTTTTTTTAATTGTTTTTATTTTATTTTATTTTTTTAACTTTTTCATGAGACTACTAAAAAATTTAACATTACATAGGTGGCTTCTATCTCTGTCAGCCAGCACTGCTATAGTACTGTATTTATGAATACAAAGAAGTAAATTCCTTATCAGTCTTTCCCTTTTCACATGGCATATTGAAGAGATTCTGGTATACCGCCGTGGGCCTAAATCAGACTCTTCACTTTTTTGTTCACTCACCTTTGAAAAAGTTAAAGGACAGCTTTTCACTTAAAGTTATACTAATAAGATATACTTTTGAGATAGAAGCAACTTTATGAGACAGGTAACCATTTGTTGTTTTAATAATTTCTTATTTTCCATTTGCACAGTATCCCCTAGGCCTCTTTCCAGAACTGATATAATTGTCTTAGCTTGGTGGCTAAGCCAGTAAAGAAGCTGCCTGCAATGCAGGAGACCTGAGTTCAGTCCCTGAGTTGGGAAGATCCCCTGGAGTTGGGAATGGCAACCCACTCCAGTATTCTTGCCTGGAGAATCCCATGGACTAAGGAGCCTGACAGGCTACAGTCCATGGGGTCACCAAAAATCAAACATGACTGAGTGACTAACACTTCAACTTTTCACTTTATGTATACCCTGAAATATAACTGTCATAAATTCCATCATGATTAAAGTTTCTTTGGGTCCATGGGATTAATATTAGTCTGACCATTAAATTTTGAAAACTGGGTCCCAAGACAGTCATTCTCTCGCCTTCCTGTAGCCCTCCTATCACCGTGTTGACCACCAATGAGTATCTGCAGGGGAGGAGGGAACGGAAAGCTGGGCAGACTCGTAGTTCTGTGGTGGAACAGACAGCTGATGGAATTGTGAGGACATAACCAGGACAGATTCTCTAAAGGGTCGTTATTTCCGTCTACTCACAGGTGACCAAACAAGTAAAGAAGGGAAGTAGCAGAGAAAAGTATCCTTTATCTTTTAGTGGTCATTTTTTTTTTCACTGATCCTGAGCTTCAATTTCCCCCTTTGTGAAGGTTCTGGACTGAAAGATCTTGGTTCTAGTTAAGCACTAATATGCCATGAGCCTGTCAATTGACAACCTGAACCAGGAAATGATCCAGGAAAACACTAACGCTATGTATGCCTTTTGCTCAACTCTTACTAATAGTTATCACTGTGGATGTCTGCAGGGTATTGAGAGATGTATCAGCATCAGTTCTTAAAAATATAGTGAGATTTAAACTCATTTTAAAGTGTTTGTCCTTTTTTGTCTCTTTATTTCTGTGAACTGTGAAAAGAAGTGCAGGGGTCTCAGCAGCAGAGCTGGGTGACTGGGCATCTGAGACAGTCTTCCCTGGGCATGCCTCACTTCATGCTGACTCACATTCCAGACCCTTCCTTCCCACTGTCCTCTCCCAGCCCGTGTGGATTATGTTCCTCCCTGGTACTCCCAAGGCACCCAGAGCTTAACTGTACCTTACCCTCAATCCCAGTTTAATTACAACTGCCAGCACACTTGTCTCTCCCCCTCTGCATCTGGGAGTTCTTAGAGCAGAGAGCTGTAGCCCCAGCCCCAAGCACAAAGTCAGAGCTCAGTATTATGTACTGTATAGAGGCAGGATCACTGGCCTTTAGTGGATAGAGGAAGAAGCAACCTTCAAGTAAAGTAGCTTTAGAATAGTGTCTCAGTGAGCTGAAAGGTCACAAAAGAAGAAAGCTCACACATTAAACCTATCAATCAGTCATTTTTAAATTCCAGGCTTTTAAAAATTTTCCTAGTAAACATTTACCAGCAGAGAAATGGACAGATTTAAATTTCACATATTATCCTTTCTTTCATCTTCCCTAAGGGTTGGATTAATGACTTATACATAAAAATAAAAGGTCTGTATAACATGTATAACTGATTCACTTTGCTCTACACTTGAAACTAACACAGCATTGTATAGCAACTATACTTCAATTAAAAAAGAAAAAATTTAAGAGGTGGAAAAAAAGTTCTGGATAATCCACAAAACAGGAAAGTACCTCCAGGTAAACAGGTCTATTTAGGAAAATCTGGTATAGTGAAGGGCAGCTCTCTCTTTTGAAGGCCACCTGTATGTAGACAATGTTCTAGAATTATACATATTTTAGGGTTTCACATTTTTCTAAAGTGAGAATGATGCTAACAGGTTAACTTGCTTAAAAAGATGAGGAAAATATACTTTTGACTTCGGAATGCTGTTGTTACAAACAGTTTGTACTTTTCGGTTTCCAGGTGCTATTTCTTCATATACTTCAAAAACGTCAAAACCTCAGGTGACGGCTGTCTCAGTTCTGAGGCATTCCTCAGGTGTCCTGCTCTCATGTCGCTCTGTAATGCTTCCCTCTTGGCATAGCTGTACCATCACTCGGTAGCCTGGTTGATGCGTATCACTGCATTGCTGTCTTCATTTTCACATCCCCATTACTTTTCCAAATGGATACTAGTTCTCCCAAAATGAGAGAATTCCAGCAACCTCTCAAACTGAGTCAATGTTTTCTCCTTGACTAGAAAGTTCCTTTGTGAACAGGAAAATACATGAGTTAGAAGAATTTCTCCCCTCTCAGCGCTTCTTCTCTTGACAGTGTTGTTTTAGTCTAGTCTTGTTTTTCCTTTCTAATGACACATCTTACAAAGACATGTTATATCAGCAAAAAGTTGATTCCTTTTTCAGCTCAAATCTTGGCTTAGTAACTTTTGTCTTTAATAGCCAGTTATACAAGTATAAGCACACCGTTTTTAGCTCACTTCCACAGATATTTACTGAGTGCCCGCAACATACCATGCAAAACTCAGAATGTAGTAGGAGAGACACTCATCACAATTATAATTTTGATGGGCTGTGCATTGTAATATAGGGCTTAACATAATGCTGTCTGAGTCTACTCGAACTGCAGGTCAGGGAAGCTGCACAGGTTGGAGGTGGGGTGGAAGTATTTGAACTGAACGCCCTGGGGGAGGAGGAATGGGTTTCTGCCAGGGGCAGGGTTGAGAAGGAGAGTGTTCTCAACAGAGGACACAGTGTGAGCACAGGCAGGCTGGCAGGAGAGTGCACGACGGGCCCAGCAGAGTCGAGCTGCTCTCATGCCCGGAGAACAGGGGTGTGGTGTCCAGCCTTGTCTTAGGTAAAGTGGAATCTTTATTTGGGTCCAAAATGTTAAGAGCCTTGATGCATTGATGCCAGATGTTATAACTGCACAGACAGTGGGGAGCCACCAGAGGCATTTTAGCAGAAAATTACGGTCAGAGAGGTATAGTGGGAAACCTTCAGGATTTGGATCCGGAAGGGCTCTGTGTGGGACTCTGGGATGTTTCTCCTGAAAAGAAGCTCAGCGCTCGTCTAATTTTAGCCTCATGTTTTATTCATGAAAATTGTGTAACTCAGGTTTAAATTTCATACCACTGGTTGCCCTCTACTTGACATGAAGCCTTAAAGAAGCCACTACGTCACAGATTCCCTAGAGTCATCCCTGGGTTTAAACAAGGTTGTCCCTGTGACCTGAGGGGACCACTAATGTAACCTCTGTGCGCTTGATTGATGAAAGATGCTAGGACCTCTGTGGGGTGGAGAATGGGGAATGGAGAGGGCGGCCCCAGCATGGGGACTGGGCAGCATACGTTACAAGTGGAGTTATTTCAGCTCTGCCGGGAGAATCTGGGTAGGCAGCTGCAGTGTGGTGCCAAGTGAGTTGCCTGAGGTGGGCCCAGATCCCAAGCAGCCGCTAGGGAATGGGGAAGAGGAGACAGGGAAAGACAGGAACTGTGCAAGAAAGCTGAACCCCATCCAAATAACGAGGTGCCGAGCAGCTGTAGTCCGAGCAGAAAAACTGAATACGCTGAGGAAACCAAGGAGAAAATTTTATCCTAAGGGCTGGACAAATCAGGAGGTAATTGGAAAAAGTCTGCTCTACACCCAGTGGACAAGGAGCTGGGGCCACTGCAGGCACTCCAGGGAGTGTCCCCCTGTAGGAAGGCAATTCTAGGCTCCCTTTCTAGTATGGCCAGACCAGCCATGATTCTTATGCACCAAAGAACCAGACAGAACACACTCCTGATATTATTTTTTAGTCACTGGGCAGAGATGAAGAGGAAGGCCTGCTATCCAGGGTCCTTCTGAGTTTCCAGGCAACTCCATTGTTCAGCGTCCCAGGCCAGAGCCACACGGCAGGGTGACAAGAACATTCCACTCGGACCAGCTTCTTAGTAGCTTCCCAGGAATACCTTGTCCTGTCTCCATTCTTCCTGTTCTGGTGCCTGGCTATAAGGTTCTTTTGTCACGTTTCCTAAGGAGCACTGTGCTACATGCATAATAGCAGCTCTACTTTCAACCACAAGTGTCTCTGAATGAGAAAGGGCTAATCCCCCTCTTATTCAAACTGTATTGTATGCCAAACCTGGTCTTATAAAGCCATCATTTTGAAACTTTCTAATTGTAGCCATAAGTTAGGTCACCATTCTTTTAGCCTCTTAAGTTCAGTCAGGGTGGTCCTGGTTAAAATGAATACATGAAAAACCTCAAACAAAGCCAAGATTTTCAGTAGTATAACAGTATTTATGGTAGTAAAAACATAAAAAGATGACTCTCTTCTATTGTTTTTTCCAGTTTACTATTTGCAATTGTATTCACTTCATTTGTCCATTCAACAATTATTTATTGCCTTTCTGCTGTGTCCAGAAACTGTCTTGAACCCTGGAAATATGGCAAACACACACACACACACACACAAAACAGACATTATTGGTTCCTGCCATCTTGGAATTTAAAGTCATGGATGGATCAAATAAATAAATCAGGTAACGACAACTTGCAATAGTGCTATGGTAGAAAATAAGAGAAAATTGAGGCAGAGGATAGAGAGGGAGGAGAGGGCCCACTTTGGATGTCAAAGGAGACCTCTGAAGAGGTGACATTGAAGCTGGACCTGAGTACTGTGAAGGAGCTAGACCAGGAGAAGCAGTCCAAGTGTGAGAACAATGGTAATTGCTCTGAGGTGAGAAGGGTTGGCATGTTCCAGGAGCCTCGGGAGGTCGGTGTGACTGGGGTGCAGTGGGCCATGGAGGAGAACAAGGGAGGCAGAAGGGGGAAGTGGAGGCTAGTCATGGCAGAGCCTGTGCTTTGTGGTATGGAATAGGGATGTAATTCTACGTGTAAAAGCAAAAAAAAGATGCTAGAAGCACTGTTTTTTAGGTGAGTCAGTCAGATAAGCTATTCAGGTAGGGTTCTTGCCCTAGCACTTTTTTATAGGAATCCTCCATGTCATTTTCACTTTGCAGGTCAGTTAAATTCATGCCAACTTTCCATTGTTTTTCAGCTTTGTTCCCAGTATGCAAAAAGTATTCAGTAAATGTTTTGTTTGTTAGATTGATTTGACTTGGATTCCCAGTAGTGTGAGTAGAGGGGGAATTAGAAAGGCCGCTGAGGTCCTCTTTACTTCCTCTCTGGAGATGGTGTGTCAGTGGGGTTACCAGGTCTCTTAAAGAGTTAGTATTGTCAGTCTGTGGTGAATACAATTCAGGGTGAAAAAAAAAATGACTCTTCTAGAATAAAAGGTGCTGTGTATGTGCGAAAAGTTTTTTAAGAGCATCTGGTTAGAATTTAATATGACTGAAAAGCATTGCTGTTTTTTTCATGTTTCAGTTACCCGAATATGGCTAAAAGTGTGCTTTGGAGATTTTCCAAAATAAAAACTCTTGAGGTGAGAGAAATTTCAGCCCCAACAATAACTTGAAAATTGGAAGTTGGAATAGCAACTGTTTTTTCAACTGTCTTAACTCTGTCACCAACACTATGATGATTTGATTACATGTGACAAGTCTGGTTTCTGGCCATTAAACTGCACACTTCAGCTATAGGCATCAGTCTTTCCCTTCTTTTCTTTCACTGTGTGTTGATTTAGGGGCAGAAATGAGAATGATGGGAGAAGGAAAGAGGTTGGGGAACTCTGGCCTTCCCATCAGCCCCTAGGTCACACAGCTGGTGACCTTGACCCTCTCAGCAGCCTCATGATTCAGGGCCAGCAGCAAGCCAGTCATGGGGTAGATGTCTTCTTTCTGTCCACCACTGTTATTTAGGTGCCACTAGGCAATGGCACCCCACTCCAGAACTCTTGCCTGGAAAATCCAATGGACAGAGGAGCCCGGTAGGCTGCAGTCTATGGGGTCGCTCCTAGTCAGACACGACTGAGCGACTTCACTTTCACTTTTCACTTTCATGCAGTGGAAAAGGAAACGGCAACCCCACTCCAGTGTTCTTGCCTGGAGAATCCCAGGGACGGCGGAGCCTGGTGGGCTGCCATCTATGGGGTCGCACAGAGTCGGACACGACTGAAGTGCCTTAGCAGCAGCAGCAGCTTGTTTGAATATCACAGGCATCCCGTAAGGGGAGAAACATCTCCAGACAGCAGAATACCCTCTGGGAGCCATGTGGGAAGGAAGGAGACAGCACTCATCAGCAAGGTCATAGACATAAAGCCCTTGGTGCACTACCTGGCCCAGAGCAGTCACGTAGCATAGGGTGACAGCACCTGCTGACGCCATTATTTTTATGATTGATGAGTCTCATGTGGTCAGGTTCCGGCTTTTTTATCCTGTTTCTACTGTTTTTTCTGCACCCTCATCAACCCCTCGGGCAACTGTGTGACACGTCCTTTAAGGAAAGGCTGTTGTCCTGATTTACTCCCTGTATTTGAGAGTCATTCCTGTTCATGGTACTTTCATTAATCCAACATTTCCATCTGGCAAGTGACATTCCTTCTTACTGCCACTCTGAATGTCTTTATTGTGGGAGATATACGTCTTCAGAAGTCCAAAGATACATACATCCACCATTCCATTCCCATCTGGCTTCCTCCTCTTTGCCTTACAAAGGGTGGTTTTGTTAGCATCTCAGCTCCGAGATTCTTGTGACAAGACACAGCTGTTTCTTCAGGCATCTTATCCACTGGCTAAAGAGTTCCTTGATCTCAAGTGCCTCACTTTGCTGGAAAGGGAAGAGCATGACACATCTGATCTCTCACTTTAGAAAGGAAAGTAAATCGTTCCAATTAGGGGCCTGGGAGACACATCTATTTGTAAAAGAAAGGAGCTGCTATTTCTCTGGCTGTCTGCTTCCTTCCCTCTCCCCCCAAGCCCATACTTGGAAGTTGTGGCTGGGCATCTTGCTCAGTAAATAAATAAATATTGGGTCAAGTAATTAGCAGGCAGAATTACATTTGGGGTGTAACCTGACTCTAATCGCTGACCTCAGAGAATTAATTTCATATGACAGAACACCTTAGTGCTGGCTTGGAAGTTTCCACTCATCTTTGCCTTTCATCCAGATTGCTTTTTCTATTTTGGGGCTGTGTCAATGAGTCAGGTGGCTCCAGACTCTTCTTGTGGATGCAAGGGGTATTCCTGACCTGGATTTATTTTTCTGCAGACATAAATTATAGAAAGGAAAAACTCTGTGCTTGTTCCTTGTCATAAAAGTAAAGGAAACTGGATGGTTGCGTGAAGAAAGTATAAAATAGCCAATATAAATAAACCCTGGCCTTGGGACCTGAAGGCACAAGATGTACAATATAGAAACTGGTAGTCCAGCATAGCCATCATTAGAAATGTAAGAGATAAAAAGGTCGTGTTAGCATTTGCCACCAAGTGCTAAAAATGAAGTTAAAATAATTTACAAAATAAGATGAGCTATCACTACGAAGACCTTCTTATTCCTGTAGCCTGGTAGATAGGTGGGTTTTGGGGGTTTTTTTGTCTCTCCCCTTAGCAGGGATGGAAATAGTCACCCTGCCTGTCTCCCTTGGTCCTAAAGCTGTTTCAACAACTAATGAATTCACTGGGGTCTCACCTGCTTTGGTTTCTGTAAATAGAATTTGCTACAGGAGTTCAGAGAGATGGTCTACTTTCCATGTTCTTTAAAACATGACATGGTAGTTTCTCTTGTGTGAAAATCAGGATTACCTTTGAAAGCCTAGTTGTGTGCGTGCTTAGTCAATCGTGTCTTACTCTTTGTGAACTCATGAACTATAGCCCACCAGGCTCCTCTGTCCATGGAATTCTCCAGGCAGGAATACTGGAGTGGCTAGCCATTCCCTTCTCCAGGGAATCTTCCTGACCCAGGGATCAATCCCAGGTCTCCCACATTGCAGGCAGATTCTTTACCATCTAAGCCACCAGGTAAGCCCCTTAAGGCCTAAGTTCAAAGCTGTTAAATTATAAAGAAAGTTGCTATGCATTTTGGCTTATGTTGTAATTAAGAACGCAAAGCCATATTTCTGAGGAGTTGATTGTTTTGCTATTGCTATTAGTTTTCAGCAAGTGGCCACTCTGAATAGTGTTATGATTTCCTTTTTTCACATTGACAACTAGAAACTTAGAGTCCAATTTGTGCCCCATCAGTAACAAATATATATGTCATAACATCTTTAGTGTAACTCTTGGATAGATTTCAGTTCTAATAACTTATTTTTCTTTCACATTCACTCCCACTTTTATGCTATCTTTTTTTTTTTTTTTTGTAGCCTTGTAAGCTGCCTTGAGGAGAAGGAAATGGCAACCCACTTCAGTACTCTTGTTTCAAAAATTCCATAGATGAAGGAGCCTGGTAGGCTGCAGTCCATGGGATCACAAAGAGTCGGACACAACTGAGTGACTTTACTCACTCAAGCTGCCTTGAATCCTTTCTAGAATAAGATGGCCCATAGTTAACTCAAATGGCTAGATATTTTTTTAAACTGAAAGAAGGAAGTTAGGAAGGAAGAGAACTAAGGAAAAAAAGAAGGAAGGCAGGCAAACCATGCAAGTATCAATAGTTTAACCTCCTTAAGCCTCAGTTTCCTCATCTGCTGCTGCTGCTAAGTCGTTTCAGTTGTGTCCGACTTTGTGCGACCCCAGGCAGCCCACCAGGCTCCCCCATCCCTGGGATTCTCCAGGCAAGAACACTGGAGTGGGTTGCCATTTCCTTCTCCAACTCATGAAAGTGAAAAGTGAAAGTGAAGTCACTCAGTCGTGTCCAACTCCTAGCGACCCCAGGGACTGCAGCCTACCAGGCTCCTCCTCATCTGCCCTCCAGCATTTTCTTGGGCCTCAAAATTATTTTTTTAGATAACAAATGTAAACACACTTGATAGGTTACAGAGCTCTGTGACACTTTGTTGTGATTATTTTAAATCTATTATCAATTAAGGCAATTCTCCAATGCCAGTGCCAAGCCCTTTACTCAGTCTTCATCTCCACCCAGAAGATGACCCTTCTCAGGAAGTGTCTACTCTGAGATCAGAGCCTTCTTGGGATTCCTTACAGCAGAGAACCATAATCCTTGGAGCACCACAGAGGAAATGTCCTTTCTTCAAGCATGTCTCTGAAACCTCAAACTTGACAGAGTTCCATAGCTCAGATGGGCCAGGGGCCAGGACCATCTAGATCACCAAGCCTGGAAAATAGCTGATCAACAAATCCACTTACCTTAGGATCTCAGACCCTGCACAGAATTCCCCAATACCATCCCCTCCACTCCACACATGTTCCCATTTAGATTTGCGGGTTCCAAAGATATACCATCTCCCACTTAAAGACTTCTAGAGCAGTCATCTTGTTGCTAACCCAGTCCCCAAATTAGAACCTCTTGGTGGGGGAATATTTGTAGAACGGTGAGAAGGGCATGGAGACAGCCTTTGGTGATCACTGCTTAACCATCATTACTAATGATATTAAAAATAGTTCTCAAGGGAATTGAGGCAGGGGAAGAAAGACTGAGAACCACAGTTCAAATGATCCATCCTTGTCAGAGGCCTGTTATCTCTGTAAAGCAGATTCTGGACAAGTAAAGGCTTCCATTAGGTCCCATCAGTATCATAATCAAGGCCAGACTTCTCAGCATGGAGAATAGGAAGCAGCACACGGCTAAGGATCAGAATAAAAGCTGGAGCTGGGCTATCTGTGTGGGAAGCTTAATGGGCAAGATCCCTGTGTAGAGTCCTGCACCTTGCCAAAACCCAGTTCTGAAAACTGGAGATGGCTGTGATTAAATTAAACTGTCCACATAAAGTGCTTAGCACTGGTGTGCTAGAGGGTGGGTGAGGAAAGGGGATGGTCTTTATGGTCCGGGCCCAGCCCTCCTTTACAGCTTCATGTCCCCTGAGTACACCTCCCCCAGAAGGACATACCCCAACCCTCATACCTGTGACTTTGCACATGTTGTCCTGGAAGGCCATTCTTTTCCTGGTCTTTGCACTGAGCATTTCCTCCTCTTTCTTCAGCATCCCAACGAGATTCACTTCTTTCTGAAGCTCTTCCCTGGTAACACATCCTCCACCCAGCAGAATGCAGGGCTTTGACCTCCCTGCCCCCCTACTGCTACATACTCTGCACTTGCATTTTAATTATGTTTGTCATGAGATTACTATTGGCTATTATATTTATTTCATTAAGAAATCGAAAGGAACTCTAATTTATCTTAAAAAGGAAATGATTTCATATGGTAGACAGGTTGTTAATGTTTTATTTTTACAACTTTAAACACAATTATAAATTCTGTGTTGTGAAAGAGAAGTCAAGATAGCTAAATGCATGTTTTTTTATTGAGGTATATAATTTACATGTATTAAGGTTCTCAAATCTTTAGTCAGTTTCGACCCAGAGCATTTCAGTCACACCTGAAGTTCCCTGAGCTCCTTTCCCAGTCAATACCTGCCCCACCCTCACCCTCCCTACCAAAGCCAACCCCGATCTGATTTCTGCCATCCCATATTAATGTCGCCTACTCTAGAAGTTCGTATAAATGAACTCAAGCAGGCTGTGTTTCATTGTATCTTGTTTCTTTCACTCAGCTTTCACTAAATGCTTTCGAGATTCACCTCCCTCATTGTATTTATCAATAGTCCATTCCTTTTATTGCTAATTAGTGTTCCATCATACGAATATACCAGTGTTTATCTCTTCTCCTATTGTTGAACATCTATCATGTTTTTTCATCTTATTTTTTAAATTGTTGTACAGTCAGATTATCCTTTTTTACTTCTGACATACAGGTCTGTGAATTTTAACATGCTTACAGACATATATGCCCATCACCGCAGTCAGTATGCAAACAGTCCTGTCACCTTAGAAAACTCCCTGGTGCTCCCTTTATAGTCCTACCCTCCTCCCACCCCAAGTCCCGAAGCACACTGCATTTTAATTGCTTATACTCATCTGTTGTTCTCACTGTACTATTAACATTACAGAGTAAGGATCCTACTTTATTCCTCTTGCCTCATCTATGCTTAGCACAGTACCTGGTACATAAGCAGGTGCCTATTAATTACTTGAAGGATGAATGAATTAATGTCCATGTAGCCACATATGAGAGCTTCATAGCTCAGTTGGTAAAGAATCTGCCTGCAATGTAGGAGACCCCAGTTCAATTCCTGGGTCGAGAAAATCTGCTGGAGAAGGGATAGGCTACCCACCCCAGTATTCTTGGGCTTCCCTTGTGGCTCAGCGGGTAAAGAATCCACCTGCAATGCGGGACACCTGGGTTCGATCTCTGGGTTAGGAAGATCCCCTGGAGAAGTATTCTGGCCTGGAGAATTCTGTGGAGTATACAGTCCATGGGGTCACAAGAGTTGAACATGACTGAACAGCTTTCACAGCCACATAATGAATCCTCTCATAATTCTTAAGAGGCAAGAGTAAGTAGAAAGCTAAAGAAAATCAATATTAACTCTGTTCTTTTTAAGAAAATCTTTAGGTCTTTTTTCACAGAATAATAATTTTATAATTTTATGAAATTCTAAAGAGAGCTGCCTGGTAATTGGCCACTTGAGAAAATATGTTGGATCACACAAATGAATAATCACCCCTAAAAGAAGTTCAACAAATGTTTGATTATACTGAAAATATTACTACTGGTTAAGTTTAAACATGGAAATTAAAAGGAAACAGTTAAACATGCTTCTTTGTCTATTACCTATTCTGAGGGTATTTCAGAAGTCTAAAATTCTTCCCAGAGTCTTTAATATATTTTCCAGGTATTCTTAGGTCTATAAGTATTCTCTGCACTATATTTAGAGAAGCTCAGTATTCACCCTATTACGACTCAAGTTTTGCTTTCCTTATTTTCCACTAAACCAATGTCACCTTTATCTAAAATTTATTTTACTAAAGTCATTATTATTGCAAGTGATACTTGGTTCCTCCAGCCAGTTGTCTTCCCTGGAGTATATTTGGTTCTTTACAGCTTAAGCTTTACTTTTCTTTTTTTCCCTCCAGTGTTTATTGATGTTTCCTTTTTCATTAATCACAATGCTGAAATGACTCTATATATATCCTTCTAATACTCTTAATTTACCCACCACAACATTATCTCTTACAAACTGAGCCCTTTGCCAGCTCCATGTCACATTTCTTTAAGCAAATAAATTTTTTCCATATGCTTACCATATACCCCTGAGCCCTGTTGCCTATTCCTTTTAAGGCAGAAATGGGGAAACAGCTGTTTCTCAATTCCTATAAAGTGTGTCCTGTTTTATAGATCACGCTGGACAGCTCTGTTTTGATGTCTGCAATATTACTTGGTCCTTGAAATTGCGAATTTCCTGGACCTGAGTTTCCCTTTCACATTTGGGAAAGAAAGATTAACTCTAGTAGGCATTCCAGTATGTTATACAGGCCATGAGATCTCTATAGTTTGTTTTGGTAGCTATTGAAGGGTTCATATGGAAGAAATGCCTTCTTCTTATAGCACAACAAAGTTTTAACTGTTAAGATTGATATTATATGCTCATCTTATTCAGTGTTTTCAGCAGATGATGATTTACTATAACAGCCAGATTCTATGCTGCATTCAGAGCATGCAAGGATGGAAGGGCACTGGGCTCTTGGGTAGCCCTCAGTCCAGAAGGGAGGACAGATACTGTGTGATGAGTAGTCTAAGTAAGGGATGCCTGAGCTGTAACAGCTACTTAGAGGAGGGTTGAAAACTCTGGTCCATTTTCTGACTGCCTGTTTCCATGTACAACGTTTTGTTTGTACACAGAAGTTTTGTTTGTAACAAAGTCATGCCCATTCATTTACATGTTTTCAGTGAATGTTTTCATGATTCAATGTGTAGTTGTGACAGAGACTGTAGAGTCCACAAGCCTAAAATATTAACTATCTGATCCTCTAATAAAAATTTTTCCAACTCCTGGCTTAGAGGAAGGAACCCCAAGAAAGTGTATGGTCACCAAAGAATAGGGTAAGTGGAGGACACCTCGGAGAATGCCAGCACTTTGCAGGATAGATGAAAGAAGAGAGTGCAAGTGGTGGATTGAGAACCAAAGCATAGTGTGCCAGAACACAAAGGAGAAAACTGTATCAAAAAGCTGAAGGTCAACATCAGTGCCAAGTTCCCCAAGGCAGTCAGGTAAGATAAGATCATGGTTATAATGACCATTCCTGAGAATTTACTTGTGTGGTAGGCTGTACACCAAGAAATTTACATTTATTATGTTAGGAATGTGCATCAAGCAATTTACAATTATTGTATGTGGACTCCATGTGATACCCCTGTAAGGTTGGCTCTATTAATGTTCCCATTTTATGGATGAAGAAATTAAGGCACAGAATGAGCAAGTAACTTTGCCAAAGTCACACAGCTTTAAAATGCAGAGGTATTATTTTAATCTGGACAGCCTGATTCTAGAAAGCCTGTATTTTTAATCCCTGTCCCATGTTAATTTGACAATTAAGAAATCATTGATGTCCTTAGCAAGAGTAATGTCAGTGGCATGATGGAAGCAGAAAGTGTATTAGTCACTCGGTCATGTCTGACTCTTTGCAACCCCATATACTATAACCCTTCAGTCTCCTCTGTCCATGGAATTCTCCAGGCAAAAATACTGGAGTGCTTTGCCCTTTTCCTGAGGATCTTCCCAACCCAGGGCTTGAACCTGGGTCTTCCATGTTGCAGGAGGATTCTTTACCATCTGAGCCGTTAGGGAAGCCCGATGGAAGTAGAAGATCACTTCAAGTAACTACTTGACAATAATGTTTGCCATGAGCTATGCGTTGTCGTAAGAGTTTTACACCAACTCATTTAACCTCTTAACAACCTCATTTTTCATATAAGGAAATCATGACACAGAGAGGTGAGTTTACTTACCCAAAGCCAAACAACTACTGAGTGACAGAGGTGTGATGTGCGATTCTGGAGAGAAGCAGCTCAACTTCTATCCCTACATTCTTACTGACCTCCATCGTCCATGGTGCTTTCTATCTCTACCAGAGATTTTGGCCTGAATCTGGTGCTCCCTATTTTGTTACTCCCTGCACCCCAATGTTTTAGCCACTTAGAAAACTTTTTTAAAAGTTCAATATGTCTTTTAAAATAACATGATGGTGTGGTACCTATAGAAGACTCACATGCAGATCAACAGAACCAGACCCAAGAATGTGTATGATTTGTTTTTTGATTAAATGAAAGTGCTAGAATAAGATAATGAGAGAAAAAAGAATGCTTCAGTAAGAGGTTAGGACAAGTGATTAAATATGTGAAAAGATAATAAAATTAGAGCTTTACTTTATACTATACAACAAAATCTACTATATAGGAGTTAAGTTAAATGTTTAAAAAAGGATCATATATCTTTTTTAAACTAAATAAAAGTATCTACATTAGTGTGAACTTGGCAAAGCATAATTGCAGTGAAGAAAGGTGACATGTTTGATCTCATTACAATTTATAGCATCTCTAGGTCAAAAATAACTTTAAAAATTAAGAGATAAAACAAGTTAACCTTAACATTGAAAGATTTGTATAAATCTGTATTTGTATTTTGTATTTCAAATTTGTGTTTTGTATTTCAAATACTAAGATTTATACAAAGAAAACATTAAAACCCTTCTTGACAAAGGAACAGAGGTGAAGATCATTCTATTCCTATAAGATATACACATAGCTCGGAGAAGGTTNAGAGATAAAACAAGTTAACCTTAACATTGAAAGATTTGTATAAATCTGTATTTGTATTTTGTATTTCAAATTTGTGTTTTGTATTTCAAATACTAAGATTTATACAAAGAAAACATTAAAACCCTTCTTGACAAAGGAACAGAGGTGAAGATCATTCTATTCCTATAAGATATACACATAGCTCGGAGAAGGTTATGGCACCCCACTCCAGTACTCTTGCCTGGAAAATCCCATGGACAAAGGAGCCTGGTAGGCTGCAGTCCAGGGGGTTGTGAAGAGTCAGACACGACTGAGTGACTTCACTTTCACTTTTCACTTTCATGCATTGGAGAAGGAAATGGCAACCCACTCTAGTGTTCTTGCCGGGAGAATCCCCGGGACGGTGGAGCCTGGTGGGCTGCCGTCTATGGGGTCTCACAGAGTTGGACACGGTTGAAGTGACTTAGCAGCAACAGCAGCATACACATAGCTAATAAAAAGAGTAAAATACTCTCGGTCATATCAAATGACTAAAATTAAAATACAGTATCATTTTTACCTCTTCAGTTCAGTTCAGTCGCTCAGTCATGTCCGACTCTGTGACCCCATGAATTGCAGCACGCAGGCCTCCCTGTCCATCACCAACTCTCGGAGTTCACTCAGACTCACATCCATCGAGTCAGTGATGCCATCCAGCCATCTCATCCTCTGTCCTCCCCTTCTCTTCCTGCCCCCAATCCCTCCCAGCATCAGAGTCTTTTCCAATGAGTCAGCTCTTCACATGAGGTGGCCAAAGTACTGGAGTTTCAGCTTTAGCATCATTCCCTCCAAAGAAATCCCAGGGCTGATCTCCTTCAGAATGGACTGGTTGGATCTCCTTACAGTCCAAGGGACTCTCAAGAGTCTTCTCCAACACCACAGTTCAAAAGCATCAATTCTTTGGTGCTCAGCTTTCTTCACAGTTCAACTCTCACATCCATACATGACTACTGGAAAAACCATAGCCTTGACTAGACGGACCTTTGTTGGCAAAGTAATGTCTCTGCTTTTGAATATGCTCTCTAGGTTGGTCATAACTTTTCTTCCAAGGAGTAAGCATCTTTTAATTTCATGGCTGCAGTCACCATCTGTCTAAAAGTTGAGTATTTGCTGTAGTGTGATGCAAAAGGTGTTTTTATACATGTTGATGACTTTAAAATTGACCCAAAACCATCTGAAAAACAGTTCAGAAGTTGTTAAAACCCTTAAGAAATGTGCATACTTTCTCACAATGTGATTTCTCTTCTAGAATTCTGCTCTAATCAGAAATGCATAAAAGTTATAAAAATGCCTATTACAATAAATGTACAAAAGCAACTTTTAGAAGTAATCTAATGATAGAAGAACAAATTAAATATACTGTAAGTAAGCAATAGTTTGTCATATAGCCATTAAAAATATTTTTCAGTACTGACATGGGAAAATACTCATGATATAATATTAAAAGATAAAGTATTTGTATACATCATGTAGTTCCAGATATATATGTGTATGTATTTGTTTGTGTTAAATCACTTCAGTCCTGTCCAATTCTTTGCTGCCACATGGACTGTAGCCCGCCAGCCAGCAAAAATACTGGAGTGGGCAGCCATTCCCTTCTCCAAGGGATCTTCCCAGTCCAGAAATCAAACCCAGGTCTCCAGCATTACAGGCAGATTCTTTACCATCTGAGCCTCCAGGGAAGCGCCAAATATATACATACATATACTCATATACTGGAGAAGGGAAAGGCAACCCACTCCAGTAGTCTTGCCTGGAAAATCCCATGGACAGAGGATCCTGGAGGGTGGGCTATAGTCCTTGGGGGCACAAAGAGTTGAACATGACTAAGTGACTAACACATACTCATATGTATATGTATGTATACACACACACACACATATGTATAACATATATATACATGGGCTTCCTAGGTGGCACTAGTGGTAAAGAACCACCTAGCAATGCAGGAGACGTAAGAAATGCAGGTGCAATCCCTGGGTCAGGAAGATCCCCTGGAGAAGGGCATGGCAACCCACTCCCAGAATTCTTGCCTGGAGAATCCCCATGGACCAAGGAACCTGTCAGGCTATAGTTCATGAGGTCACAGAGAATCAGACCCGACTGAAGTGACTTAGCACCCATGCACACATACTCATATACACAGAGACAGAACAAAAAGTAGAAGTTATTGTATCACAATTTTATAAAAATATCTCTTATTATAGTGGGATCTTTTTATGGTAGTACCAGATTTTTACTTTTCTGTATTTTCTGAGCTCTCTATGATTAGTATATATGACTTTATATCAAGGAAAAAGGTAAAAAAAATTTTAATGATAACCACATCAAAATGATAGCATAGGATTGGCAAATCAAGTCTTATTTTAATCTCTTATTTATTTCCCACATTTGACCATTACATCTGAGATTTATCCCACACTATCATGGAAGACCTTAGAGTTACAGTTCTGGAAGATCATTCCCAACACAAACCTCTCTCTGTATATTTCCCATGTAGTTTGTAATTAGTTGATTAGTAGCTTCCCCTGTGGCTCAGCTGGTAAAGAATCCACCTGCAATGTGGGAGACCTGGGTTCAATCCCTGGGTTGGGAAGATCCCCTGGAGAAGGAAAAGGGCTACCCAGTCCAGTATTCTTCTTTTTTTTTTTTTTCAGTCCAGTATTCTTGCCTGGAGAATTCCATGGACTGTATAGTTCACAAGGTTGCAACAAGTCGGACACAACTGATCAACTTTCACAAACATCCTTAAGCCCAGTTTACCCTCAGGAAACTTTAAATTACCTTTAAAGCAATGCAGTACCTTTTCCTAGGGTATACACAAATACAGTTAAGATCTGGGTTTTCCATTGACAAGAAGGTTAAGGATCCTGGAGCAGGCAGGGCATGTGAACATTACCCCCACCTTTTACAGTTCACAGGACGCACATTACCAGCCTACATGAAGTCATCTAATAGGTAGTGGAAGTCTCTGTGAAGGCTTAGGGCAGTCGTAACAGAAACAGTGTGCTTTTCCCTTGAACATTCCTCCTCTTGGGCTCATACTTTTTCACAAGGGTGAATGGATAGCAGGTCTAACTGTAGCCTCATAGGCCTTCTCCTTATGAAATTTCTGTTCAGGGGACATGATGTAACTCACATAATCATGTAACAGGCCAAGTTCACCTATATATTTTTTAATGTTACCCTATACCTCTGTACTTCAGCGTTTCACCTCACTCTGGAAATTTTGACTTGTCCAGGGCATACAGCATTCTTAATAGAAATTGGCCTGAACCAGAAGAGAATCATAAATCATAGCAGTATGACTTCATCATTGCATAAATGGGAAGACTGTGGCATAAAATAAATGATTAACCCAAGATCACAAAAGTTGGAACTAGAAGCTGAGACTTCTAGAACTCCCCTTTTCACTTGCCTATGCTGGAACTTCCCAAAAGGTGTGGACAGAGTGCTATTCTGGGAGCTGTTAACAGTTGTGCTGCAAAGAGCAGAGTTCAGAGGTTAAAAAAACCCAAGGATGATCTCATTTCTGTTCTCACACTTGGAGAGTAGTAATGCATATTAATACATTAAAGGATCCCTGCAATAAGACAGATACTAAATCAGATGGGATGTGGGAATGACAAGCATAAACGAGGAATACCCTCGCTAAGTCAGAATATATTTTCTCCCAAGCCAAAATATAGGATGGAAGCAGGGGTGGTGGGGGGAGAGTTGCTAACAGATTCTGGGTGTGTTTATTTTGGAGGAGAGGACCTAGTCACCAGAAGCAGCAGCTTCTACCTCAGTTAGATGCTGCTGCTGCTGCTAAGTTGCTTCAGTCGTGTCCACCTCTGTGCGACCCCATAGACTATAGCCCACCAGACTCCTCTGTCCCTGGGATTCTCCAGGCAAGAATACTGGAGTGGGTTGCCATTTTCTCCTCCAATGCATGCATGCATCCTAAGTCGCTTCAGTTGTGTCCGACAGAGGTGTCCAGGCACCTCTGTCCACAGGATTCTCTAGGCAANACTATAGCCCACCAGACTCCTCTGTCCCTGGGATTCTCCAGGCAAGAATACTGGAGTGGGTTGCCATTTTCTCCTCCAATGCATGCATGCATCCTAAGTCGCTTCAGTTGTGTCCGACAGAGGTGTCCAGGCACCTCTGTCCACAGGATTCTCTAGGCAAGAATACTGGAGTGGGTTGCCATTTCCTTCTCCAGTTAGATGAGTCTTATTCAAATGTAAGAACATATGTTATTGTTAAACTGGGCTCTGCATACAAAGCCCTGTGATTCCAGTACCCAGGTTAATGACTAGTACCACCTGAGAGACACCTAGTTTTCTTTCTACGTTAGAGGGGCAGTGGTATTGCACAATGCACGCTTGTGCTGTTGCTTCAGTCACATCCGACCCTTTGACACCCTATGGACTGCACCACACCAGGCTTCTCTGTCCCTGGGATTCTCCAGGCAAGAGTACTGGAGTGGGTTGCCATGCCCTTCTCCAGGGGATCTTTCCAACTCAGGGATCGAACCCTCATCCCTGTGTCTCCTGCAGTGGCAAGCAGATTCTTTACACTAGCGCCACCTGGGAAGCCCATATTGCATAATGGTTAAGAGCAAACTGAATAAAAACCAACTAGATCCAAATCCTGGTATGTTCTCTCATTAATCTTGGGCAATTGCTTCCGTCTCCACCTCTGTAAAACAGAGATTATATTAATAGTAACAGTACCCATCTCGGAAGACTGACATGTGAATTAAATGAGTTAATATGTGTAGACCATTTAGAACACTGTTTTGCTCAAAATAAGGACTGTGTTATTAGGTTCTGTGGCGCCCTCAGTTTTGGCATTAAAGGTTCTCTTCTGCTGCCACCACAGCCATGCTTAAGTGTGAGCATTTACACAAGAGATCAGGCTCTTGTAGCTTTGGGTGTTTTACCTCTTTTATGAGGAGCCTGTCCTGTATATGTTTTTGTTTGTTTTGATTTTTAGTTAAGTGTTTTTTTTTTTCTTTCTTCCAGTTTTATAGAGATCTAATTTTTTTTTAATAAGGTCTTTAATATTATGCAAACCAGAGCAACATGAGGCAAGTCATTATCCAGGTTGGGCGACTTGGAGACTGGAAAAATCTGTCACAAGTATCCCATGAGACCAATCATGTCCATAAAAAAGTAAACCTTTTCTGCCATTAAAACATAGCCCAGGCCTTCTTGGCTAAAGTTGGGTCATGTCCACACCTTTTCCAGGCAGAGAGGTGGACCCTCATTATGGTTCTATGTACATTTCGGGTATATGACATACTGATTTGACTTACATACATCATGAAGTGATTAACACAGTAAGGTTAGTGAGCGTCTGTCATCTCATATTGTTGTTATTGTTTAGTTGCTCAGTCTTGCCCAACTCTGTGCGACCCCATGGACTGTAGCCCTCCAGGCTCTTCTGTCCATGGGATTCTCCAGGCAAGAATACTGGAGTGGGTTGCCGTTCCCTTCTCCAGGGGATCTTCCTGACCCAGGGATTGAGCCTGCATCTCCTGCATTGCAGATGAATTCTTTACCACTAAGCCACCAGGGAAGCTCATCATCTCATATAGATATAAACTGAAAGAAAAAGAGAGAATTTTTTTTTCCTAATGATGAGAACTCTTCCAATTTACTCTCTTGACGACTTTCATATATAACATACAAAAGTGTTGGTCATGTCGTATATTTCATCCCTAATACTTGTTTATTGTAACTGGAAGTTCGTATCTTTTGACCACCTTCATCCAGTTCTCTCTCCCACCATCCCCTCCTTCAGATGACCACAAAGCTGATCTCTTTTTCTGTGTTTTTGTTTTTGAAGTATAATTGGGCTTCCCTGGTGGCTCAGATGGTAAAGAGTCTCCCTGCGATGCAGGAGACCAGGGTTCAATCCCTGGGTCAGGAAGATGCCCTGGAGAAGGGAATGGCTACCTACTCCAGTATTCTTTTTTTTTTTTTTTTTTTATCTAATTACAAAATTATTTAATTTGAAAGGTTAAGACTTAAATTTTTAATCTAAGTTGAAGTTATTTCTTGTATTGCTCAAAATGATGTAATTCCAGAACATGGGCTTATTCATGGTTATGAAAGGCTGTTGTTTAAATATATTTACCAAAACAAAAACCACAACAAAAAATTAACTCCCAAACAATTTACATATGTCTTTTATGTATACACATATAAAAAACTTAGAATGGTCCTCAGGCATATATGAGTTAAATGCAAATTCTAAATTCTGATTGAGTAATGACTATGGAGATTTCCTCCAACATTTAGAGAAACTGTTCTCTAATGCTGAGGAAATAATATACCGTGGTATCAAATTATTTCCTACCGAAGGAGGCAACTACAGAAAGCTTTTATTTGTTCAAAGTAACCAGTGCTACAGATGGAAAAAAAAAAAAACCCAATGTAACTTCCCCAATATTACTTCAAAACAAACGTATCAAACCTGATTTTCATTAGAATGTAGTTATTTCTTCACACTAATAAATCAAAAAACCAAGACCCACATTATATATATATATATATATATATATA
>SJYA01000266.1:1717809-1916219 GCA_006410615.1 Neotragus moschatus
TATATATATATATAAATATATATAAAAGGCAATGCAAATAATTATTGAGCCTCATCTTCCGGACAAGAATGCCAAGTCAGTCTCTCTTCATAAAAAGCAATTACAATTTGAGGACACTTCATATTTGCCTCTTTTGCCAGTACCAAGTCTGCCTCATCGGAATCTTTCCATTTCATGAGGAACATCAATTCTCCACTGCTGTCTGTGGCACCAATTATTCGTTCTGGATCAAGACCTCTGGCAAAACCTCTCGGTTTATCAGCAGCATCTCTTTTCTTCTTTGATTTGCTATCATCAGATTCACTGTCAGACAAAGATTTTCTTTTTGTTCCATCTTTTTCTTTACCAGCTTTTTGAGAATTAAGAAATGCTCCAATTAACTCCGGACAATCTAAATTTTCTTCAGGTTCCCAAGTATTGTCTGCATCTGTAAATCCCTTCCACTTCAGGAAATACTCCACCTTCCCGTTCACTACACGGTGGTCCAGCACTTTTTCTACTACAAATTCTTCAGGTTCCGCCTCTTCAACTTTTTTACTCTTTCCGTTTTGCTTCTTTCCCATTTTTTGCAATGTAGTTTTATTGGAGGCCATTTTTTATTGCAGACTTGAAGCGCTATTATTCACCGCCTCTGAGCTGCTCCGGGTCCCGGGTCTGCGACGTCTCCGGCCCTGCGCACCTCAAGCTCCAGTCACATCCGAGGGGAAGAGGGGCTGGGGGCCTACTCCAGTATTCTTGCCTGCAGAATTCAATGAACAGAGGAGCCTGGAGAGCTACAGTCCATGGGGTCATAAAGAGTCAGACACAACTGAGCAACTAACACTTTCACTTTTCCCTGACCTGTAACATTATGTTAGTTCCCAGTCCATAACACAGTAATTACATAGTTCTATACATTACAACTTGTAATGTATTGTTACAAGTAACTGGCAGCCAATTGTGTAGTGTTTAAGATCCCCATAGAAGGTGAAGTATTTTTCTTTGGTCATGTATTTTTGAGGTGATATTGTTGGTCTTAGTACTTTACCTTCTTTCAGAGTTTTAAAATGACAACAGTTTAGAGTTGTACCATCTAACTTTAAAGTTTTCTGTGGAAACTGGAAACATATTTTATAAACAAAGTCTGGAACTGTTGCTAGGGACATCTTCAGCTATGAAAATAGGAAGTTAATTGGAACATTATTGGCTGTAGCACTTGCCACTGGAAATAGCAAAATTTAATGGGAAAAGGGATTCCCCACCCCATTCCCCATTCCAGTTGAGAATGCAAGGAAAACTTCTGATGGGAAGAACTAACTCACAGGGGACTTACATTCAGAAGCATTTGTTTCTTCAAATCTTTTGGAGAAAAGAAGAGAACATCTTAAAGAGCCTGAGAGTTGGAAAAGGTGAATCATCCTAGTTTCTTGCTGCTTATGCAAATGAAAAAGAAACAGATGGTACCTCAGAAAAACGAAACAGAATCAGAGAGACATATGCCATGCTAATGTAAAGTCCAGCGAACCACCACTAGGCTACAGAAGATTTTGAGGGGTCCAGTGTCCCTATATCCAAGGTGGGGACTCTGCGGTCAGAAAAGGCCAGGAGGCTAAGGATTGAACCTGCCCAGGCTTCTCAGAGTAGCGTTTCCATACAGCCAGGTGCCCTGGATTGGGCACGATGGACTTGGCCCAGGGTTTGCTATTCCTCCTGCTGCTGATCACGTAATCCTTCGTTTGCATGCTGGATCCTGTTCTTTTCTCAGCATTTTCTTTAACCAGTGAAAGTTGGAGCTCTTTGCTAGATTATAGCCCTAAGATATTCTTGTTTCTATTTTTGGAAGGTCTCTACACAGGTGGCGGTAGGGGGGAGGACATGACTTGTGTTGAATTTTAGAAGATGGGACTAAGATTTTGACAGAGAAGGAGAAGTGACAAGAGATAAAGGGAGAAGCAGGCGTTCTGCATACCCAGAGTCAATGAGAGGTCCACTTCCAGATGTCAGATTCTTTTCTGACATGGACTCATTAATTGTAAGCCCTTACTTTTTGGCATACCTGTAGTAATTATTTTGGACTGTATGACTATTAGTGTACGTGGAGTCAGAATTGAGAGCCCTCTTCTTTCATTGGCTACATTTCTGTTTCTCCCCTCCCCTCCCTCCTCCTAGTCTCCCCACTCCCCTGTCCTCTGCACACCCCTTCCCCTGCCCTGTGTTATTTGCTTTGGGCCTTCACTGAGTTTACTTTTCACATGGTCCTGCTCTTTGGATGTGGGAATTGGGTTCCTTCTCAGTGATGCTGGTGGGAGTCCCTTAATGAGCTGGGAACATGGTTCTTAAAGAGTAGTTCCTAGCCTGGCCTCGCCTGGCCAAATAAAACATTCTGGTTCCTAGGGATGA
Organism: Neotragus moschatus; assembly: GCA_006410615.1. Taxonomy (NCBI): domain Eukaryota; kingdom Metazoa; phylum Chordata; class Mammalia; order Artiodactyla; family Bovidae; genus Neotragus; species Neotragus moschatus. Next base: position 1,720,189 of record SJYA01000266.1, read on the forward strand.
GTAATTTTAGCAAAACACTTTAGGCTGTTGAACTACAGCTGTGTCTCCAACATGATTTTTCAGTGTGTATAGTTAGATTTCCCAGAGAACAGCTGACCACCTCTAGAAATATAGAACACCCTCCCCAAATTAGTGAATTTGAACTAAATTAAACAAGATGGATTTTTTAAACAAGATGGGTCCCTACATAATGATAAAAGGAAGGATCAACCGTCAGGAAGTTGTAACAGTTCTACACTTGCATCTGAATAATATACCTATTAGATATGTAACTAAAAACTGATAGAATTATTAGAAAACATGAAGAACTTCAAAATAAGAGTGGAAGATGTTAATATACATGTCAGTAATTATCACTGAGCCACCAGGGAGGCCCAGCTGATAAAACATAAAAATTCATAAATATATAGCAGATTTGGAGAAGGAAATGGCAACCCACTCCAGTGTTCTTGCCTGGAGAATCCCAGGGACAGCTGAGCCTGGTGGGCTGCCGTCTATGGGGTCGCACAGAGTCGGACACGACTGAAGCGACTTAGCAGCAGCATAGCAGATTTGAAAAACATAATTAAGTCTATCTGTAATCCTGTATAGAACTGTGCCCCTAACAATTAGATACTGCATATTCTATTAAAAAATTTTTTAATTGATTGTGTATGGAGGCAGATGGTTACTTATGTGGTGATGATTTCATAATGTATGCAAATATCAAACTACTATGTAATTTACCAAAATCCACATGATATTGTATGTCAGCTATTTAAAATATATATAAATATGTTAAATAAATATTTACTAGGTCAGGAGCTGGCAAACTATGACCCATAGACCAAATCCAACCCGGATGTATTTTTGTTAATAAATTTATCAGAAAACAGCCACACCCAATCATTTACATACTCTCTAGGGCCGATTTTGCATAATAGCAGAATCCAGTAATTACTGACAGACGCTATTGCTCTGCAAATCCTACAGATTATCTTCTGTGTGGCCCTAAAACCTAAAAAGTGCATTGATCCCTGTGCTAGAAAATGAAACGTTTTTTATTAAAAAGTCTTATTAAATAAGTCTTTTATTTAAAAATGCAGGCCATTTTTCCAACCACAATATAACAAAAAGGTAACTTAAAAAAATCAGTTTGGAAATGTAACAATACACTTCTAAATAACTCATCAGTCAAAGAAAGTCATTATAGAGTCTTTAACAATATTTAGAATTAAATACTAATGAAAATGCTATAATATTAAAATGTATGGTATTCAGATTAAGTTATAAAGTGTTAAGAAAATATATGGACTTCCCCAGTGGCTCAAGAGGTAAAGAATCCACCAGCAATGCAGAAAACACGGAAGGCAACGGTTCAGTCCCTGGGTCAGGAAGATCCCCTGGAGAAGGATATGGCAACCCTCTCCAGTATTCTTGTTTGAAAAACCCCATGGACAGAAGAGCCTGATGGGTTACAGTCCAAAGGGTCACAAAGAGTTGCACACAACTGAACGACTAAGCACACACACACAAGAAATTTTATATCCTTAATGCTTATATCAGATGAACAAAAACAGTGGGCTAAATATCCAACTACAAAAATTAAGACCTCAATAGAGTATACTTAAAGAATCTTGACTAGTGCACTAGAAATCAAAGAAGCAATAGAAAGCATAATAAAGAACCTAGTTTTTTTTTTTTTTAAGAAATAACATCTCCAAGATAGAACAAGAAAAACAGGTTGCAAATAAAAAATGTGAGAAAAGAAAAAAGAAAACATATATACATATAATAATCACCCCTCTCCAATAAATTTGAAAAGTAAAACAACAAATTACCTAGAAAAATATTATTTACCAAAATTGAGTTAAAAGAATGAAACATCTAAATAATTATATAACCATTAGAAACTGAAGCATTTGTTAAAACATACCCACGAAAAGAATACTACACTCTGCTTCTTTTCCTTACAGACTTTACCAGATATCAATAATACAGATATTTCAGAGAACAGAAAATGAGGAGACGATCCCAACCCTTTTATGAAGTTAAACAAAGTGAAAGTGTTAGTTGCTCAGTCATGTCTGACTCTTTGCAACCCCATGGACTGTAGCCTACCAGGCTCCTCTGTCTATGGAATTCTCCTGGCAAGAATACTAGAGAGGGTAGCCATTCTCTTCTCCAGGGGTGTTCCCCACCCAGGGATTGAATCCATGTCTCCCACTTGCAGGCAGATTTTTTACCATCTGTGCCACCAGGAAAGCCGTTTTATGTAGCTAATATAATCTCAATACTTACACCAGAGAGGAACAATACTAGGAAGGAAAATTATGTAAATAAATGTCTAAAATAAAATGGTAGCGAAAATATAACCAACATTATTAAAAAAGAAATATATCTTTTTTGGGGGGAGGGGGGAGTATGTAACTTTATTTATTTTTTTTAATTAATTTTTTTTTTTTTTTCATCTCAGGTGTACATGAGTTCCCAATCTTGAACCACCCCCCCCACCTCCCACTCCACATCAACTCTCTGGATCATCCCCGTGCACCAGTCCCAAGCATCCTGTATCCTGAACCAAATATAGACCGACGATTTCTCACACAACAGCACACGTTTCAGTGCCATTCTCCCAAACCTTCCCCCCCCCGCCAAAGTCCAAAAGTCCATTCCATGCATCTGTGTTTCTTTTGCTGTCTCGTATACAGGGTTATCATCACCATGTTTCTAGATTCCATAAATATGAGTTAGTATACTATATTGGTGCTTTTCTTTCTGGCTTGCTTCACTCTGTATAATTGGTTCCAGTTTCATCCATCTCATTAGAACTGATTCAAATGTATTCTTTTTAATGGCTGAGTAATACTCCATTGTGTATATGTACCACAGCTTTCTTATCCATTCATCTGTTGATGGACATCTAGGTTGTTTCCACGTCCTGGCTATTATAAACAGTGCTGCTAAAAAGAAATATATCTTGACAAATTGAGATTTATCCTAGGAATATCAAGAACGGTTTATTTAATATTAGGCAACATATTTTTACAGTTTTCCACATTAACAGATTATAGGAGAAGCCCATAAGATCATCTCAATTAATGCAAAAACAAAAAGCATTGCATTAAGCTTAACACCTATTCATGATTTTATTATTATTATTTTATTTTTGGATGTGGACCATTTTTTAAAAGTCTTTATCGCATATGTTACAATATTGCTTCCATTTCATGTTTTGGTCCTTTTTTCTTGTTTTATGGCTGCCAGGCATGTGGATCTTAGCTCCCCTACCAGGGGTCAAACTCAAAACCACTGCATTGGAAGCCACTAGACCATCAGGGAAGTCCTCCTATTTATGGTTTTAAAATGAAAGGACAAACAAACCTCTTAGCAAACAGAATAGAAGGAAACGTCATTTAGCTAAACATTTAGCTAATAAGCACCATCTTCTCATGCAAGGGTTGTGTGAGGGTTAAGCTTGTAGACTCAGACATTAAAAAGTTAGCTTCTATCATTATTTTTTAAAGTTGGGCTTATTGAGGAATAATTTACATAGTAAATAACTTACATAGTAAAATTAACCCGTTTTTGTGTATGATCCCATGAGTTTTTTGTAATGCAACCCACTCCAGTATTCTTGCCTGGAGGATCCCATAAACAGAAGAGCCTGGCAGGCTACAGTCCATAGGGTCACAAAGAGTCAGACACAACTGGAGCACATATTCACTGACTGACAGTTGTGTAACCACTACCACAATTAAGATATAGAACATTTCCAACAGCCCAGAAGTTTCCCTTCTCCAGTCCCCAAAAACTATTGATCTGTTTTTTATTCCTATAGTTTTGCCTTCTCTAGTACCACACATTATATAGCCTTTTGATTCTGGCCTCTTTTGCTTAGTGTCATGCTTTTGAAACTTAACAGGTTGTGTTTCAGGAATTTATTCTGCTGAGAAAATATGAGAACCATAGAGGAGTTAAGCAGGTCTATAGCTAGGGCAGATCTAGGTTTTTGTGAGGCCTGAATCTTATGCAGTTTGGCAGGGTGGGGCCTCTCAGAAAAAGAATACAAAATTATAGATACAAAATAAGATATGAAATACATTGTTTTAAATAAGAAATCATAACAGTACTGTTATGATTTCTTATTTAAACACAAGAATTCTGAAAAGTTTTATTTTATTCATTTTCATTAGATAAATGTTTTTTTAAACTGTAAAATGCTTTATCTAATATATTCCTATATGAGAGAGACTTTCCATTTTGAACACCAAAACAAGAACCTAATTTTCTGCTGATGATTAGAAGAATTTTCCACTGATTAGTTTCTGGTTTCATTCATCCCAAACCTGCTTTCTCCTCCACTTCCTGCATCATTCCAAGGAGGGAGGCGTCACAATCCACAACTTCTGGCCCTGCACACTTTGTATCAGATGTCTGGCAAGTTGGCATACGGTGGTAGGAATATTCCTGGAAACATTCCTACACCAGGACAGCCTGCAGTAGTTTAACTATAGGCTTTATGATTATGAGCCTTATTATAAGGTTATATTATAATATTTCATTAAACTCAGAGTCTGTCCAATCATCTCTCTCTAATTGGATCCCCAGAATGCTCACTCCAGCTCCAACATCACTCACTAGGATAGTGACAGAGATGAGTTTTGAGTGGAAATAGACAGTGGTCTATTGTATTTATTTTAATCCCCATATATCTGTATTTTGCTAATTTTTAAAGAAAAATTAACTATGAGCCACTGCCAGTACTCTCCCTAGGGACTTGAAGGAGTCCATGCAAGCAAATACTTAGAAGCTTACAGAAGTTGCTGAGAAATTGGATTTCTGATACTTCTCATGAAGAGGACAAAGACAGGGATTGAAGGAAAAAGATATATGCAACTTTTAATTTTAGCTTTTTGCTCTTTTTGCCTGGGGTTGAAAAAGAACAGTGTACTTGACTCCACTTCTGGAAGAGTTTAATAATTCCCATCTGGTTGTGTCCTTTTTTTTTAATGTAGACCCTCAGGGAGTTGGAGACAGGGCGGCCCGTCCTGGAGACTCCACTCCATGGGCTGAATCAGCCACTGGGACTGAGTGGTGCAGTTCTGTCTTCAATTCCTCAAATGCCAGCAGTCCTTGAGGGATCTAGATGCTGGCTAGATTGGGCCCCATGCTGTTCTTGTCATACTTTCTTAATGGAAATCACAGAACTAGCATCTTTACTTCAGAAAAGCAGTTTTCTTTTTGGAACTAAAAAGCATCACAGGCTAAAGAGACAACTAATTTATTCAACCTTTGTCTGATATTAATATCTGATATATATAAATATGATGTTAATATAAACTGATATTAATATAATCCATAGAGTGTAATATATTAATATAACCCCTGCATTTTTATCGATATTTACATGTTACATTTCATCCATCATTTTGCTTTTAGCTATACTGTTATATTTGAGATAAGTTTCTTATAAATAGCATATAGCTGCATGCATGCTCGTAGTGTCCGACTCTTTGCAACCCCATGGACTATAGCCTGGCTGGCTCCTCTGTCCATGGAATATTCTAGGCAAGAATACTGGGGTGGGTTGCCATTTCCTACTCTAGGGGATCTTCCTGATCCAGGAACTGAACCCGTGTCTCCTACATTGCAGTCAGGTTCTTTACCACTGAGCCATCCAGGAAGCTCCAGCATATAGTTAGGTCATGTTTTTTAATCTACTTTGTCAGTCTCTTATCTTTAAACTGGTGTGTTTAGATCATTTAAATTTACATAATTACTGATATGTTGGGATTCAAATCTGTCATTTTATTTCATCTTTTCTGTTTATTTGCTACTTCTTGTTTATCTTTCCTGCCTTCTTGTGAGTTACTTGAACTTTTTAGAATTCTGTTTTGATTTGTCTTAATATTTTTGAGTGTACCTCTTTGTATAGCTTTTTTAGTGGTTGCTAAAACACTAGTGTAGGTGTTGGCCTCATTACCACTGGGCAGTATGGAGAATTCTGATTCTCTACTAGGCTTTCTCTGACCCTAGTGGGAAAGAGAGGTACCCACCTTCTTTACTACCAGGAGGAGGTGTAAGTCCAGGCTCACAACATGTTCTCCACTGAACTGCATTGGTGGTGGCGATGTAGAGAACAGGGGTTTCCCACAACCCATCAGGGACGAAAATCTCTTCAGGAATTCAGTCCCTACTTGTCCACTTCTGACCACCAGCCTGATGGAAGGTGGAAGAGAAATTGGGGTGCCTCGTTACAGCCAGACAAAGGTGGAAGGCTTGGTTCCCCACTCAGCCTTTGCTGGTATAGGCAGGGTCACAGCTTTTCTGTTGTGTTTGGCTGGAATCAAGTAGTTGTTATCTAAAGGTTTTCAGTCTTGGTAGGCTGTCTTTTTCCTGGTCATTTTGTTAAATATAGCGTACGTTTGTTGGGGCTTTTTTTTTCCTGCTCTCCCTTAGCATTTCCAAGTTACTAGCTTCTTTAGCTCCAAGTCTGAGATAATGAGCTAAAAGAAAATCTACTGAGCTCACCACTGTGTTGTTCCCTGGACCCCAAGGTTCCTAGCCCGTCTGCCTTTTCTCCACCTTTCAGAGATTTCCTCTGTTTGTTTTATGTATAATGTTCAGGGGTTTTCACTGTAACTTAACAGGAGGAATAGGGGAAAATATGACTACTACTACTTTCTTCCCAGAAGCAGTTCTATAAATACTTTTAGTGCCAACTTAATCATTCATTTAAAAAGCCCTGTTAATCTTCTACCTGCTACTGCTTCATTGGGTAGAGTCCTTTTTTTCACTCTACACAGGTATTAAACAAGATTCTCCTGAAAAACAAAAGCAATAGGGAAACAGATATCTTTGCTACGTATCTATCTATACTTATTGTTCTCTCTCTTTGTCTCTCAGTCGTGTGTGTGTGTGTGTGTGTGTGTGTGTGTTTAAAGGAGTTAGCTCATGCAGTTATGGAGGCTGTCAAGCCCCAAGATCAGCAGTGTGGACCACCGACAAGCTGGCCACCCTGGAGAGCCAATTGTTTAGTTGCAATTCTAGTCAGAAGGCTTTGAGAAACAGGAGAGCTGATGGTATAGTTCCAGCTCATTGGCCTGCAGGCTCCAGATCCAGGAAGAGTCAAATGTTTCATTTCAAGTCCAAAGACAGAAAAAATTATCTTACTCAGGGTGGGTCATACTTTTACTTCTATTCCAGCCATACCTGATTGGATATATCCTTCCACGTTAGGGAGGGCAGTCTGCTTTATTCAATCCACCCATTCAGATGTTAATCTCAACCAGAAACACTTACGGAGAAACATCTAGAGTGATGTTTGACCAAATACCTGGACCACCCTGTGGCCCAATCAAGTTGATACATAAAACTAACCATCTCAGGATTACTGGACTAGTTAATCTGTACCTAAATATGAATTCAATTCTGACCAGTATTACTCAAGACTCACATTTTGGGCTTTGAGATGTACAGAAAAACTCAAAGGGAGTGAGTGAAGTCTTTCAAAGATTCAAAAATGTGTTCCGATAGAACAGCCACTAAAATCTGGAAGACAGGATAGCATTATGGGAAGTAAAAACTTATGGTTACCATGTTTCTTTAAAAGAGCTTTTTAAACAGAAAAATTGTTTAAAACTTTTTTTTTCCTCATTCTTAGGATAAGATTTACTTTTTCCAGTGTTGAAAGATTTTATAACTTTAAAATAAGAACTTCTCATGATGTGTAATCCATTTGTCACGTTTTCTTTCGTTACCCCTGGAGCCAACACACAGGTGTTGAGAGCTGGCTGGTTCTCAGTACAGGCAGCATCACTTGCTGGGGAAGACTTTGGACTCAGATAGATCTGGGTTCCCAGGTATGTGACCTAGGGCAGATTACTTTATCCCTGCAAGCAACAACTTTTCTATCTGAAAATGAAGAGTTCAACCATGAAATTCAGTGTGTGTTCCTTAATTAAACAGCCTCAGTTTTAGACATCTGAATAATCTTCATTTGTGCAGTTTTATAAATAACACTGCCACCTTGGTTCTTCAATCACTTTCTTCATTTTGGATCACTTTCTTAAATTCAGCTTCTTAGAGGTGAAATTAAGGAATCAAGGGACAGAATCTTCTGAAAAGATGGTACCAAGATTATGCTAGAAATGGGAGAAAGAGAAAGGTGCTTTTCTAATTTTTAATCATTATGTTTCCTAGGAGCATCAGATGGTGAAGGAGGAGGAGACACGGAAATGACTCAGCAGGAGACAGCTCCAGGTCCTGCCCTGTCAAAGAAAATCAAACTGGTGAGAGTCACAATTGTTGGCTCTAAAATCAGCCTCTTCTCTTCTGCAGCGTTCCCTGTGTTCCAGTGCCACTTGTGGGTGGGGTTTGAGGGAAGCTTGTACCTTCTCTGCCTTTGAAAGAGTCAGGCTTCATTAATTACAGACTAGCAAGGTAAATTTTCCCTCTAGTGGTTTTTTGTTTGTTTGTTTGTTTTTTATAATAGAAATGTATAATAATGATATCTCAGCTTCTTGTAGTATATTTTTACCAAAGACCCAGGCTTATTCTTTTGGGTATCGTTCCTAGGAGGAGACAAATAGCATAAATATAGGCAAGATGAGCCCCACACCAATACATGATCTCAGGGCCAAACCATGCTGTGAAGAGGCTTTCAGGGCCTCATGACTATCTAGCATCATGTCTGTTGTGTGAATTCTTATCAGAGATTCTCCACCTTCATATTACCATAAGTGGGAATCTGATAAACTTTGCTCCTTGGACTTACGATCTTTTATTGCCTTTTCATTCTTTTTATTGGCCACTCACATCCATTTGCAGCTTTTTTACCTTATGTGTCCCTCCAACCGAATTGGCAACCATATGTGATTTTTAAAGGACTACCTACTGTCAGTCCAAAGTCACCATCTCCTTCTTAGGAATGATTTGTGATCTTATTCATTGTTGTTGTGTATTCACTAAATCACATCCTACTCTTTGCGACCCTCTGGACTGTAGCCCGCCAGGCTCCTCTGTTCTTGGGACTTCCTGGGCAAGACTACTGGAGTAGGTTGCTATTTCCTTCTCTGGGGGATCTTCCCAACCTAGGGGTCAAACCTGGCTTTCCTGCTTTGGGAGGCAGATTCTTTACCACTGAGCCACCAGGGAAGCCCATTCTCATTGTAGGTGGCCCTAAACTCATTCCACTAGAGGGTGACTCTACTCAAAGTTTATGACCAGGCTTAGGTGTGGGAAGCAGTTTTTGCATCGCGGTTACCTGCAAGCTATGATTCCTTGGGCAAGTTAAACTCTCTGTGCCTCATCTCTCTATTGGTAAAATGGTGTTAATTGTATTTTCTTCACAGAGTTGCTGCAGGGATTAAATGATTAAGCTCTTTAAACAGTGGTTGGCAAAGAGTAAGCACTGAAGTGATAAATATTATAGTGGAATATACTTCAGGTCTTTTATTTTTTTCTTTGTGGGGTGGGGGATGCAGAAAATTTTACATACTTAATGTATAATCCATCTTGGTTTTCTCTCCAGCCATTAAATATTTAACTCCAATGTCCTGTATAAATTTCAGTTTTAGCCATTCTTTCTAAGACCTATAGGTTAACATCTTTAGCTTTTCAATTTATCTCACCAAGATGGGGTTTGATTTTTATCTTAATTTACTCCACTGACCACACCATAGTCATGCCTTCTTTAACCTCCACCTCTAATCGGTGCCTCCCTGCAGAATTTGTTTCCCAGTATCCTTTGTAGCCCATTGACTTTCTTTTTCCTCACTTTCTCCCTTGATTTTCTTTTTGATTGCACCTCACTTTTTCTGAGCTCTTTGGTGAAAGAATAAATTTGCATTAATAAACTCACTCAGATCTGAATCTTTACTGTCTTTTTATTGGCAGAGCCTTCGCCTTGCTGAATATCCACTATTTTTTACCTTCTTCCTCCTTGAGTCTTTTCCCATGATCAAGTTAGACAAATGACAGAGAACCACAGGAAGAAAAGAGAAAAATCGAGGAAGAAAAAGTTGAACACATTCTTAATTGCCATGAGCATTCACCTATCTTTCAGCAACCCAAGTTTCAATAACAGTAAAACAGTTGGTTGAGCACTTGGCACAGGTGCTGTGTAAGGTCATGTCTCACAGTCATCACAGCTGCCCTGGGAGGGCAGGGAGATCCCATTTGACAAAGAACCTGAAGCTCAGAATAAGGGGTACCAGGAGTTATGACCCATTTGACTGCCTTCAAGGCACCCCCTGAGGTTGACACTGCTTCCAGTTCCCTTTCCACCTGTCCTTCCTCATTCAGCTTGGAAAAATTAGATTTACTATGTCGTCAAGTGCTTTGTTGGTCATATACCATGGTATTTTCTGCTAAGGGAAAAAAAAAAAATCACAAAAAATTAAGATTTGACTATTCATTTTAACCTCTTTCACCCTGCTCTGATTTCTTTTGCTAGCAAATTGCTTTAAAGAATCAAGGTCCTAGGTAGACACAGTGCCCTAATCACTCTCCCAGGCCTGTCTTCACTGCCCTGATCAGAGAATTCACACAGGGATCTCCTTGTGCCCTCTGCCTTATTTCAGTGTTATCCATCTCACTCCCTGGTCTCCCCACCAGGCTGTACACCTCTGTGCATCTTCACTGCCCCTGGCACAGAACCTTCCCTCAACTGACACTCATTTGTGAAAAGGAGGCATGAATGACTAGACTGGAATCCCAGTCTTCTTACCACTCTTCCCATCTCAACCCTTCATGTCCCAGCTGTGAGGCATCAGCTCCCTGACTCTGCTGCCAGTGGAGCTCTCTGACCCTTGTCCTATCATCAGCCCCTCCTTGAAGGGTCTCCCACCTTGCTACTAGAGCTGGGAATCTTTCCTCTTCCAGCCCTAATACCACAGAGTCCCTTGAGCGCCTCTCTGTCCTCCCCGTCCTGTCTCCTGATGCTCTGCTCCCTCTGGAACTCATCTCACCACCCCAAGGACCACCTTTTCATCAGGCTGACTATGCTTTCTTGAGTCCTTCTCGAGCTGTTTATGCACATAAAGGTTGAGTCTCCAACTAGTCCATAAGCACCTTAGGGACCAGCATTTCATTTGTGTCCACTTTGGTAACCTAGCACAGCCATAGAGGCGTGATTCATTTGGCACATATAACCAAGTATTTGTTTTCTAACAGTAATTTTATTTCTTTTTTTCTGGATAAAAAAGAAAAATAAAAGAAATTATTTTTTGCTATATTTACATTTTGATTTTTTTTTTCCAAGTTCACTTAGTTGTTTGCTGTTCTTTAAGGTTTTTTGTTTGTTTGTTTTAATTTTTTAAACTTGCATAGTAGCTGCCTGGCCTTATGCTTTTAGCTGTAATGTACATTTAGACTTTAATATCACCAGGTGAGAGTATGTGTCCAGTCAGATGGTGTTTCCTCCTTTGCCATAGCTGGGCCTGCATTTCTCTTACTGAGTCTACATCTCCCATCTGCCCAGTTTTTCAAGCAGCAGATTTATAACTTTATAAAAGTTTTTTACCCTTACAACTACATCATCTCTAGCGACCATTTTACATCTGAATAGTCATCCTTGGCCTTCTTAATAATGTGAGTATAAAGATTTGCCAAGAGTTCTTTTTTTTTTTTTCCAAATACTGCTTCCAAAATAAATCATGAACTCCCCTACTTCTAGAGATTGCATCACCCTCTTTCCTCCTCAACATCAGTCATTTCAGAGCCAGTCCTAGTGACTTTGTAATTATGGTTCCCAGAATGTAATCCCCTATGAGGGATTTCGTGACTTTTCATTGATGCCTCCATGATGTCAGTAGCCTTTTAATGGTTCCATGACCCATCCTCTCCCCCTCAGAGACCACACTGAAATTCTTTTTTCTTGAACTAGCTTTGTGTTTATCTCCTTGGATCATAAAAGAATCTTCAGCAAGAGTACTTATCACTTTCCCCTCTTACTTATCTTCCTCACTGCAGCATTTTACTAATTATTTTCACACTGATCATTTCATATCTCTCCTGCTCTTTAACTTCAGTATTATTCTTGATGAAGAAAAAAGAGGACTGTGCCCTGTCCACTCTCTGATTTACCTTCTTCCTTTCCATATGGTGTCTCAATACTCTCTCTCTTTGTAATAATCTCGTTGCATAACAAATTACATCCAAAGTTAGTAGCTTAAAACAGAAAAGATTCCTTATCTCAGCTTCTGTTACCTATATCTCATCAGTCGTCAGTCAGGTTATGAGCTGAGGGTTAGTGGCTCCATTGTGAAGAAGCCTCTTCAAAACTCACTCAGGTGGCTGTTGGCAGGCCTCACTTCCTCATCCTCCATCAGAAGGAAGACAGACTAAAAACCACAATCACAGAAAACTAACCAATCGAATCACATGGACCACAGCCTTGTCTAACTCAATGAAACTATGAGCCATGCCATGTAGGGCCACCCAAGACAGACAGGTCATGGTAGAGAATTCTGACAAAATGTGGTCCACTGGACCACGGACAAGCCGCTTCAATATTCTTGCCTTGAGAAACTGATGAACGGTATCAAAAAGCAAAAAGATAAGACACTGAAAGATAAACTCCCCAGGTCTGTAGGTGCCCAATATCGTACTGGAGATCAGTGGAGAAATAACTCCAGAAAGAATGAAGAGAAGGAGCCAAAGTAAAAACAACATCCAGGTGTGGATGTGACTGGTGATGTAAACAAGGTCCGATGCCGTAAAGAGCAATATTGCATAGGAACCTGGAATGTTAGGTCCCTGAATCAAGGCAAATTGGAAGTGGTCAAACAGGAGATGGCAAGAGTGAATGTCGACATTTTAGGAACTAAAATGGACTGGAATGGGTGAATTTAACTCAGATGACCATTATATCTACTACTGTGGGCAAAAATCCTTCAGAAGAAATGGAGTAGCCATCATGGCCAACAAGAGTCCGAAATGCAGTACTTGGATGCAATCTCCATAGACTTGGAGAGTAATCCAAGTCTATGCCCCAACCAGTAATGCTGAAGAATCTGAAGTTGAGTGGTTCTATGAATACCTACAAGACCTTTTAGAGTTAACACCCAAAGAAGATGTCCTTTTCATTATAAGGGACTGGAATGCGAAAGTAGGAAGTGAAGAAACACCTGGAGTAACAGGCAAATTTGGCCTTGGAGTACAGAATGAAGCAGGGCAAAGGCTAATAGAGTTTTGCCAAGAGAATGCACTGGTCATAGCAAACACCGTCTTCCAACAACACAAGAGAAGATCTACACATGGATATCACCAGATGGTCAGCACCAAAATCAGATTGATTATATTCTTTGCGCCCAAAGATGGAGAAGCTCTATACAGTCAGCAAAAACAAGACTGGGACCTGACTGGCTCAGATCATGAACTCCTCACTGCCATATTCAGACTTAAATCAAAGAAAGTAGGGAAAACCACTAGACCATTCAGGTATAACCTAAATCAAATCCCTAACGATTATACAGTGGAAGTGAGAAATAGATTTAAGGGACTAGATCTGATACAGTGCCTGATGAACTATGGAAAGAGGTTTGTGACATTGTACAGGAGACAATAATCAAGACAATCCCCAAGAGAAAGAAATGCAAAAAAGCAAAATGGCTGTCTGAGGAGGCCTTACAAATAGCTGTGAAAAGAAGAGAAGCAAAAAGCAAAGGAGAAAAGGAAAGATATATCCATTTGAATGCAGAATTACACAGAATAGCAAAGAGAGAAAATAATGCTTCCCCAGTGATCAGTGCAAAGAAATAGAGGAAAACAATAGAATGGGAAAGACTAGAGATCTCTTCAAGAAAATTAGAGATATCAAGGGAACATTTTGTGCAAAGATGGGCCCAATTAACGACAGAAATGGTATGGGCCTAACAGAGTGAGTGAAGTCACTCATTCATGTCTGACTCTTTGTGACACCATGGACTGTAGCCTACAAGGCTCCTCTGTCCATGGGATTTTCCAGGCAAGTATACTGGTGTGGGTTTCCATTTCCTTCTCCAGGGATGGACCTAAAAGAAGCAGAAGATATTAAGAAGAGGTGGCAAGAACACACAGAAGAACTATACAAAAAAGATCTTCATGACCCAGATAACAAGAGTGGTATGATTAGTCACCTAGAGTCAGATATCCTGGAATGTGAGTCAAGTGGGCCTTAGGAATCATCACTATGAACAAAGCTAGTGGAGGTGATGGAGTTCCAGTTGAGCTATTCCTGATTCTACAAGATGATGCTGTGAAAGTGCTGCACTCAATATGCCAGCAAATCTAGAAAACTCAGCTGTGGCCATAAGACTGGAAAGGTCAGTTTTCATTCCAATCCCAAAGAAAGGCAATGCCAAAGAATGCTCAAACTACCTCACAATTGCACTTATCTCACACCCTAACAAAGTAATGCCCCAAATTCTCCAAGCCAGGCTTCAGCAATACGTGAACCGTGAACTTCCAGATGTTTGAGCTGGTTCTAGAAAAGGCAGAGGAACCAGAGATCAAATTGCCAACATCCGCTGGATCATGGAAAAAGCAAGAGAGTTCCAGAAAAACATCTATTTCTGCTTTATTGACTATGCCAAAGCCTTTGACTGTGTGGATCACAATAAACTGTGGAAAATTCTGATGGGAATACCAGACCACCTGACCCGCCTCTTGAGAAACCTGTATACAGGTCAGGAAGCAACAGTTAGAACTGGACATGGAACAACAGACTGGTTCCAAATAGGAAAAGGAGTACGTCAAGGCTGCATGTTGTCATCCTGCTTATTTAACGTTATATGCAGAGAAACACTGGGCTGGAAGAAGCACAAGCTGGAATGAAGATTGCCGGGAAAAATATCAATAACCTCAGATATGCAGATGACACCACCCTTGTGGCAGAAAATGAAGAAGAACTAAAGAGCCTCTTGATGAAAGTGAAAGAGGAGAGTGAACAAGCTGGCTTAAAACTCAACATTCAGAAGACTAAGATCATGTCATCCAGCCACATCACTTCATGGCAGATAGATGGGGAAACTATGGAAACTGCAGATAGTGACTGCAGCCATGAAATTGAAAGATGCTTGCTCCTTGGAAGGAAATTATGACCAACCTAGACAGCATATTAAAAAGCAAAGACATTACTTTGCCAACAAAGGTCTGACTAGTCAAGGCTATGGTTTTTCCTGTAGTCATGTATGGATGTGAGAGTTGGACTATAAAGAAAGCTGAGCACTGAGGAATTGATGCTTTTAAACTGTGGTGCTGAAGAAGACTCTTGAGAGTCCCTTGGACTGC
The DNA here is from genome assembly GCA_006410615.1 of Neotragus moschatus. NCBI lineage: Eukaryota > Metazoa > Chordata > Mammalia > Artiodactyla > Bovidae > Neotragus > Neotragus moschatus. The sequence continues at coordinate 1,735,444 of SJYA01000266.1, forward strand.
AAGGAGATCCAACCTGTCTATCCTAAAGGAGATCAGTCCTGGGTGTTCATTGGAAGGACTGATGTTAAAGCTGAAACTCCAATACTTTGGCCACCTGATGTGAAGACCTGACTCATCTGAAAAGACCCTGATGCTGGGAAAGATTAAAAGTGGGAGAAGAAGGGGATGGCAGAGGATGAGATGGTTGGATGGCATCACCAACTCAATGGACATGAGTTTGGGTAAACTCCGGGAGTTGATGATGGACAGAGAGGCCTGGTGTGCTGCAGTCCATGGGGTCACAAAGAGTTGGACACGACTGAGGAACTGAACTTCCTCATCAAGTGAGCCTCTCCTTAGGGCTGCCTCACGACATTGCCCCTGGCTTCCTCCAGGCCACATGACCCATGAGGGAATGAGCAAGATCATTCAAGACTGAAACCAGAACTAATCTCAGACTAACTCAAAACTGACATCACATCACTTCCTCCATATGCTATTGGAAGTAGATCAGTAAATCTGATCCACATTTAAGAGGAGGAGATGAATACCAGGATATATTGTTCACTAGTCTGACACGACTACTTCACTTTCACTTTTCACTTTTATGCATTGGAGAAGGAAATGGCAACCCACTCCGGTGTTCTTGCCTGGAGAATCCCAGGGACGAGGGAACCTGGTGGACTGCTGTCTATAGGGTCGCACAGAGTCAGACACGACTGAAGCGACTTAGCAGCAGCAGCAGCAGCATCCTGGGGTCTGGGTACAGTCAGCCCTCTGACCCCTAGTGATTTACATCCCTCCCATATGCAGAATGGTTCTTCCCTGTAGCTCAGCTCAGATGGTAAAGAATCCACCTGCATTGCAGGAGACCTGGGTTCAGTCCCTGGGTTGGGAAGATCCCCTGGAGGAGGGCATGGCAACCCACTCCAGTATTCTTGCTTGGAGAATCCCATGGACAGAGGAGCCTGGCGGACTGCAGTCCATACAGTCGGAAAGAGTCGGACACGACTGAGTGACTAACACTACTACTAGTACATATGCAGAATATATTCACCCCTCCCAAGGCTGCAGAAATCTCATGGCATTACAGCATGAGTTCAGTGCCCAGAATTTCACTGTATAGCTCAAGTCCACGTGCAGTTGAGGTTCCTTGGATTTAATACTTTAAGTATAGCTCTTTGAGTATATTTCTTCTCAACCTATGTAACTAAAGAGACAAGTTATATAACCTCTATGTATCCAGCACCAAGCAGTGAGACAAACACTGGATGACTTTATAGACATTTCTGTTCAAAACAGAGAAACAGAGTCACTGGTCCACAACATTCAGAAAGTGTTGGGAATTTCTTGATTAAATCTTAAGGCTCAAGGTCTTATGGTTCTTGGGTCTGCTCTTTGGGTTCTTGTTCTGTCCTTTGAGTCATCCTCCCTTTTAAAAAAAAAAAAAATGAAAGGTAACATGTATTTGCAACTAAGCAGCTCTTTCAGCTTGCTTCTTGACAATAGAAGTCTGAGGGTTCATCTCTGATCTTCTCAGTTTCTGAATATATAACTACTTTAAGAATTTTGTGGGTTTCCTATGATTCTTCTAGGAATTTACTCTTTTAGGCAGAAGTCACACCCACAAATCTTTTCCAGATAAACCATCTTTTTTTTTCTTTCCCAAACTTTAACCTTTTTATTTTGTATCAAAGTGAAGTGAAATTTGCTCAATCATGTCCAACTCTTTGTGACCCCATGGACTATATAGTCCATGGAATTCTCTAGGCCAGAATACTGGAGTGGGTAGCCTTTCCCTTCTCCAGGGGATCTTCCCAACCCAGGGATCGATCCCAGGTCTCCCACATTACAGGCAGATTCTTTATCAGCTGAGCCACAAGGGAAGCCCATTTTATATTGGGATATAACCAATTAATGTTTGTAGTTTCTGGTGAACAGGAAAAGGACCTAACCATACATATACATGTGTCCATTCCCCCCTAAACCCAACTCCCATCCAGGCTGGAATATAACATTGAGTAGAGTTCCATGTGCTATGCAATGGAATATTACTCTGCCATTAAAAAGAATGAAATAATGTCATTTGCAGCAACATGAATAGACCTAGAGAGTGTCATACGGAGTGAAGTAAATCAGACAGAGAAGGAGAAATACTGTATGGCATCCCTTATATGTGGAATCTAAAAAGAAATGATACAAATGAACTTACAAAACAGAAACAGACTCAGATAAAGCCTTCTGTACCTTGGGTCTCAGCTGAGACAATTACTGGACAAGACCCCTTAAGCTTCCTAGACTTGTGTTTGAGAGAATTGCCAAGAATTGCCTTTAATTTCTTTAAAGACTTTTGTTTGTTAATTTGGCTGCAACGTGGAGCTTGTGGGATCCTAGTTCCTTGCTGCTGCTGCTGCTGCTGCTAAGTCACTTCAGTCATGTTCAACTCTGTGCAACCCCATAGACGGCAGCCCACCAGGCTCCTCTGTCCCTGGGATTCTCCAGGCAAGAATACTGGAGTGGGTTGCCATTTCCTTCTCCAATGTATGAAAGTGAAGGAAAGTGAAGTCACTCAGTTGTGTCCTACTCTTAGCAACCCCATGGACTCTAGCCTACCAGGCTCCTCCATCCATGGGATTTTTCCAGGCAAGAGTACTGGAGTGGGTTGCCATTTCCTTCTCCCCTAGTTCCTTGACCAGGTATCAAACCTGGGCCCTCAGAAGTTAAAGTACAGAGTCCTAACCACTGAAATGAAAGGGAATTCCCTTTCAAGATTTCTTATGTGATTGTGTCTCTGTCCAAAAGTTTTGAACAGTGTGCTCAGATACTACCCATCTATCACCTTATTTTTGATACATTTCAAAGTAATTTGTAAAAATCAGTACAATCTGCTCAGATGCTTCAGCATGCATATTATTTTTTAAAGTTCAATATTTACTTCAAAATAAATAGTGAAATATATATTTTAATATTTAATATAAATATTATTAAAATATTTATAAATAAATAAAAATTTTAGAGTTCTTTTTTTTCCCTTTTAAAGTAAAGTTAACATACAAAAAAATACAGACGTGTCGAATGTCTTCTTCAAAACTGCTTGCCCTTGAGGCAACCATTGTTCTGATGTTTTCCCCCCAGAATTAGTTTTCCTTTTTCTAGAGTTTCACACAAATTAAATTATACAGGGTATACTCTTTGGCTCTAGATGTCTTTTATTCAGCACAGTATTATTTAGATTCATCTGTGTTGATGATAGTGATCTTTCTTTGTTTTTTCTTTCTTTTTTGTTTTGCTGAGTGTATTAGTCTGTAGTGCTGTCATAACAAAGTGCCAGGGTGGTGTAAACAACAGAAGTTAATTTCTCACAGTTTAGGAGGATGGAAGTCCATGGTCAGGGTGTTGACAGGTGTGGTTCCTCCTGATGCTTTCTCTTTGGCTTGTAAATGGCTGCCTTTTCACCGTGTCCTCATGTGGTCTTTGTGTATGTACATGCCTGGTGTCTTTTCCTCCTCCTGCAAAGACACAAGTCCTGCTGGATTATGACCTCATCTCTGTGATCTCTCTCTCTCTTTTTTTTTTACTTTATTTTACTTTACAATACTATATTGGTTTTGCCATACATTGACATGAATCCACCACGGGTGTACATGAGTTCCCAATCCTGAACCCCCCTCCTACCCCCCACCCCATATCATCTCTCTGGATCATCCCCAGAGATCTCTTTGATCTCTGTGATCTCTTTATCTTTAATTGCCTCTTTAAAGGCCCTGTCTCCAAATATGGTCACATTAGGGATTAGGGCTTCAGCCTATAAATTATGGGGGTCACAATTCAGTCTATAACACTAAATAATATTCAATTATATGAATGTGTCACAGTTTATTTTCCATTCTTCTATTAATGGATGCCTGTGACTATTTTTTGTTAAGGTCTATTATGAATAAATCTATAATCAACATTCATATACAAGCCTTTTTGTTAACATAAATCTTTATTTCTCTTGAGTAAACACATAGGAATAGAACTGCTGGATCATATTTAGTTTTGTACAAACTGCTAGCCTTTTTTTCAAAGCTGAGTGTTCCATTTTTCCACTTCTACTGTCAATGTATTAGTTTTACTTGCCTTATTCTCTTATCAACTTTTGGAGTTATCAATCTTTTTTTTTTTTAAGTTGCCGAATTTTTTTTTTTTTTTTTTTTTTTTTTTTTTTAATNCTGGATCATATTTAGTTTTGTACAAACTGCTAGCCTTTTTTTCAAAGCTGAGTGTTCCATTTTTCCACTTCTACTGTCAATGTATTAGTTTTACTTGCCTTATTCTCTTATCAACTTTTGGAGTTATCAATCTTTTTTTTTTTTAAGTTGCCGAATTTTTTTTTTTTTTTTTTTTTTTTACTTTACAATACTGTATTGGTTTTACCACACATTGACATCAGTCTTTTTATTTAAACATTTTGGCGAGTGTATACTGAATAACTTTTGACCAAACCAAATGAGCAGTTCTAAGTTGCTTATTTTTTAAATATTTCTTTATTTACTCATTTATTTTATTTATTTTTGGGTGTGCTGGGTCTTCATTGCTGCACATAGGCTTTTTCTAGCCAAGGTGTGTGGGCTTCTCATCGAAGTGGCTTCTGCTGTTATGGGGCACAGTCTCTAGAGCTGAGGGCTCACTCGTGACACACAGGCTTAGTTGCCCCACGACATGTGGATTCTTCCCGGACCAGGGATTGAACCCATGTCCCCCACATTGGCAAGCGGATTCCTAATTACTGGACCATGAAGGAGGCCCCTAAGTTGTCTTAATTTTTACAGTGAACATGCTTGTTTTTGTTATAACATTTGTTATAAATTTTATCTTTTTACGAAAGCAATAATTGAACACTATTAAAGGTTTTTTCACTGCTTCCCTGGTGGTTCAGAGGTTAAAACATCTGCCTAGAATGCAGGAGACCCAGGTTTGATCCCTGGATTGGGAAGATCCCCTAGAGACGGAAATGGCAACCCACTCAAGTACTCTTGCCTGGAGAATCCTACGGAGTAAGGAGCCTGGTAGGCTACAGTCCATGGAGTTGCAAAGTGTTGGACAGGACTGAGCAACTTCACAACAACGACGACAACAATTAAAGGTTTTTAGTGGAAAAACAGCAGTCTTCTTCCCTTCTCTTATCTAAGTCTTCCCTCAGTGGCAACCACTCTCAGTCTTTAGCTGTTTTCCTTATTTGCTACCTTATATTTTATATTGCAGTTTCTTGATTTCCCAGTTGTTGACATTATCTTCCTGAGGTGGCATACAAGGACATAATCTTGTCATCTACACCCTATGCCCTCTCCAACTGCTGCCTCCTCTGCCAACACAGTATTACATTTTGGTTAGAACAGTTGTCACTCTTTCATTATTATGACCATGGAAACACTCTTCAGTGCCGAGAAAAAGAGAAGCTATAATCATCTCTACTTTCTTATATTTATTTTCATGGCATTAATAATTACGTCATTTCTTCATTTGCCTGACTTGCTGTGTTCCTATTGTTAATTACTCCCATATGTTACAACATCTCTTCCACATGCCCATAAATAATATTTTCCATATGCTCAAGTAGAACAGTTATTGTTCTTTCCTACGCATCTCCACACTTTTTTTTCCACTTGGAATTGGTTATTTTCTAGACTCGCAGAGCAACTGAGACTTCTCTTCGCTATTCCCTCAGTTATCTTCTGGATTGGTCTCTCTATTTACTGAATCCTATATCATCCTCTTTCTTAATTTAGCCCTTTATTGTACTAGAATAGAGCCTTTAGTATCTGCAAGTAGGAAGTAAATTTTTTGAGACCTTAAATATCTGAGAATGTTTACTGAAATCTAAACATTTTCCTTTTAACTTGACTGATAGTTTTTCTGGGTATAAAAAAATCTATAATTTGCAAATAAATTTTCCCCATAATTTTGAAAGCTTTGTCCCACTGAGTTCTGGCTTTCATTACTGTTGTTGCAAGGTTTGACATTATTATTTTCTTTTACCTTTTTATTATTTATGTTACTGTTTTTCTTTTGAAGTTCTTAGAGTCTTTTGTTTGTCCATGATGTTCTGAAATTTCATAGTAATTTTCCTTAGTGTGGGTATTTTTCTTATCCATTGTACTGTATACTTAATGGACTTTCAATCTGGAGTTTCATGTTCTAGAAAGTTTCTTTTAGTTCTGGAAAGTTTTTCTTATTTTTTTTTTTTATCACTTCTTTCCCACTGTTTTATATGATTCTTACTTTCTATAATACCTTTTATTGTCATGTTGACTCTCTTAAGCTGATTCTCTAAATTTGTTACTACTTTTTTCCTATTATTTTTCATCTTTTTGGAAGATTCTACTTTTCTTCAAGCCTTTGTCCTGTATTTTTATTCCAACTTTCTTATTTGTTTTAATATTTAATTTTTTTCTGATTTTTTCCCCTTGTGTATAGCATCCTGTTTTTGTTTCATAGCTAGAAATTTTTCCCTCATCTCTCTGTGAATACTAATTGTAATTGTTTTGAATAATTTGTAATCATTTTGTTTGTAATTGTACTTCTAAGAATAGTATTGTAATTGTAATTTGTTTCCTTGGGGTTCTTTTTTTTCTTTTTGTTTATTTGGTCTCATGTTAGAGACTTTCCTTAGATGTCTGATTAACTTTAGCTGTCTAGTCATATTGAAGAGAGATATGCTAAAAACTTGATGGAAAACTTTTGTGCATAAATGGGACTTGTCAATTAGTAGACCTCTTGGTAGGGTGATATGATAAGAAAGCAGGACTTTTACTATGGAACCCCCAAAGTCACTCTCTTGTAGCATTTGTCTTAGGTTATTTTATTTTTCCAGAGAAGAATTCAGTAGTCTCCTGCCTGTACTGTATAACTTGGCTTGAGACATCCTGAAAGAGGAACAAGAAAAGGAGATGAGTCTCAATCTCTGCCCTGTCTCCCCTGTGCTAGGCTTCTTGGTCTTATTCTCTCCAGAGCATAAATCTCCAGTCTTCTGTCAGGAAGAGCAAGATGAGAGGAAGCAGTAATAGGATAATTGCTTGGCTGCCTGGACAGAAGATAGAGCCAGATGGGAGTAGGAAGGAGGCACATCATTTTAAGTGTAAACTTTCATCCAGTCTCTTTTTATTTCAAGCCCTTTCCCCTCGGTAGTACCCTGTACCACCGACTACTCAACCTTTTCAGGGCCCAGTAGGTGAAACAGGCACACTTATTGCTAGCTGTCAGCTCTCTAGAAACCCAGGGCCTAGCTGTCTCTCTCCCTCTGCTAAATAGCATCCATCCAGTTTCAGCCACTTTCCATTTTTCAAAAAATTGTTGGAATCTCTCCATTACTGTTGTCCTTTCTTCTGGCTTCTTGATCCTTATAGATTTATATCTTTTCAGTTTCCTTTATTTTCATTTTAGTAGTGTTTTGAAAATGATTTGCCATGGTTAAAACCAGAAGCCTCATTCTTAAAGAATATAATTTTTGACACTTTAAGTAATTGAAAACATACCCCCAATTAATTGCTTTTCTAAATGCTTAATAATTTTTTCTGTTAAATGTTTTGGGGCAAATGTAATTCTTCTAAATCTTTAACTTCATACTCCAGGTACATATTTTAAAAAATCACTGCATAAAGGAATGACATTACTTATTACCTGCCAAAGACAGATATTGTTGGAATTGGAATTGATTCTATAAATGGTTAGCTGCCTGGCTGTGGTGCTTCCTCATCTTCTTACCTCGTCTCTCTCAGTGTAAACATCAGCATTTGTAAGGCAGTTAGCAAAGTTTAAGAAGTTTCAATACTGTGGGATTTGTATTTCTTCATAAAGTCATCTTACTTCTATGGAAATTGACCCCATAAACTTTCATCTTCCTTAGCATCCTATTGCAGCCAGCTAAAGTGCTCCCAGAAAATAAATATCATACTGTATTTCCTTTAAGATGACATAAGAATTTGAACCTAATATACAGAATCTTGACAAAAGCAATTGTCAAGCCTGTTTTGTTTTTTTTTTCCTTTGCATGATTCAGAATTGTTGATTTTTTTTTTCCTTCTGGAATTGGAAAATCCATGTCCTTATAACTGAGCTCATTTCCACATTTAATTTCTGTTGTGTTTAATTAGTTTTGTAAACCTAACATGAATACAACTCCATACATTGAGTATACACTCAGAGAGCACCACCATTTGCTAAATAGGGAAATGAAATAGATTCTATATTTGCTTCCCCAAAACCTTGCTGCTGATGACAAGATACTGCAGTGTGCCTTGAGGCACCTAGGGATCTACTAATTGTGTGCAGGCTTTGCCACAGGAGCATAAGCCGATGTTGACTTCATCTGTAACTGGACTCTTAGGACTGTCTGGCAGCTTCTGTGACATATTAGCAGCCATGGCCCCGGTTCTAGTTGGCATCAAATTAGAGTGTATCTGCATCTACAAGACAGTTTAACTTTCTAAATAAGAGAGATCATAATATCTTTCTTTCTTTAGCTGTGATGTATTTGTACTTTGCAGGGTTTTTGTTTTAACTAAGAAGCAGCTGAGATTTCAAGATTCCCATTTGAATCTACTTCTCTACCACTGAAATAGAGTCTAGAAACTGCTGGTCCTGGCCCCATGTCTTGAAGAAATTATATAGCATTATATTTCTCTGGCTTCAGGCCATAGGCATTCTTAATCTTCAGACTGTCTGCAAACTTTAATAGAAAGCTTCATCTGTAATCATTTTAAACAGAACCAATGGAGACAAGATTGCTTTAGTTAGTAGTTTACCAGCTAAAACTGAGTACTCTCTAGTTGGAATGGAAACTCAGTGAAGAAAAAACTCAGAATAAGTTTTCACTTACATTTTATATCTTACTTGGCAACTGGTTTGAAAATGTTGCATAAAAGACCCAACACAGGAAACATTTTATACAACTGCTTATGATTAATAAATATGGAATTTGAAGCATTCCATTTTATAAATCAAAGTCTTAGGCCAAATTTCCTGTTTTTCTACACTTAAGAAAAAAAAACCCTTAAGGTAAAAATAGCACTAAACTGTATAGGGTACTCCAGGGGTCAAGGCAACAGGCAAAATCAATTACTCAGGATGCCATGGTGCTGAGACTTTTGTCAGACCATTAGCAGAAACATTCATTTTATAGTCACTATAGATAAGGCATTTGGTGCAGCTGGTTTTATACAAATGTAAGTAAGTATATCCTGCTTCAGATTTTCTATGCCTGTTGCGAAGAGGAAAGAAATGGATAACAAAATGATAAGTCAGTGACTTGGAAATACAGTCTCACACATTGCTAGTTCGTACACCACCCCAGTCATGCTAGTCAAAGACTTTTATTTTTACTACATCTTAATTTTAACCATATCTCTTTCTGCCTATATTTTACAACTCTAGCCACTCTCTTCCACTTTGAATACCCTGCACCACCACCTCAAGACATATATTCACTCACTCACACATTTTGACCTTTGTTCATAGATTTTCCTGTCTTAGGTCATCTGCACTTTCTCACTTTTACGAATTCTCTCGGCCAGCCCCTGCATAATAGCCTACAGTGGATGTTGCAACATTTCTTTGTCCATATTACCAAGATATTCTGAAGAATACATGCATGACAATAGGTACTTTGGGATTCATACCATTAGTTGACACCTCATCATGCTAAGTAAAGTGAAAGTCACTCAGTTTGTGTCTGACTTTTTGCGACTCCATGTACTATACAGTCCATGGAATTCTCCAGAAATCTAGGCCAGAATATTGGAGTATTCTGGCCCGGGGGATCTTCTTCACCCAGGGATCAAATGCAGGGCTACCACACTGCAGGCAGATTCTTTACCAGCTGAGCCACCAGGGAATGGCTCATCATTCTAAGATGAAAGTTTTCTCATTTACGTTTCTTTATAGCCTAAAGAATGTTTCTTGATACAACCAAAGGAAACAAATGAAGATGCCACCAAGACCAGGAAGAGGAAAAAGGTAATATTAGCTATTTTTTACAGTGGTGTGTCCCTGCATGGTTTTTATCACATTGTTTTTTTTGTTGTTGTTTGTTTGTTTTTCTTTTTTTTTTTTCATCACATTGTTATATCGTGTACTTTGATGAGGCGGTTATTGTAATCCCCACTTTAGAGATGCAAAAGTTGTAAAACTCATTGAGCTTTGGTGACTCTCTTAAGGTCACTAGTAATAAATGTTTCTGCTGGAGCTAAAAATAGATTCTTCAAATTCCTATTTCAGTCTTGTGGATTACTAGGCATCTTTGTTACCCTGTGTTTTCACTGTGGTTAGAAGTCAGACATGGGTTTCTAATTCTAGAAGGGGCCCAGAGCTGTCCTGCCCTCTGGCCCCTCTGGATTTATCCAAGAAAAGAAATTTACCAACCTTTTTTTCTTAACCATTTCATCTTATATCTTAGAGTATTAATAAGAAAAGATTAAGCAGATGAAAGTAGTGTAAGTATAAGGCATTTCTGACTCTAAGTTTGAACCATAATTTAAAGCAAAAGATTCCCCTTGTATTTTCAGACTTGCCTGTGAACATATGGGAAACTCTGTTGCTCCTATACAGACTTTCTTATGGCTCAGCCTTGAAGAAAGTGTGGTTAGCTTTGACCTTCTACCACTGCTGTGAAAACAGCAGTGTAATTCTCTCCCTGCCAAGAAGGGTCTACTGCTGCAGTCAGCAAAGGAAATATGATTGGGATTAGAGGAAAGAAGATGGACTCAAACCAATTACTTAACAGCAAGCTTTTAGAAAACTGAGAGTGTGTGTGCCTATGTTTTCCTTGCCTGCATATGGCCAAATAGGAAGATGGAAGATGCCAAATTGGCTGAGGTTTGGCAACTCCTTACAGAAATGACTTTAACTTCTCTTTGATAGTTTGTACATTAGTGGCCTCAAGAGTGTTACATTCTTGGGGCTCAAGGTCAGAACTCTAGCTAGATAGTTTAGCCTTGGCTGAGGTCATGCTGAAATGTGCCCACTGATGACATATATTTTTTTTGAAAGTTGATTCATTTGACAGAGCTTTGTTTTTGGCAGTGGTATGAAAAGGAACATAGTATGGACGGAGAGGGAAAAAGGTGGTGTAGGAAGCAAGGAAGGGCCTTTCTGAATTTTTGGTGAAATATTAGAAAGATATAAGAAGGGAAATTCATGATGAAAGTTAAATGAACAATTTATGTTCCTAGTACATTGCAGGCATTTAGTATATGCTACACAAATAAATCCAAATCAAAATAGATGTTGTAGAGTGTTTCCTGTTCTGCTTTTCATGGGGCCAACTCCAGATGTCTCTCCCAAGACTTGAGCATTGAGGGTCTTTAGTGCCCTTTTTCAGTGTGCTTCTTTGCTGAGATTACTCCTGCAGCTCTTGAATCCCAGAAATCCAAACTGAAACTCAATGCCTTAAGATCCAGGTTACACAAGAAATTCTCAAATTCTACTCTCCCAGGAATATACATTGTCTGAAGCTTAGAAAGGGATTTCCATAAGCAACAAGATTTACTGACTTTTAGGACTTCCTTGGTGAAAGTCATAGTTGCTCAGTCGTGTCCAACTATTTGCGACCCAATGCACTATAGCCCACCAGGCTCCTCTGTCCATGGACTTCTCCAGGCAAGAATACTGAAGTGGGTAGCCATTTCCTTCTCCAGGGGATCTTCTGAACCCAGGGATCAGANTTGTCTGAAGCTTAGAAAGGGATTTCCATAAGCAACAAGATTTACTGACTTTTAGGACTTCCTTGGTGAAAGTCATAGTTGCTCAGTCGTGTCCAACTATTTGCGACCCAATGCACTATAGCCCACCAGGCTCCTCTGTCCATGGACTTCTCCAGGCAAGAATACTGAAGTGGGTAGCCATTTCCTTCTCCAGGGGATCTTCTGAACCCAGGGATCAGACCCAGGTCTCCCATATTGCAGGCAGATTCTTTACCATCTGAGCCATCAGGGAAGCCCTAGGTGGCTCAGTGATTGAAGAATCCACCTGCCAGTACAGGAGACACGGGTTCAATCCCTGATCCAGGAAGATCTCACTTGTCACAAAGCAACTAAGCCCATGTGCCACAACTGTTGAGTCTGTGCTCCAGAGCCCGGGAGGTGCAACTACTCAGCTTACGTGCGGCAACTACTGAAGCCCGAGCACCCTAGCCCATACTCCACAAAAAGAGAAGTCACCACAACGAGAAGCCAGCACACCACAACTAGAGTGTAGCCCCTGCTTGCCACAACTAAAGAAAAGCCTGTGCAGCAGTGAAATCCCAGCATGGCCAAAAGAAATAGTAAAATCATTTATAGAAACTGACCACATGCCTGGGCATAATGCAAATATCAGTAACAGTTTTTAAAGAAATAGTATCATACTGACTGCAAGCACTGTATATAACACAAGTAAGTAAGTAACACAAAAAATAAAATAAACACTTATTGACTTTTAACAGAAAATGCCTGGAGAATCCCAGGGATGGGGGAGCCTGGTGGGCCACCGTCTATGGGATTGCACAGAGTTGGACATGACTGAAGCGACTTAGCAGCAACAACAGCAGCAGTTCGTATTATAGACTCCTGCAAAATTTTTAGTTCTCCTAGAAATCATACACCAAGGAGTCTCTTAGATCATCCACTTTTCAAAGCAGTAGTTATGTCTAAAAAGTATCTTTGAACTTTTCTCAAGTGTATTTATTAGAACTCCCATTCATGCTTGGCCATCACCAGAACCTATTTACAGTTTAAATGCCAGAGGAATCAACCTATCCTCAGCCAAATGCCACTCTAAAAATCTGTCTTCCCATTTTTACTTCTTTCTCATCAGAAGAAAATCACTGATATTCTTGCAAAATCAGAGCCAAAACCAGGGACACCTGAAGACCTACAGAAGCTGATGAAGGACTATTACAGCAGCAGTCGCTCGGTGATTGAATTAGAAGAACTAACCCTACCAGGTACAACCAGGCTTCCTGTTGTTCTTCCCTCTAATGAATGTGTTTTCCATGTGCTAGTACTCCTTTCCTGAACCTTATTGTTTTAACTGTTGGATGATTTCTTCATTAAGATGCTAAATGGTATTTATTCAATCTAATAGATTGGTAAATTTTTTTACTGCAAAGGTAGTGGGTGTGTTTTGGGGGCAGATTTTTCAATGAATAAGAATCTTTAATGAGGATAGAAGTTAAATAAAAATAAAGCACACATTTAAAAGTATAGGTGATTAATTTACTCATCCTTTATAGACAAGAACTTTCGCTGTAATAACATTTTAGTTCTGTTGTTGCCCTCATCATGGATGTCTAGTCATTGTTCTGCTTTTAGGGTAGTATTTTAGCTTCCAACCAAGACTTTCTCAGGTAAACCATCTAAAGATATGAACAAAATTCTACATTTTTTAGCAAGGCTGACACCTCACCATGTATGATTCTTAAGTATACTATTATATGAGATCTATTGCCTTAGAATATTTATAATTCAGTTTAAAATATTGGAAAATTCTTTTAAAAACCAATTTTAATGAATTTCAAAATAATGACATAATCTATTACTCTTTTGTTCTGAGACTGAAGAAAATAGATGTCATAAAATCAAACCACAAACTGTCGGGCACCACTGCTTCAGATGAGCTATCTGTAGACTACTAGGACTGTGTAACACCACTTTTGGAAAAAGTCAAAGGTGGCTTGATTTCCTTTTTCCATTAAAACTTTATACTTTCTAGATACTTGAGAAGCTGAAAAACAGCCCGTTCCCTGAATTTTTAATAATTCTTTTATAAAATGATGGGGTTTTTTTAATGCACACTGGATTGGAGACACTAGTTTCCCTATCTGTTCCTTTTCCAAAAGAAATGCCCTGTAGCGTATTGAAGGAACTCATTTCTACATGAGTGAGTCCTGAAGTTTCCTACTTACTGAGCTCAGAAACCCCAATAGCAATTAGAGATGACTCTTCTAAGCACAGCAAGCTCCTCAGGAGGAGAGCTCCTCCTGACTCCTGTAGCTCAGGAACCAGGTGTTGTAACAAAGCCTCTTCAAAGTTTAACTGAGGTTTGATTTCACTGTGACTCAGCAGTCAATTTTCCCTTCTAGTTCTTTGTTAGAACTGCAGAGAGTCAAAAGTCAGAGGAACTCTTTAAGGAGTCACTTGAGTTCCATAGTGAGTTTTAGAGTTCAATAATATAGTTAGGTAAGAATATGTGGTCATGATTGACTTAGGGGAAAATATTTAAAATATGTTTAAAGAAGACTGTTGTAGCCAAAAGGAACAGGTTTTCATTTTTAGTTAAGAAATTAGGCCATTCTGAGTCACAGTGTTTGAAAACATCATAGGAAGGTTTTAGAGAAAAGGCCCATCTCTACACTGTCAGGGCCGAGACAGAGAGGAGGTCTCTGTTATTTGAAGGAGAGACATGCCATCGGTTATCAGAACAGTCTCGGGAAGGGGCATATATTACTTATATGGATATAAGTAATAAAATATTGTTCCTATTTAGTTTGCCCAGTGTCTGACTTGGTTGTGGTTTGCAAGTTGTATGTGTCTGTAGGGAAGGAACATGTCTTTTCAATTAATACTCTGCACTGTACATTGTTAATGTCATATACATGGGAAATTAATTAGAGTTTTGAAGCAAGAATCACTTAGAGCTAGCTCAGCTGTCCTCCTGAGAGCTGCATTGTACTTCAGATCAGTGCTAAATGCCTGTAAGCAACTGAATCACCCAGGAACTTAAAAAGCAAATTCCCAGGCTCAGCCCCAAGGAATTCTGACTTACTGTGCCAAGGGGACTCCATTCCAGGAATCTGTATCTATTGTAATGCTCTGCAGGCGAGTCTGATCATATCCAGACTTGGGAGATTACAATTTTAAAGATCATCAGAGGTTCTACAACAGGATATAGAGGGCAACATCTTTGAAGTTACTCACATACTGTGAATTTGTATGCACTGGGTCACAACATAAGTCTCATTTAATTCAGTAATAGTTTACTCCCTATAGACAGACTTCTGATATAAAGAATTTGGATGATAAACATGCTTTTTTATACATCTTAGATACAGAGTTAATAATACTACTTAGATGCTAGACCATGATCATCATTGGTTGATCAAGGCCCCTGTGTTTTATTGCAGTTTGTTTCATTGTCTTTCACTGTGTTGTTGTGCTCTGTTGTGTTAACTGTTGTATTTTGATGTATTATTCCTGCTCTTCCCCACCCACACTCCAATTTCCTTGCTCCGTAGGCGTCAACTCTAATGAGTTACTGTTCATTTTTTAATATGCATATGTCGTATTGTTGCATGTGGAAGCTTTTTACAATGTATTTAAATGAAGTTGTGCTGCACCTCTCATTCTTTCCTCCTTGAACACTTTTTCAGGATACCTGTATAGCTTTATGTACATGTAGTTCATTGCTTCTAAAATGCTACATAGTATTCCAGTGATTTCATCTACCACTTATTGTTCATGCATTTTCTCCTGTATGGATGTTTAGGTTGCTTCTAGTTCTCCAGCATTACAAATAATGCTTGTATGAGTGTTTTGAGTCTGTCTTTATAGACTACACGAGAATTTCTTTCCATAATGTTTCTTTCCATTACATTCCAGGAATGTAATCCTGGGTTCATAGGGATATCAGTTCAGTTCAGTAGCTCAGTCGTGTCCGACTCTTTGCGACCCCATGAATTGCAGCATGCCAGGCCTCCCTGTCCATCACCAACTCCCAGAGTTCACCCAAACCCATGTTCATCAAGTCAATGATGCCATCCAACCATCTCATCCTCCGTCACCCCCTTCTCTTCCTGCCCCCAATCCCTCCCAGCATCAGGGTCTTTTCCAATGAGTCAACTCTTCTCATGACGTTGCCAAAGTATTGGAGTTTCAGCTTTAGCATCAGTCCTTCCAATGAACACCCAGGACTGATCTCCTTTAGAATGGACTGGTTGGATCTCCTTGCAGTCCAAGGGACTTTCAAGAGTCTTCTCCAACACCACAGTTCAAAAGCATCAATTCTTCAGTGCTCAGCTTTCTTCACGATGTAGACCTCAATTTTATTACTATCCAGCATAGCAATACCACTTTATACTTCACCAGTAGTTCCCAAGAATTTCCATCATACTACCTTCTCAGCAATACTTGGTAGATTATACACCTTTTTAACAATTGCTGTTCTAATATATATGCAAAATGTTATCTCATCTTATATTAATTTGCATGTCTATGGTGACTGGTGAGTTTGGGCATCTCCACAAAGATCCGTTAGCTGTTTCAGCTTTACCTTTGTATATTGCCTATTTCCATGGATTTGAAAATAAAAATGTTTCATTAGTCCACTGAATGTACAACAAGCTTCTATTTCACTATTCTTAAAAATGATGGGCAGTCTTCTTTGGAGAAATGTCTGTTTAGGTCGCTCATTATGAGAGAAATGCAAATCAAAACCACAATGAGGTACCATTTCACACCAGTCAGAATGGCTATGATCCAAAAGTCTACAAGCAATAAATGCTGGAGAGGGTGTGGAGAAAAGGGAACCCTCTTACACTGTTGGTGAGAGTGCAAACTAGTACAGCCACTATGGAGAACAGTGTNACAAAAAAAAAAAAAAAAAAAAAAGATGGGCAGTTAAAAGTCTTATTGCTGGTGCTGCTGTTGTTTAAAATGCTAGACAACACTTTAAAATAAATGAGTCCTCAACTCATTAATGTTGTACAACCTGTTCAAGAATACATTATTCACAGTTAATGTTTCAAGTGTGTGTTTGGAAAATCCTCTACAAAGTATGCTTCTCATATTTCTAGACTCCTGCTTCCTCAAGGCCAATGATTTAACTCACAGTCTTTCGTCATATCTAAAAGAAGGTAAGTAAACTCATTTTTTAAAAAACTATTCATCAAATTGTTATTTCCATTAAAACATGAGATTTGTCCCTTTCAAATAAAAACTTTTAAAAGCTCAAATTTAAAATGAAGTTTTCATCCTAAGTGGATTGTAAATTAATGTTTTTTAGGTCCATCTTGATATTAATTTTTATTTACTTTAATTTTTTCCTGTTTTTCTCTGGTTTTGGGGATTCGAGTTTTGGTCTTGTTTTTATTGTACAACACATTAGATGTATTGCTCTTGGGATCCAGAGAATTATATTGGTATTCTCGTCCCAAGTACACCATCAATTTGATATTTGACTTGGCACAAGTTACTGAGGACTCCTCCAGGACTCTATTTTGTTATCTGAAAGACAAGGAAGTGTAACTGTGATCTTGACCCCAGCTCTGAGATTCTGAAGTTCTGTTCCCATGTTCAGAAGTCAGACCATGGCTATTGCTTAGTCTGACTTTGTCTTTTTCATTGTATATAGGCAGTAATAATTAGATTACTCATGCGAGATAGTCATTTATTGTGACCAATAATGAACTAGTTTAGATACAGTAATTTAGCATTCTTTTTTCACATTCTAACCAATTCTGATGACACTCAACTTGAGTTCATAAACCTTTCTTAGCCTCAAATACAGCAAATGTAAATGCAGGTAATAATAGAATCAGTCTCACTGGTTATTAAGTTTTCTTTGTCTGTTTTTTTATTTTTTGTACAAACGTTTTTTTACTTAGTCTTAAAGCTGGTCACATTTAGTTACTTAGCATATTTTATGTTTTGTGTTATAAATTAATGATGTTCCATTTTAATATCTAGCATAACCAGAGAATAGTATCTGAACAATGCTCAATATATTAAATAATAGTGAAGTAACTGGACAGTGTTCAACTCTGGAGGCCTTATTTTGCTATACATAGGGTAATGTTTTCCTTATGCTCTTTTTTCAGTCTGTCCCAAATGGGTGAAACTTCGGAAAAACCACAGTGAGAAGAAATCGGTCCTGATGCTGATTATCTGTGGCTCTGCCATCCGAGCTCTGGAGCTCATTAGGTTGGAATCTTCACCTGTTCTATTTCGTGAATGTTTTTTGAGTAACTGATATATGCCAAGCTGATGTGTTCTATTTGCTGGCAATGTAGCAATGAACGGAATACACAGAGTCTCCTCTCTCATGGAACTTACTCTCCAGTGAGGGAGACAGATGATAAACAAAGAAAATACACAATGTAATGTCAAGTAGTGATAAGTCATGTAAGAAAAAAACAAATCATGGCAAAAGAATAGAAGAGAATGGGGACTGCTTTTAAAAGGATAATTGCAGAAAGTCTATCTTAGGAGACTGACATTTGGACAGAGAGTTTTACACAGTGACTGAGAACACCAAGCAGATGTCTGGGAGAAGATTGTTCCAGGCAGATGGCATGGTAGATAGAAGAGGCCCTGAGATGGAGTGCCATTGGAGGACTTGAGCAGAGGAGTCACATGATCTGAATTATCATTCTAAAGGTTCACTTTGGCTCCTGTGTGGAGAATACACTCTGTAGAGGGCAAGGGTAAAAGCTGGGAGATTATACAGGCAATAACCAATTTGGAGAAATAAATAAAAAAAAAAAAAGATCTAATTTAAAACCATATAACAAGAAAAAATAGAACACCAATGCATAAACCTCTCAAAATTTAGATGAAGGAAATATTACACAAGGGATGCAGAACGTCTTAAACAGAAAGGTGAACCATGTTGTTAAATTGGAAAATTTGATGTAAATATATCTGTTTACCTAGAATAATCTACAAATGTCATAGATTTCCAATGAAACTTCTATAAAGTTGTGTTTTAAACTAGATAAAATAGTTCTAAATTCATATACTACAGAAGAAATAATAGCTGTGGAAATTCTAAAAGAGAATGCTAACGAAGGCCTATAGTATCCATCAGATTGTTTTATTAAGAGCCATATTCCAAAGTCTCAACAATCAAAACAGTGTGGAACTGGCATGTGCATGACAGGTCAAAACAGTGGAGCAGAATTATAAGTTCATAAGTAGACCCGTGTGTATATGTACAGAATATGGCAAAAAGTGACAAATTAGTAGGGAAAGATAGACTTTAATAACTGGTATTGGAACAACCAGGTAGCCATCTGAAAAAAATTAACTTGGATCCACGTCTCACTTCTTATACCAAGAAAAATGCCAAATGGACCAAAAATTTACACATAAAAATTACATTTTAAAGATAATTTGTAGGTACTTTACTAAGTGCTTTCACATACCTTTTCATTTACTGTAGCTTTTGTAGAATAAACAAAAAGGCTTCCACTGAATCTGTAGTAACATTCAGTATTCAAAGAAGAGCCATCAGAGTAAAATGGTATTTACTGCGACTCAACCCTCTACCGGAGCCAGGCTCTTGCTTAGCTTTGACCAGAGACAAAACAAAGAATCCAAGTCCTGAAGAAAAAGGAACTTGATCAAATACACTAAAGTGCAAAGTAGATTCTTGGTAGTTATTTAGCCTCTATTTTTCTAAATGAAGTAATCTGACCATGAGTAGTTTTTAATGATTGTTAATAGTCCTTCAAATCCTTCTTTCCTGCTCGGCACTCACATTAAATTGTAAAATTCCCTCTCAGTAAAACAGAAATGTTCCTTTTTTCTGATCTAAACATAGTTGATCTTCAAGACTCCAGCTGCTTTTGGACAGCTGTACTTGCTGGCTCTGAAACCATAGGAGTTCACATTGACTTTTCAGTTTTTTAAGCTACCGCTGCAGAACTTATTTCAGATTCAAACACTAGTGGCAAAGGGGTTGGCCTGCAGGTGGCTTCTTAAAAACAAGTTGTCACATCGATTTGAGTACATAAATGCCTTTCTGAGGGCTAGAAGCCCTGTGTTGTTGTGCTTCATTTGCCGATTCTCAGTGTTTTTCTGTGTCTTCAGTAATATTATGATCCATTTCAAGGTTAGGTGATTCGCAGAAGGTGATTTCTGAGCAGGCACAATGAACCCTATTCATAAAGGCGACTACTGAATAATTCTAAATTTTGTAAAATTACCTGTTCTCTTGGGAACCATAAGCTATATTAAATATGTCCCCTAAATTGTCTTCTTAGTTAACCTTGCCACGGAGAAAGCTCACATGTAAGTACAGACTCAAGTGCAACAGAATTTGTGTAGAATGAGTCACCACTTTGTAACTTCATATATTCCCACTGGTCAGTAATATTTCTCAAGTATAATAGTGATGTATAAAGGAGAGTAATATTCCGAGCAGCATTCCCATGTTGTCATCCCAAACATCAACTAGAAGATTATTCTTTTATACCCAGTTTTACACATTTATACCCAAAGCATTTCCACGTATAAAATTTTACAGAAAAGCTCACTCTGCAAAGTCAATAAAAGTAGGAGGCTACTCTGAATGCAGGGCACGAGCCCGCTCACCCTGAGCCCTCTGGGCAGCCACACACAGACCTCTGTACATGGCCTTGGGCTCTGGGGAGCACAGGCTGACATCACTGCTAAGATTCTCGCAACCAAATTTTGGGTGAGAACTATACTGCAGAGTTTGAAGATAAATTCTCTGCCAGGGATCTAAAATATAGAACTTTTGTATTAAAGGTGTTAAAATACAAAATCCAAGCAAGTAAATTAAAGGTCAGATCGACATTTTCAAATCAGGCAGCATCCCATCTAGCTACTAGAAGGGCACTCCGAGGGGCTGTGCACAGTGGAAGGTTTTTGGAAAAAAGGTGGAGCAAGGGGAGAGCAGATGACTGGGAGAGCATACAAGAGCAGAACGACCTATTTTTAGGCCAAAACATCATTTGTGTTGGGGAGGAGGCAACAGGGTTTAGCTTCCTTTGGGGGTTGGAGAGCCCCACAGAACAGGTTGCCTTACCGGGGCTTGGCCAGAAGTTTCAGACTGCTTGATTAAGATTACATTTCTGAGAGAAGTGGAAACTGTAGTTAGATCAAATATTAAATCTGGGTTCAGTATCATGAGCTTTCAGTATGAGTGATGCCATATTGAGACTGTGGTTTTCATTTTAATACAGGTAAAAGGCAAGTCTACATGTTTCAATAATCAAGGAAACCTAAGTAAGGTTAACCTTGCTTCTGAAAGTTAAAAGCCAACCCAGATGCATGCCTGAATAAAGGCCACCCCACTTTTGTTCCAGAGATGGGCTGAAAATCAGGATTTCTGTTTATGTGTATATATCCACATATATATATACCTATATACACACATAAATATGCGTATTCTTTTAAGTAAAGGGTAATACCTAAGTAGTTGGCATGGCCCTGAGTGAGTGAGTTTTCTTATGAGTAAATCTGTTTCTTTTCATTAGGTCAATGACTGCATTCAAAGGAGATAGCAAAGTTATGAAATTATTCGCAAAACACATAAAGGTAAGCGAGAGCCTGTGGTTCCTGGTGAGGAGTGGAAGTGATGCCTCAGGGCCACTTCCAGACCTCAGTTTTTTCACTTCAACCGCTTTACCTTATCTCCTTAGCAAGCGTGTTCTTTGGTGCCTTCCTTACATATTTCACACCCAATCTGATTTTCTTTGCATTCCTTGCCTTTGTCCCCACAACGGTCACCATTCCTCTGTGCTCTGATATTCCTGTACAGAAGCTGAGGCTTAACCAGCTTCCTAGGGAGATGTTCTCTTCTGTCTTAATGTTAACCTTCTTTGCCCTGGAAGTTGACCCTAAACAGGAGTAGCTCCTTTTGCTATTTCACTTCTGCTGTTTAGCTTTAAGACTAAATGCTCTAAAATTGGGCTGTGATTGAACTTTCTAATGACTCTTCTTTTCTCCCTTCTCTTCCATTTTGAAATAGGTCCAGGAGCAGGTAAAATTGCTGGAGAAGCGTGTAGTACACCTGGGTGTAGGAACTCCAGGGAGGATTAAAGAACTCATTAAACAAGGTATGAAAAGAGGTAGTAATACTCCTACCCAGAGCTGAGTGTTTGCCTTACCCTGTGTGAGTCTGGGAAATCACATGTGTGATGCAGTGAGACCAGACCTCTGTGTTTTTAGTTAATTCAGGGTTGGAAGCTCAGCCTTTAGCCCTGAAAAACCAGCCAGCAGGTGTAGTGCAGTGGGGAATGATAAGGACTGTTGCAAACTACAGTATGTGTGCCCATCTAAACACATTCACATTCCAATTGCTTTAAACAGGTTGGTGGATTCACAGTTTATTACACCAGTTTGCAGGCTCTGGACTTTGTAAGCTAACTTGCTGAGTGTTTCCCTCTCACTTAATTGAGTCTTGGCTCCACAAGGCTCCCATTCCAGTTGAGGGCTGCCTTAGAAAATATGTTGAAAGAAAATGCAGTTTCTGTAGATGAAATTCAAGTATTCTAGAACACTTCTTGCGAGTCCATTTCCTTTTAGTGCTTTACCCAGAAAGTATTCCAGATAGCATCCACTGGTGGGCTTTTATAATTTGATGACTTTCTCAAAGCCAGTAGCCTAAAAACCTTCTGGCCTACTGATGATCTTAGTACATTTTTCTACCTGCCAGACAGATTAAAGTATTTCTTTTAAATGTTCATTTCCAAATGACTTGTTCAAAACTTTATTTTATAACTGTCTGGAGCTGCTCCTCGATTTCTGTGTGTCTAAAAGTAATGTGTTCATCAGCATAGTATCTCAGTATAGAGATGGTCTTTTACCTGGAAGCAAAAAAGAGCTAAAAATACTATTGTTTCTCTCCAGATGAAAACCATTCATAAATGACCCCACTACATGCAGAAGTCTGTGCAATTACAAGTAGCAAACTGGTAGACCCAGACAAGGAGAGGGAAAGAAATATTTTTTGAGTTCCTACTTGTACTGAGTGCTATGCTAAACACCCTTACATATCTCATTTAGTACACACAGCATCCTTGCAGGCTAGCATTCTTATTTCTTAAGAGAGAAAACTGCAGCTTGGAAGGGTTACGTAGCCGCTCCCAAGACCCTCTCATTCTAGGCCTTCCTGATTCCAGAGGCTTTCCCCTTCAAGGAGCTCCTGATCTAGTTGAAGAGATAAATGTACATAGAATGAGGATGACAGCAGTAAGTGCCAAGGGCCAAACCAGCACTTGAGTCTATATGAGTTGAAATGAAGGAGAGGTTGTTTCGGTGGCTGAATCTGCAAGGAAGGCTTTATAGAGAAAGGAGTCTTTAACTGATATTTAAAGTATGGATAGGATTAAAATAGGATCTTTGAAGTATGGAGAGGTGAGAAAAGCATTCAGGAATGAGAGAACAGCTGAATCAGAAGTAGGTATGTAGTTACAAAGTCTGTATAGAGGAAGCAATATGTAAGCAATATCGTGTCAAGGAGAAGAGCCTCTGCTATAGACTGAAGCCTCTGGCAGCTACCATCTCTGGGACTTGGCAAGTCTGTTAACATTTCTGAACCTGTTTCTTTATCTGAATGACAGAGATGACAAATGCACCCACCCTATTGCAAAATTCAGACTTAAATTGAAGAAAGTAGGGAAAACCACTAGGCCATAGAGGAATAACCTAAATCAAGTCTCTTATAATGTGACAAATAGATTCAAGGGATTAGATAAGATAAACAGAGTGCCTGAAGAACTGTGGACAGAGATTCGTGACATTATATAGAAAGTGGTGATCAAAACCACCCCCAAGAAAAAGAAATGCAAAAAGGCAAAGAAGAGGCCTTACAAATAGCTGAGAAAAGAAGAGATGCAAAAGGCAAAGGAGAAAGGGAAAGATACACTCATCTGAATGCAGAGTTCCAAAGAATAGCAAGGAGAGATAAGAAAGCCTTCCTAAGTGAACAATGCAAAGAAATAGAAGAAAACAATAGAATAGAAAAGACTGGAGGTCTCTACAAGAAAATTAGAGATACTAAGGGAACATTTCATGCAAAGATGGGCACAATAAAGGACAGAAATGGTATGGACCTAACAGAAGCAGAAGATATTAAGAAGAGGTGGCAAGAATACACAGAAGAAATATACAAAAAAGATCTTCATGACCCAGATAACCACGAGGTATGATCACTCATCTAGAGCCAGACATCCTGGAGTGTGAAGTCAAGTGGGCTTTAGGAAGCATCACTATGAACAAAGCTAGTGAAGGTGATGGAATTCCAGCTGAGCTAGTTCAAATCCTAAAAGAAGTGAAGGTTGCTCAGTTGTGTCTGACTCTGCATCTCTGAAATTCTCCAGGCCAGAATACTGGAGTGAGTAGCCATGCCTTTCTCCAGGGAATCTTCCCAACCCAGGGATTGAACCCAGAGCTCCTGCACTGCAGGAGCTGAGCCACCAGGGAAGGCCATCCTAAAAGATGATACTGTTAAAGTGCTGAACTCAATATGCCAGCAAATATGGAAAACTCAGCCGTGGTTACAGGACTGGAAAAGATCAGGTTTCATTCCAATCCCAAAGAAAGGCAGTGCCAAAGAATGTTCAAACTAACTGCACAATTGCACTCATTTCACATGCTAGCGAAATAATGCTCAAAATTCTCCAAGCCACGCTTCAACAGTACTTCAAGCTGATTTAGAAAGGCAAAAGAACCAGAGATCAAATTGCCAACATCTGTTGGATCATAGAAAAAGTGAGAGAATTCCAGAAAAACATCTACTTCTGCTTCATTGACTATGCTAAAGCCTTTGACTGTGTGGATCACAACAAACTGTGGAAATTTTTTAGAGATGGGAATACCAGACTACCTTACTTGCCTCCTGAGAAATCTGTATGCAAGTCAAGAAGCAACAGTTAGAACCAGACTTGGGAAAACATACTGGTTCCAAACTGGGAAAGGAGTATGTCAAGGCTATATATTGTCACCCTATTTTAACTTATATGCAGAGTACATCATGCAAAATGCCAGGCTGGATGAAGCACAAGCTGGAATCAAGATTGCCAGGAGAAATGTCAATAACCTCAGATATGCAGATGACACCACCTTTATGGCAGAAAGCAAAGAAGAGCTAAAGAGTCTCTTGATGAAAGTGAAAGAGGAGAGTGAAAAAGTTGGCTTAAAATTCAGCATTCAGAAAACAAAGATCATGGCATCCAGTCCCATCACTTCATGGCAAATAGATGGGGAAACAGTGGAAACAGTGGCAGACTTTATTTTGGGGGACTCCAAAATCACTGCAGATGGTGACTGCAGCCATGAAATTAAAAGACACTTGCTCCTTGGAAGGAAAGCTATGACCTACCTAGGCAGCATACTAAAAAGCAGAGACATTGCTTTGCCAACAAATGTCTGTCTAGTCAAGGCTATTGTTTTTCCAGTGGTCATGTATGGATGTGAGATTTGGACCATAAAGAAGGCTGAGCACCAAAGAATTGATGCTTTTGAACTGTGGTGTTGGAGAAGACTCTTGAGAGTCCTTGGACTGCAAGGAGATCCAACCAGTCCATCGCAAAGGAAATCAATCCTGAATATTCATTAGAAGGATTGATGCTGAGACTGAAGGTCCAGTACTTTGGCCACCTGATGCAAAGAGCCAACTCATTAGAAAAGACCCAGCTCCTTAGAAAAGACCCTGATGCTGGAAAGGATTGAAGGCAGGAGGAGAAGGGGATGACAGAGGACAAGATGGTTGGATGGCATCACTAACTCAATGGACATGGGTTTGAGCAAGCTCCAGGAGATGGTGAAGGACAGAAAAGCCTGGCGTGCTGCAGTCCATGGGGTTGCAAAGAGTGGGACACTACCAAGCAACTGAACAGCAAGGGGTATGTTATGCCAATAAAAAACTAAACACAGTGAGTTTCACTCCTTAGGAACTCAACAAATACTAGTTACTACTTTTATTAAAGAGACCACTTTTCTTGGTTGGAGACTTTACTGGCTGTAGTAGTCTTTAATTCAGTTGGCAAGAAAGTCAGATTTTGGAAGAGGGCCCTTGCACAGTGATTGGCTGGATTTTTGTCTTGTGGCCTCAGGAAGGTATTGAAAGTGAAAGAGCAGATGAGAGGTGCTCGTAGTCCATCTGGGAGACATGGAGTCAGGAGAGATTGGCTGGACAGCTGGCGGGCCCAGGGATGCGCGGTTGTTCTCCACCACTTAGCCAAAGGCTCACCTCTCCCTTACTGTATTCCACGTGTTTTTTATGTGTCACCACCCCCCACCCCAGGCAACAGGGTCACTTTTCTCCCTATTTAATGTTTAAAAGAGAGAGAGGGAGACAGAGAAAATAAAGCTGTCCAGATTGTTGAAATTAAGAGTTCTACAGAGTTGTGAAAACTCACTGTGAAACCTTACTTCATCTAAGAAGTGGAAAAATCATTTAAGGAGCTGTTGATTTTTTTTATAAAAGGAAAATAACTCTTACTTCTGATTCTGACTGAATGAATGGTTTAATATTCATTGACTACAGATGTTAGGCTATATACAAAGCGTTTAAAGAGAAACAATTCCATCACTCTAGAAACTGAAGATTTAACAAAGTAATTCAAATGGCACATAACACATTTTATGTAGCTGTTTATGACTTGAGATGTTTATATATATGCTATATTAAGGAGAGTTTCTAAACGTCAAAAGCTATCCTGTAACATTTACAGACAGAATTGTATTGTTTTATTTAATAAGGGGATTTTCTAATTATAAGAGCCTTTGTAAAATGCAAAAAGATACAGAAAAGAAAATAAGTTACTTTAGAGATATCGCTTATCAGCTAATATTAACTATATTTCTTTTCAGTCCTTTTTTCTATGCATTTATCTATATCTTTTTATAAATGGAACTCATACTGCATATCATAACTTTATAACTGTCTTCTCTACTTAATATGCTTCCCTGGTGGCTCAGACAATAAAGAATCCGCCTGCAATGTGAGACCTGGGTTCAATCCCTGGGTTGGGAAGATCCTCTGGAGGGGGACATGGCAACCCACTCCAGTATTCTTGCCTGGAGAATCCCCATGGACAGAGGAGCCTGGCGGGCTACAGTTCATGGGGTCACAAAGAGTGGGACATGACTAAGCACAGCACCCAACATGTCAATATCTCATGAGAACTTTCCATGTCATGAAATAGTTTTATTTTTTCATTTTTAGTGGCTGCATAATATCCTGTTGAGCTTTTTTCCAGTTTAGCAGAGATATAATTGACATATATCATTGCATTAACCGAGGTGTGCATGACTGGGACATGTGATACCTGTGAAATGATTACTACAATAAATTAGATTAACATCAGTCACTTCACATAGTTCCATTTTTTTTTTTCTTATCATGGATACCTGTGATACCTGTGAAATAATTACTATAGTAAATTTGATTAACATCAGTCACTTCACATAGTTCCAATTGTTTTTCTTGTCATGAGAACTTTTAAGATTTACTCTCTTTAGCAACTTTAACATATACAGAGTACAGTGTTGTTAACTGTAATCACCATGCTATGTTTTACATCGCCAGCACTTATTTACCTTATAACTGGAAGTTTTTACCCTTTGACCACCTTCATCTATTATTCCTGCCTCTCACCTCTGGCAACCACCATCAATCTATTCTCTGTAGCTATGAGTTCATTTTTTTTTTTTTTCAGGCTCAACATATAAGTGAAATAATACAGTGTTTGTCTTTTTCTGTCTGACTTACTGCACTCAGTATAATGCCATTAGGGACCACCCCATGCTGTCAGAAANCAGGCAGACTCTACTGGATTCAACTCCTCTGAAGGGTCCCTGCCCTGACCTGTAGGATCAGTTCAGTTCAGTTGCTCAGTCATGTCCGACTCTTTCCGACCCATGGACTGCAGCACGCCAGGCCTCCCTGTCCATCACCAGCTCCCGAAGTTTACTCAAACTCATGAACTGTAGGATACATCTTACCAAATTCCTGTCAGAATGAGACTTCACCCTCTGGGGCTTGGTAAAATGGAGGCCTGCGATTGATTCTTTGCCAGCCCTTGAGCATTTCACAAGCTTAGCAAGAGCAGCTTCCCCGAGAATCAGTGATAAGATTATAAGGAGAGCAGGTCTCGGAGTGCTGCATTTGTTTTCCATCAGACAGGGACAGCACTTAATGTGCAGAGATTAGTTGCTGGTGTTGGGGGGATGGGGTGGGGAGAAAAGAACAAATGAGGCCAGGGGAAAAGAAAGCAACCAAAGGAATAAAAAAATCCTTTTAATAAGCTTATGTCATGAGTTCTTTAATGTAGCAACTCTGTGTCTCTTTCAGGTGGCCTTCATTTGAACCCCTTAAAGTTTCTGATTTTTGACTGGAACTGGAGAGATCAGAAGTTGAGAAGGATGATGGACATTCCCGAGGTACCGTGTAACCAGCAATCCAGCACTTCCCTTTAATCTTTTTTTTTTTTCAGTTTGAACTTGAGTTCAAACACAGCAATAAAGTCTTTGACATGGGGAGCTAGCACATTCTGGCCTTTGAAATGATTTCTTTTAACTCTGAAGTAACTACAATTATAGAGGCCATCTCACTCCTTACACATAACTGTATCCTTTCCATGTGTTTTATAGGAATCAGCTTTGTTTCTTCATTAAATGCTCAATGGCCTCTGCCCCGCTGGGGCCCACATCTATACTGTACCTTTGGGAAACAGAAAGGTCTGCAGGACTTGGTGTGTTTCCCTGTGCCTTGTTCTAGTGACACGATCATCTTTGCCTTTTTATCCTTAGAAGTGCATTTGGAGGTAAGGGGCACAAACTTGCCTCATTGCTTGCATCTCCACATACCCAAAAACCTGCTTACTTAATGAGCGATTTACGTTTTGAGGAGTGGGGAAATATTTTTGATGTCTCAGTGAATTAAAACTGACTGAATATCTTTGTGGGAACAGCATTAGCTGATTATATATTTATGAAAGTCATCCATTATCATCATAACGTGCAACTGACTCAACACCTACCATGTTATCATAAGGCTAATCTTTCAATCCAGCCTGATGCTTAGAAGCAGCTGTTGGAAAGAATAAGGTTGTGCAGTAATAGACATGGCTGCCAGTCACCAACCAGGAATAAATCATGACAGTGACTATCAAAGAAGCTTACAATCCAAATATGCTGAATTAATTTGCTGTATAAAACTATATCCTCAGAATAACCAAACCTGATTTTAATTGATTAGTGAGTTAGGCTAAAAACCACTGTCTGAGTTTCCTACACACACATACTTATACACACACACAGAGTCTCCTGAACTGACTGGTTTCTTAAAACCAGTTTAACCAACTTGATGTCAGACACATGAGGTCACATTTGATGATTTTGCTTATAATGTTAAATTGAGTAAGCCACCACTAGTTTTCTAATTATAATAATGAGGAAGAAATAGAATTCACAAAAACTCTTTTAACCCAGACTTATTTTTATTGTGATGATGTCATTATTAGCAGTTCAGTTCAGTTCAGTCGCTCAGTCATGTCCGACTCTTTGCCACCCCATGAATCGCAGCACACCAGGCCTCCCTGTCCATCACCAACTCCCGGAGTTCATTCAGACTCAGGCCCATCGAGTCAGTGATGCCATCCAGCCATCTCATTCTCTGTCGTCCCCTTCTCCTGCCCCCAATCCCTCCTAGCATCAGAGTCTTTTCCAATGAGTCAACTCTTCATATGTGGTGGCCAAAGTACTGGAACTTCAGCTTTAGCATCATTCCTTCCAAAGAAATCCCAGGGCTGATCTCCTTCAGAAAGGACTGGTTGGATCTCCTTGCAGTCTAAGGGACTCGCAAGAGTCTTCTCCAACACCACAGTTCAAAAGCATCCATTCTTCGGTGCCCAGTCTTCTTCACAGTCCAACTCTCACATCCATACATGATTACTAGAAAAACCATAGCCTTGACTAGACGGACCTTAGTTGGCAAAGTAATATCTCTGCTTTTGAATATGCTATCTAAATTGGTCATAACTTTTCTTCCAAAGAGTAAGCATCTTTTAATTTCATGACTGCAATCACCATCTGCAGTGATTTTTGAGCCCTTCAAAAATAAATTCTGACACTGTTTCCACTGTTTCCTCATCTATTTCTCATGAAGTGATGGGACCAGATGCCATGATCTTCATTTTCTGAATGTTGAGTTTTAAGCCAACTTTTTCACTCTCCTCTTTCACTTTCATCAAGAGGCTTTTTAGTTCCTCTTCACTTTCTGCCATAAGGGTGGTGTCATCTGCATATCTGAGGTTATTGATATTTCTCCCGGTAATCTTGATTCCAGCTTGTGTTTCTTCCAGTCCAGCGTTTCTCATGATGTACTCTGCATAGAAGTTAAATAAGCAGGGTGACAGTATACAGCCTTGACGTACTCCTTTTCCTATTTGGAACCAGTCTGTTGTTCCATGTCCAGTTCTAACTGTTGCTTCCTGACCTGCATATAGATTTCTCAAGAGGAAGGTCAGGTGGTCTGGTATTCAGTTACCCTGTATTAAAATACTGTGTATAGTCTAGACATACTTTGGATATCTTAAAACACCATTGTTTAAGATTTTTCCTATGAGATTTTATTTTGAAGGGCTACAAACTAGAGGACATCTACATGAAACTGATGTCTTATATAGTTCCTCTTCCTTTACTTATGTAAATATTTCAAACCTGAATAAAATGCAGCTTTTGCTCTTCCTGATTCTGGCCATAACAGCTGCATAAATACCAGGGAATCCAGATAGTTGAATTTATTCACCAAATCCATCCTCTCTTGATCTTAAACTTTTTTTTCTTCTTTTCTCTCCCTTAGATAAGAAAGGAAGTTTTTGCACTTCTGGAAATGGGAGTGCTAAGTCTGTGCAAGACAGAATCTTTGAAGCTGGGCCTTTTCTAAATCCGGATCCTAATACAAAGTCCTGTTTTCCTGGTGGGATTGGTATGGCTCTGGCCCATTGCAAGCACTTGGTAAATACCAGCTATTGTTTATTAAGTTGACTATATCACCAGATGGATCACTAGGAATCTTAGGCGGGGATTCTTTTACAAAATGAATGTGTCCTTTGCCAAATCCCTTGTGTAATAAAGCATCACTAACTTGTGTGTGATTTTTGTTAAGGAGACTGAGTTTTTCTTTCACCAGCTGGCCTGTGATGTGACTGTGCAAGAGACAATATGACCAAATCACAAGTCCATTTGCCCGATGCATGGTGAGGCCAAACCATACTAAAACATGGAAGTTTGGAACAGATAAAGGTTTATTACAGGTTCATGCAAGGAGATGGGTAGCTCACCCCTTAAGAACCCCAAAATTACTGAAAGCTTTCAGCAAAGCCATTTTCTAGGAAAGGAGTGTGAGGAAAAAGTGTGTACAGTTGCTACAGATTTCTTGGTGTCAGATCCTTTGTTCTTGAGGTCTGGTCATGATTAGGAAACGACGTTCCTGTAAATCTCTACCAAACAAGTGTTATTCTCCGTTCTGACAAGAAAGGGCAAGGTCCCAAGAAATAGCTATCATCCTTCACGGTCTTGGTCCTGGCTAAGAGGAGGTAGGTCTTAGTTGGCAGCTTCCTTAGAGCCAGGTTCCCATACCCTGCCCAGCCGTCATTGCTGAGGGAGCCAGACATCCAACCCAGCTGGCCCTCAGGCTCCTCAGGCCATCCAAACAAGGGGTGGGGGCATGGTGGGTGGAACCAGGTTCCCCATACTGCGACCCAGGCAGAAGGCCACTGCTCTCAGGTAGGGGAGACAGGGCTGGGAGAGAGGTTCACCGCAGCCTCAAGACCAGTGAGTGGCCCTGGCGAGGGCTCTGGAGTCCTGCTGGACACAGCCCCAAGTCTGTCCACTGGCCCAGGGCTAGCTGAACTGGGCGGCCTCCCAGAGAAGGCTTGAATTTGCCTCTTACCTCACTCTATACCTGACGACCACACCACTGATGTTGGCTTAATCGTTTACCTAATGGACCCTCATGGACAGTTTGTTACTTGTGGGCAGGGCCCACTGAGGCTCTGACCAGGGGGTGAGCAGGACCTGTTGCCTGGTAACAGGGTGCAGAGCAATGCTGCACAGCAGTGGCCACCTGCTAAGGGCTGTGCTCTCTTACAAAGGGAAGGAGCGTCTGGGCAGCCGCAGGCAAGCCCCTTCCCTCTCTGAGCCTCAGCTTCATTAGCTGTGAAATGGGAATACCACCTTGCAGGACTGCTGAGTATTTCATGAGATAGTACCTGTGGAACAGATTTATCGACTGCAATGCCTGGTCCCAGTGTGAAGGGTGTAGTGGTGGAAAGAGCTGCAAGTACATGTGGCAATTTATAAACTAATAAAAGACAACAGTATAACTACAACTACCTTATTCATCTGTTTAACTCTTTGTTTTGAGATAGTTTCATAGTTACAGAAAAGAATTCCCATATTCCCTTTCCCCAGCATCCCGCCATGTTAACATCTTGTATAATCATAGTATGGTTATCAAAACTAAGAAATCAACAGGGGTACAATTTAACTAACTAAACTACAGACTTCATTTGGATTTTTACCACTTTTCCCACTGATGTCCTTTTTCTATTCCAAGATCCAGTCAAGGATCCCACATTGCATATAGTTGTCATTCCTTAGAAAATATATTTAGAAAAATATGTATAGTCTGTCACATTTAATCATTAAAATAATTCTGGAGGAAATGCCTCATTATTTATATTTTATAGATGATGAAACTGAATCTCAGAAAGGATACACATTAATTTAAGTAGCAGAACCAGAAGGCAAACCCAGATCTCCCCATAATTTAAAGACACCATGGTTATCTGTTTGGAGAGTCAGGCATATACAACAAATGAGAAAATAAAGCAAACAGATGCCATTAGTGCATTCCACATTCAAATGCTGTGAAATTTTAAATGAGCCTAGCAGCGTGGCAAATCACACTCCAGCAAATCACCTGCTTCCTCACACCAGCCGCCTGCTGCTCATGCACCTCTGTGGGCTAGAAGCCACACACAGGAATTCCAAGGCTAAGGGAGCAAGTTCCATTCTGTGGGACCTTGGATCAAACTCAAAAAGTGAGAGGAAAAAGAAAGAAAGCCTCCACAGAATGAAAATTCACGCAAGCTATATATAGCTCAGTGTAACCCTTGTGGGGCTGACCCTCCCCCAAGTAAGAGAGAATTCCGCCTTCCAACTGAAGCATCACCTCTTCCTGCCTGATGACCTTCAAACTGACACGCCGCCAGTTCCTGGTTCTTCAGCAGCTTTTGGCTTCAGACTCAGACTTGAGGAACATCAGCTCTGCAGATTTGGGACTTGTCAACGTCCTCTGTAGTCCTGTGAGCCAATTCTTTGTGATTAAGATTTCTTTGGAAGTCCTAATATACTCCTGTGAAGCACCTTTTAGTTTGGGATTTTGGATAGATTGGTTTTGTCACTCTATAAAAAGTGTAACAAATACTGTTCTTGATTTGTTATTGTAATGACCCCTCTGGTAGACATTACCTGTTTACTGTAATCTCACCCAGTGTTGAAACAAGTACCTAGATTGCAAACATATCTGATATTTTGTAGGCCAACTCTGCACACTTAATCTAATCTCACAGGCTGTTACTGAACTAAGGTTCTTGACCACATTTACTTATTAAAACAAATAGTAGGTGTGAACTAGAAGTGTTCACTACCGTCTTCTCACACAAATCTGCCTGACACCAACAGCCCCACTTGTCACTACCCTCAAGCCCGACTCAAATGGCTTGCTGAAAAGTTCCCATTGGTATTCTGCTTTTTTCCAGTCTTGCAAGGGGAAACTTTGACTCTGAATTGGAAACATCTCAGTGTAAGTAGTTACATTTGTTCTGTATTCTTTTAAACTAGGTAGATTTGCCAAAGTCATTGTCTTCTTTAATATAGAGTCCAGCATGGCTTGTCTGCCTAATGTTAATTAAAAAGATTAGAAATTCACATGCTGCCTAATTTTTTTTTAATCCTAATTCTACATTTTAAATGCATCTTGAAGAAGTAATTATTAATAGCCTAATGAAAATAATGTTAGTAGATTCCTAATATGTGAAAAAGCAAAACCAAGCCAAGCAATAATGCCATATTACAATATTGAACACTTAAAGGATTATTTTCCTTTTGCTTTCTCTTACCTCATTTGGGCCCATCAAAGCCAGTGCTTGGAGAAAGGTTAGGAATAGATGTTTTTCATCTACACCTTCTTACCAGAGTCTTTCTTATATATGAGAGAGTTGGAAACTACTGAGATTAGACATCTGTGTTCCGCAATTCCTGTTTCTTTCTCCCTCCCTCATAATCACAAATAGCAAAGTTAGCTATAACCTGGGGAAAAGTTAGCATTTTCCCAACTTAGTTTATATTCATGTTAATGGACAACCACATTTGTTGAAAGTTGACTGCACTCACTTCTATTTTTTGTATTAATCTCCAAGGATTTGGGCAAGTTCTTAAAGATAAATCCATTTTCCCCTTTCAGGAAAGGCTTGCCTTGAATTAGTCACAACATCCCAGAAATAGCCTGCTGTAACTGCTTCCCAGTGTCGCCAGATGTTGGTTTATACAGACCTGCTGGGGACTGTTCCTCCTAGGCATGGTATTTAGCACAACAAGGTGTTTGAACCTAAGAAAAATGTACAAAGCCGTGGCTGATTGAAGGGAGCTGTGCTCTTACTGAACAGCAAGTCTGATTAAGGAATAATTCTAGGAAGCAGAGATAACTTTGCCACCACAAAGGAAGAGTCACATAATTCTTATCATTAAGTGGTATTACTCTGAACAGTAATGTCATAAATGTCTGAGAAGTATATGTGGGTCACCTGCAGGACCAGAATGAAGAGGAAATGCCAGGACTACAAGTCCAGATTGCCAGACAACACTGCGGTGAAGCAGCAACAGTTGCCTGCCTTCCGGCTCCAGCTCTCAGCCAATGAAATCCTCTCTGGCTTTTTTGCCATAGGGCTATTCTGCCTTGGCATGGGCGTCATCCTTCTGTTGTCTGCAAAGAGCATCAGGGAAGTAGAGGTTTGTCCCATCTTACATTTTAATGCATTCTAAGAATTTTAGCTTTGAGATTGTAAAGGATGGTCAGTTTGAGAGCTCAGCCCCACCGCAGGGAACTCGATGAGACTGGAGCATCCCTTTTGCAGATGGTGATAGAGCCTCTGTGTGCTTTAGTCATCCCTTCTCCCTGTTGAGGACAGGCACTCTCAACCTGGCCAGTTCAGCCATACTTGTTTATAGGGACCTGCCAGATGCCTGTGAATCATATTGATAAAAAAAAGTGAAGAGCCAAAGATAACAGGTCTTCAAATTTGTGCCATTTTCAAGCATTTGCCTTTGCCTTTGAAATAAACTCCCTCAGATCATTGTCTTAATCCAGGAAAGGAAAGAACACAAATCTTTCTGGGCTCTAAAGGATTCTTACTCAAATAAATCAGATTCTACTCAGAGTGAGAAAAGCTGAAGCTAAGCAGCTGTGACCCCCTCAGTCATAAGCCTTTTGCCAATTTGCCTAACAAGCCATTGGAGAATGGGAAGCCCAGAAGCTGGTCTGGGGACGGGAGCTCAGATCTGGCCTGATGCCATACCCACATTTGGTTTAATAAATTAAGTAAATGCTTCATGCCAGTCAGCTCTGAGCAGATTACCAAGACCATATGACCTCTGTTCTGAAGGCAGCTGTGGGAAGCTCATCTAGTCCCTCTCCCCATAGACTAGTGGCAAAATTACCATCGAGGCCAAGTCTGGCAACACTGGTTTAACATTCATGAGTGTACGAACATGCGCAGAGTTCTTTTGGGTGTGCAGATGAGTAAACTCCAAGTAAGAGTCAATTCCTGCCTTCAGTGAGCTACTGATAGAGTAAACAAGACAGTGGTGCCAAGAACAGAGAGCTCCGCTGTGGCTGGCTTGTTCGCTGTAGCCACAGCCCTTTCCTTGCGTGTTGCCAGTGCATAACAGGCACTCGCTTACTGAAAGAACTGATTGGGGCAAACAGTGGGACTTTAAAGAAGAAAAATGCCTTTTCAGGCCCCACTCCTGCCACCAACACATCTTGCTGTGTTGCCTTTCCCCTGAAATGTTCTGCTCTCCCCTCCCACTCCTGGCAGTTTCCCAACGCCCCTAAGTCCTCTTGAGTCCTCCAGTGCGATCATGTAAACCACCAAGCCCTACCATGTGGCAGAGGCCAAAATGCCAGGAGGAAAATAAGCTCGCCTTATTGAAGGTGATTGCAAAGTAACTGGCTTACAAGGTTGACATTCATTTCCACAAAGAGCTCATCCTGTTTACTTTTCCATTTTATTCTTCACCAACCCCTTTCTTTCTCGTTCTTCCCCTCCTCTTCCCATGTCCTTGAGCTTCCTCCCTTCTGAGCACCCATCCCCACCCACTATGAAGTGCAGCCTCCATCACAAGGCAGCCATTGCTGAATGATGTCACTTTATATGTGAGAGGGGAACCTCACCCCGTGGTTGGCCAAGGCCACTCTGCAAACAAGTTTCAACAGCATGGTTTTATCATGATTTTAAGAGGATTTTTCAATCGACTGTTCTTTTAAGCCACTTCAGCTAGGACTGTTTCTAAACGTTTTGTTTTTATACAGAAAAACCAGAAGCCACCCACAGAGTGTGATCCTCCGTTGTACATGAAAATGTTTTATTGTAATGGGTGATGAGATGAAGCGTGTGTATCAGACCAGTGTTGTCAACACACACTTAGTAAAAGAGTTCTGAGCTGGTTTTTCTCTTCTCAGTCAGCCCTGAGTCACAACAAGAAAGTGCCCTTTCTGCAAATTCACCTTAAGCAAGAATGATAATTCCTGCCTCTCCAAAATTCTATGAGGAGCAGACTATGATCTTTGCTGTCATTTTAGAGCTACAGGCTTACAGAAGCACTCACGCAGCAACGTAGATTAAACACGTTGATTTTTGATATGTTTTCCTCAAAATTTTTAGAGCTAGAAAGCACATTGGATGTCATCTACTCAAAAATCTATTCATCAACAAATACACTTCTTCTGTTTTGGCGTTATAGAACTCTCACAAGAATCCGTGAAGTACAATGTATGCTACTACAGTGAGCTCACAAATCAATTCACTGCTAGCCAAAATGATCCTGGTGAACAAAATGTGGGCCCTGGAGGTTAAGTATTTAACTCAATATCAGAAACTGGATGAACACAGTTCAGTGTGCTAGCTCTCAATAAGATACAGCCCTGTTCTTTATTGCTTTTAAAAAATTAGAATGCAGTTTCACAAACAGAAAAGGGGTCAGTATTTTTAAAAATAATAGTTCAAGTTTTTCTGCATTCTTAAAGAATAATTTAAGTAAATATAAGCAACTGAGTACAATTAAGTAGCCTTTTGGCTAATCTTTAATTTAGTATTCACACTTTACCCATTTGACTTCCAAACACCCAGTGGCTTTGCAAGTATTCAAAATTCCTTCTTTCTTGTTAGTCTTCTTTCCCAAAGAATCTAAAATCTGATTGGTAATTTACTGGGAAGAAAGTCCCAGTCCCTGCTCCTCTCCCATCCCCAGACTCTTCTAATTACTCCTCAGCACTGGTGAGGAAAAAGCAGAAGCTGCCAGCAGCAGCCACACCACCCCCAGGTTCCCAAGATGAGTGTTCCCTGGAGCAGGAGGGAAATGCGTGGCCCCATGGCCTCTCTCTGAGCCTCCGTTCCCAACTCTCCTTCCAACTCCATCTTTACATCACTGAGTGGAGCCAAAGCTCACAGGATTTGCCCATGTGGGACACACTACCCTTTTTTTTAAAGAGTCCACTTATTCCATTTTGCACAGAATTTAACTTTTATAGAACGTAAGAGCATCTTAAAAACAATTGCTTCACATACATCTGTAACTCTACATTTCTGAAACACTTCTTTTTCTATGTTTGGTCATTTTTAATAACTTCCTCAAGACATTATGCAGAAGAATTCACTAGTATTTTCCATATGATAACATGGAAAACCAATGGAGTGACTTCCCCATAAAGCTGATTAGACCTGGGCCATGGACCCAGTTCTCCTGAGTCACTGGCTAATACTTTCCTAATGGTGACTTCTTATGATGGAGGTGTAAGCCTTCATCACAACGGGCCAAACATGCAGTAGAAACCTGGAACTCCAGTACATGGCAGAATACTGCCAGGTGCCAAAATGAAAGAAGGCCCACTCCTGTGCATCCAGGGAGCTGCCCTTGGTTCATGTCCCAGACAGCATGCCCTTGACCCGGCGAGCCTGGTGACTTGAGTGGACTCAGGATTTTAAGATATGTACTCACATCCCTTTTTAATTAATAATTCTTATTTTCCCTGTCTAACAGATTAATTATACAGAAAAATGTGCAACTTGTGCAAAACTGCGGGAAGATGCCACTAACTTTGACAAAGAATGCAACTGCTCTATTTCCTTTTACCTTCCACAGAAAATGGAGGTGAGATTCAGGAGCCTTCATCTGGCTCTATGCTACTCTGTTCCTAATTAACACATGGCAGTGAGTTTGTGATCTCCACCAAATGCTTTCCAAAACTGAAAATACAAAAAAGTAAAGCAGAGTGGGAATAGCAGCAGGTCTTATAAAGTATTGAGTTTGTGTGCAACCCTCTTCCCTACCGATTTTTTCCCCCCCTTGGAATTTTCATTCTTCTCCTTTGTGTCTAAATTTCCAGATTCTTTACTTACTCAACTTTGTAACATAATTCTTAACATCAGTCAAACAGATTGTATGGCAAGTGTCAGCACAGGAGGAGACCATAGAAATCTCTGAACCTGGCCATTCGTTTTATAGTGAGAAAATTAATGGGTTGAGAGGTTAAGTGACTTGGCCAAGGTCACACACTGAGTTAGTGTCAAGGGTCACATACCTGGTGGGACTCTCCGTGGGCCCCTCTTCAAGTCATTCTTTGCATGCAGTTGCCTAATTCCTAAGGCGACTCTTGCCTGGCTGTCAGACACTGTGAGAAATGCCGAAGAAATATTAAGAGCCATCCCTGCTCTTGCACTGATTAAAGTCTCGTGTTAGTCCAGGTCCTCCTGAGAACCAGATGCCAGGACAGGATTAGACACGCCAAAGATGTACCAAGGGAACTGCCTGCCTTGGAAATATGGAGAAGGCTGAGAGAGCTGTTGAACCACAACACCGCTCCCACCCCTCGGGGAACGAGCAGGAAGGGGAGAAGGAAGGATGGAGGGACAGAGGAAGAGGAGGGTAGAGAAACAGGGAGACTAGGAGGGAGGAGGGAAGGAAGATCTCAGATACAGTGTATGCTTCTGAAAGTTTCAGCAAGGCCAACGAAGAGTGCTTGCCTCAGGATCGCTATTGCTGAGCCACTGGCTGGGACCAGCCATGGGAAGCATGACCTCAGGGCAAACACAGGACGACCTCAGAGCACGGCCACAGGGCGGTCCCTTCATTCCACTCCCTGCAGTTAGGAGATCAAGAAGCTCCTTTTCAGGGCCTCCACAGTCTTTCTAGGTGGCGAAGATATGATCAGATGAAAATTTGTTACCTTCAACCTTTCTAAGATCCTGCCCTCTCGTCTCCACACATCTCCCCCGACAGTGCCCTCCTCCCTAAACTGCCTCATTCCCTCTCTTTCCCCTGCTTAGAGATTCTGCATGGGAGTCTTCCCTTGTGGGCAGGACTTCTCTTGAGCTAATCACTAACCATCCAATCCTCAAGGCCCTGCTTCCTTCCCAAACCAGACTCAGCATCATCTCCTGAAAAAATCGTCCTGACTTCTGGGAAAGACTCCTTATTTCTGGGAAAGATCTCATCACCACGACTCAAAATTCTCTTCCTTAACTCCACCCTGTCTGCACCTTTCTCATCCACACCTCGGATGTGTAAGCATTGTTCTATATTCCATGTCTCTCCCAACCACTTTGTCCCTCCAGTTTCTTGGCGTCACCCTAGTTCAGGCCCTCCTGGTCTTGCGTCACAGCAACCTTAACTGCACTTCTAGCCTTTGGCTTCTCCTATTTGTCTCCCATTGTTATTTGCAGAAACAGTAGACCACGCCCTGGTCCCCCTCAAAATGTGCACTCTTTCAGATTGCTTTTCGACACCTGACCAACTACCTTTTCATCTTTATCTCTGCAAGAGACCTGTACTCCTGCCAAACTGACCAGTTTGCTTTGCCACATACAACTCTCTGTATTCTTGCTGTTCTTTTGCCTAGAAACTCTCCCCTCTCACTTGCACTTGTAAGATCTCACTAGTTTTGAGCCCCTAATATCACCCCCAGTATTCCCTGAGCCTCCTTTTCACTCATGCCTCCAGCAAGAATTTGCCCACATTTGTATTCTGGGAGCGCTGTTTCCTCTCCTCTGATGGACTTACAATCACTCGTGTAATATCCTGTACTCACTTCCGCAATCCACAGGAACCTCCCTGAGGATAGGGACCATGCTTGACATGCCACACCACAACCACTACTCACACCTACTCATCTCTGTAGTGCATACTCAGCCTTCCCACTTGTGATCACAGGTGAACCACCCACGCTCCCATCTGAAGGCTCACCTCTCTACTTGTGCGGTAAATGCCAGTCTTTCTTGCCTTTATAAGGATTTAACTCAGCAGTTCTCGCTTCTCATACATCATCAACTTTCCTGTCTACTGGATGAGTCCCACCAGCACTGAGACACATTGTTTCACCTCTCTTTAAAAATATATATATATCTATATTTACTTTGCTTATTTGGCTGTGCAGGATCTTGGTTGCAGCTTGTGAACTCTTAGCTGTGGCATGTGGGATCCAGTTCCCTAGCCAGGGATCAAACCCAGGCCCCCTGAATTGGGAGCACAGAGTCTCAGCCACTGGACCACCAGGGGAGTCCCTCACCTATCTTTTAAGAAACTAAGCACTCTTCTACTCTCCCAAATTTCCCAGCCTGCTATCTGCCCACTTCTTTCCTCAGATTAGCAGGAACGGTCGCCAGAGAAGTCTGCCGTGGCTACTTCTAACTCTTCTCATTCTCTCACTCAGTGAAACTGCAGAGTTACCCGTGACTTCCTCCTGGACAAACCCAGGGCCAAGTCCTCAGGGCCTTGTCAGCCAATGCACACAGGTGGCCACTCCCTCTCCCTTGACACATCTTCTCCTCTCAGAGACCGTACTCCCTTGGTTTTCCTCCTTCCTCTCTGACTGCCCTTCTTTGGTTCCTTTGCTGTTCCTCTTGTTTTCCCCAGACCCTTTCTGTGGAGAGCTTCGGGGCCCTCGTCTTGGTCCTTAGTCTTCCCCTCTCTGTCTGCACTCACTTCCTAGGAAACATCATCTACCTCCTAGATTTAAACACTCTCTATCACCAACACTCTCTTATCTTTCCCTATCCCAAACATCTCTTCCAGTATCCACACTTGTATTTCCAGCTGCCTTCCTAATGTCAGCATTCAAGTGTCTAATAGCTATCTGAAGCTTAATGTTTCTAAAACTCAATGAACATCCACTTTTCCCCCTTACCTATTCCATGCCCTCCCCCAAAAAATATCCCATTCCAACCTACATTCTCAATCTCAGTTGGCAACAACTCTGTCCTTCTGATGCTCAGGCTAAAAGCCCAGGGTCATTCTTGACTACTTCCATTCTCTCACAGCTCACATCCAGTCCATCCTCTTGGCTCTACCTTTGGAATATATCCAGAGTCTGCTCACCTCTACCCACCTCTGCTGCTGCTCCCAGCTCCACACTCGCCTCTCACCTGGATTTCTGCAATAGCTTCCTACCAGATCTCCCTGTTATATCCAAATCTTGAATAACAGCCAGACTGAACTTTTTAAATCGTTGAGTCCTATCATGTTATTCCTTTGCTCAAAAATCCCTGCAATGGCTTCTCTTTCCACTCCATGAAAAACCGCAAGTCCTTCCAAGGCCTTACATGATCTGACTATTTATTTCCTCTCTAACTTCCTCTCTCCATTCTCTTCCCTACCCACTCTGACCACAGTGGGCTCTTTATTCCACAGACAAGTCAGGCATTCTCTTCATCTGCATGCCTGGCATCCCCTCGGCTAACGCCCCTGCTGCCTTCAGGTCTTGCTTGGCTCAGTTATCAGCTAACCCTCCTATTTCATACTGCTGTCTGTCTACTCACCCTGCCCCTACGCTCCTGATTCATGTTACCTTGCTCTAATTTCCATTTATGCTTATCACCTTCGGACTTACTATATAAATGAACAGATTATTATATGTATTGTTTACTGTCTGTCTCTCACCTACAACTGGTCTTCCCAGGTGGTGCTAGAGGTAAAGAACCCACCTGCCAGTGCAGGAGACATTGGGTTCAACTCCTGGGTCAGGAAGATCCCCTGGAGGAGGGCATGGCAACCCACTCCAGAGGAGTGGGCTCCTCTCACACAGGAGCCTGGTGGGCTATGGTGCA
Organism: Neotragus moschatus; assembly: GCA_006410615.1. Classification (NCBI taxonomy): domain Eukaryota; kingdom Metazoa; phylum Chordata; class Mammalia; order Artiodactyla; family Bovidae; genus Neotragus; species Neotragus moschatus. The sequence goes on from SJYA01000266.1 coordinate 1,777,577, forward strand.
TAGGGTTGCAAAGAGTTGGACACAACTGAGCAACTTAGCACGCATGCTCATGTATAACTATGTCTGGCAACCTGTAGTTTCTCAGTTAATGGTTCTGGGTGAACATAAGAACCTTTGCTTCCTCCACAGTGCACAGCACAGTATACATAGTAGACGCTGAAATTTTACTGAATGGAAAAAAGATAAAGTGCTTAATGTTATGGCTTTATGCTCTAGGAAGCTTTGGTTCTATGTGTCCCTTTCCCCCTTGATCCCAGATGAAAGCATGTTGGCAACAGTAATAGTATGAATACAACTATATCTTTAATCATTGTTTGAGCAATTCAGATGGAAATTGTATGGAAATTACTGAATCACTGGTCACATGTACCATGACCTTTATTTTCAGCCTGCCCTAGGTTCCAGCTCCCATCTTTCATACTCATCCTCTTAAAAGTCCTTAGGGCGAGGCCAAATTTGCATAGCATAAGAGAATCAGTACTTGGGTCATAAGTGATGTGTATATAAAGTCCACGGGGAAGTTTTATATCTGTGTTCTTTTGTTAGAGGTCAAAATTCTAGCTGTCTATAATTGTGTCCCTTCTTGCCTTCCTCAACTCACCATGCTACCACCACCCAAAAGTAAAGTTAGTGCTGCTTTTTTTTTTTCATTCTTAAAACATTAGACATTTATTCTCTCATAATTCTAGAAATCAGAAATCTGAAATCAAAGTGTCAGCAGGACTGGTTTCTTCTTAGGGGCTCAGTGTGCTTTTTTGAAAAAAAAAAAAAAAAAAATCCAAAAGATAAAACCTTAAAAGGCTTCAACTTCCCATCTGTCTGTGTCCTTTGAAATCCTAAAGGCAAATAAGTGTTACCAGCTGCTGATCATTCCTTTCAGACAGAGTCTTTCTCATAAAAATCTAACCAAACTGTTCAGGGAAACCACAGGGCCTTCCCCTCGCCAGTTCACACACGTTACACATGCTGGATGACAAATCCATGCAAGGCTCTCGGCCTTGAACTAGGAATCCTGCACTGAAGAAAAGACACACCATACAGTGCATTTGCCTCCAGGACTAATCAGAAAGATGACAATCAAGGAGGCCTTGTAAAATCTTGGGCAAAGGATCACTGAAAAAAGTTTATTAAAAACATTCCTGTCTCTAAAATGTGAGTGTTCACTATTTATTTGGTCATGTTTATATGAATATATAACTTTGGGTAAGTAGAATTCTCTTCTTAGCTCCCAAGAAAATGTATGGCAAGTTCCATTCTATGGACTTCCTATTTTCTGTAGTGATGGGTCATCAATAGAGGTTACCTCTCTGTGTGAGGCGGAGAAAGCAATGGCACCCCACTCCAGTACTCCTGCCTGAAAAATCCTCCGGATGGAGGAGCCTGGTGGGCTGTAGTCCATGGGGTCGCGAAAAGTCGGACACAACTGAGTGACTTCACTTTCACTTTTCACTTTCCTGCATTGAAGAAGGCAATGGCAACCCACTCCAGTGTTCTTGCCTGGAGAATCCCAGGGATGGGGGACCCTGGTGGGCTGCCGTCTATGGGGTTGCACAGAGTTGGACATGACTGAAGTGACTTAGCAGCAGCAGTATATTATTTGGAGCTTCCCTGGTGGCTCAGATGGTAAAGACTCTGCCTGCAAAGCAAAAGAATTGGATTTGACTTCTGGGTCAAGAAGATCCCCTGGAGAAGGGAATGGCTACCCACTCCAGTATTCTTGCCTGGAGAATTCCATGGACAGAGGAGCCTGGCGGGCTACAGTAAGTAGCTACACTGGACATTTACATTTGCATCATATGTGCTGTTAGTAAAATCGGTACCAAGCCCTCCTAGAGAAGGGCCCTGGTATGTCACCACAGAGGCAGAAGCCTGATGGTAGCCTAAGTGGGCAGTCTCATGAGAGCATCCATGAAAAGGCATATCTCTTATGGCACCAAGACTACTTATTGCTAAGATGAAAATCATCTTTCTTCTAGATTAGTGAACTATTCTATCTTTCTGTCCATAACAAATGGATAACCATTTCTTGATCAAGTGTTACATGCCATGGGTCTGTGTTAGATCCTAAGATAAAAGGACAGCACTGGAGCCGGGTCTACGTCTGTGGACAGTGGGCACAGCACTGGAGCCGGGTCTACGTCTGTGGACAGTGGGCACAGCACTGGAGCCGGGTCTACGTCTCTGGACAGTGGGCACAGCCCTGGAGCTGGGTTTATGGACAGTGGGCACAGCCCTGGAGCTGGGTTTATGGACAGTGGGCACAGCCCTGGAGCTGGGTCTATGTCTCTGGACAGTGGGCACAGCCCTGGAGCCAGGTTTATGGAGAGTGAGTGCAGCCCTGGAGTCGGGTTTTTGTCACATGCACCTAAATATGCTCCACTTTTAAATTATGTTTCATGGATTTGCTTTGAAACTACGTGAACTTGATGCTTACCACAACCTCTAGGCAAAGCATCTTTCTTAGTGTTTGGGGGAAATATTTGAAGAATCAAATTTTATGTATTGAGAATATAAAGCCTAGTTATAATTTTTTTTTCAAGGCAGGAATGTAGTAACCCTTACATAAACATTAAAAATAAGTTATTTACTCATTTTAATAATTCTGTATATACTATATACTAGGATTTTCCAACATTGATTTTTAAAAACAGTTGCTTGGATTTCTATTTGAAATAAGGAAACTTTCAGTTCCCAATCAATATTTTTGGTACTACTTATATTTAATAAATCCCATCCATGTTTATTAATATTTCCATTTATTTTTCTTTCTTTTTATATCTTGATGTTCTCCTCCACAGGGTAATGTTTATCTGTACTATAAATTGTATGGCTTCTATCAGAACCTCTATCGGTATATTCTGTCCAGAAGTAATATCCAGCTGGTGGGTACAGATGTAAAGGTAGGGCTTTATTAAATTTGGTATAATACTCCTTGTGGGTTTTTTTTTTAACCAGATAGATCTTTCAGTCTAAAAAAGCATATGGAAAATAAAGTCAAAAGCTAAGGTTTTACAAGACAGAAATGTTCCTTTCATTCTTTTGTGAACTGAAGGGGCTGAGTATTCAGGATAACTGCTGTTGAGAATTGAGCACTTTCCCTCCTCAGAACAGGAATGTGAGTCTTCTCCAATGAGATGGTTATTCTTTCATGTGTCACCCACTTTTTAGTTTAACAACATCTTATATTAAAGCCAGATTCATACTGGACTGCCCAAGTCTTGGTGATAATGAATGTGTCAGAAGGGCAAATCTTCAAGTACCTTTTCAACCACAATTCAGGATTTGTTTCTGTTAATAAGTTGATGGCCTAATGGAGCTGCGTCAAACAGTAGAGTGCTTGCTTCTTTGAATGACTGACATAGCAAATAGATTTCTGCACACTTGATTTCTGTAGTTTTCTTTAAACTTCCCTGTTTTACTAGATGGATGCACCAACCATTTTGATAGTAACCTTGAGTGGTTCATCTCCGTCTGGTTCACTCTGTATCCACCACTGTCTTTTTTTATAACTGGGGCCTTCAGTCAGCCTAGTTTAAGGAAACTGGGCTCTACTTGTTTGAATAAAAGCCTTTGGTTTACTGAATATCCTTTCAGACCTAAGATTACAAAACTTTAGGTAGATGATATTCAACATACTGGCAAGAAAAGCTAAAGGAAACCTTTTCTATACTGACACTATATAAAAGGTATAACCAAATGGTTTTTAGCAGCCATTCTTTTTAAAATATATTCTGGTAGTTAGGTAGGTGGATTTCCCTGTGGTCTGTCATCTAGCTGTAGACTCACAATTTATATAGTTTTTAGAACATATACTCCAATAAGAAAAACTTCTTAAAATGTATTCCAGTGTAGGTTTAGTGTAACATTTAGCATAGCCAGGAAAGTAAAATTTCTTCCTGCAGATATACTCAGTATGCTATGTACTGTTGATGAGGAAAGAAACTACACACATGTATACACATATAAATATCTTCAAAACACAAACATTTTCTAGCCTAGGTGAGCCAGAAGCCTGGGAACAATAGGCAGTGGTCCATAGTCTCAGTCTGTGCCAACGGATCAGTGTGGGTTGGTTTATATTGCCAGTGCTTTCACTTCCAGCATTGTAAGAGTTTACCAAAATCACGTACTCCTGTGTCATTTCTCCTCCAGGATGTTAGAAACTGTGGTCCATTCAAAACCTCTGACAATGGGCTCCCCATCGCTCCCTGCGGTGCGATTGCCAACAGCATGTTCAATGGTAGGTGACTTTTTCTGTCTCCAGCATCTTTCCTTTCATAAGTGTGTAAAAACTTAATGTCCAGAAGATTACTCCTGCAGCTGAGTGGCACATTGTTTTTTTTTTTTAATGTTTGTATACATTATCCACTGATTTATGATACTTCATTGGCAAGTAAGTTCTTCACCAGAGATCTGAAGTAGTTAGGAAACATTAGTTAAATGGAGCCTAAGAGTATTTCTCAATAATTGGGGCCTTAGAAAGAAAAGGAATCGTCTTCTGATTCCAGCATCTATTGCACGCAGGCATGTGGAGAGTCTGCTCAAACCCTGCTTTTTCAGCTGTGTCTGATTGTGCACTTCCAAGCCTGGCAAAAATGCTTGCCTGAATCTCTTAACATAGTCTTTAATTTTTCCCACAGACACCATTGTTCTTTTATACAACTTTAATTCATCTACACATATCAGAGTCCCAATGGTAAGAACTGAAACTGCATGGTGGACAGACAAGTATGTCAAGTTTCAGAATCCAACTTTCCAAAATCTTTCTAGTGCATTTGCAGGTAAGATGCATACATTAGCTCAGTATTCCCCTCTCTTTATGGAAACTTTGGTTTTGATCTGTGGGGGGATGTTTATGATTCCTCCTTCTTTATTTCTTTTTTTATCACCTTTGTTTCTAACTTTTCCTGCCTGTGAGCATCTCCATCACATACCTATCAAAAACACAAAATGATTTTGTAATTTTCTAGATTCAGTTCAGTTCCGTTCATTTCAGTCGCTAAATCGTGTCCGACTCTTTGCGACCTCATGAATCACAGCATGCCAGGCCTCCCTGTCCATCACCAACTCCCAGAGTTCACTCAAACTCATATCCATCAAGTCAGTGATGCCATCTCATCCTCTGTCGTCCCCTTCTCCTCCTGCCCCCAATCCCTCCCAGCATCAGAGTCTTTTCCAATGAGTCAGCTCTTCACATGAGGTGGCCAAAGTATTGGAGTTTCAGCTTCAACATCAGTCCTTCCAATGAACACCCAGGACTGATCTCCTTTAGAATGGACTGGTTGGATCTCCTTGCAGTCCAAGGGACTCTCAAGAGTCTTCTCCAACACCACAGTTCAAAAGCATCAATTCTTCGGCGCTCAGCTTTCTTCACAGTCCAACTCTCACATCCATACATGACTACTGGAAAAACCATAGCCTTGACTAGACAGACCTTAGTCGGCAAAGTAATATCTCTGCTTTTGAATATGCTATCTAGGTTGGTCATAACTTTTCTTCCAAGGAGGAAGCGTCTTTTAATTTCATGGCTGCAGTCACCATCTGCAGTGATTTTGGAGCCCCCCAAAATAAAGTCTGACACTGTTTCCACTGTTTCCCCATCTATTTCCCATGAAGTGATGGGACCAGATGCCATGATCTTCGTTTTCTGAATGTTGAGCTTTAAGCCAACNCAAAATAAAGTCTGACACTGTTTCCACTGTTTCCCTATCTATTTGCCATGAAGTGATGGGACTAGATGCCATGATCTTAGTTTAGGGGGTCCTGTATCTCAGAGAGAAGAAAAGCACAATAGTGTGAGTCCAACATTCACCCAGCTTTACCACTTACAGCATTTACCAATTCATGAGCAGCACTGTGAAGCTGTGAAACTGGGAACTTCTACCAGCCTTAAGAGATGAGAGTTAAAAAAAAAATAGATTCTGAATCTACTGAGGACTAGATTTCAGGTGGGATTTTAGAAATGCTATGCACTGGGAGCAGGAGAAACTGGAGATGGAGAAGCCCCAGTGATGACTGAAACTCATTCAATTTATGATTAGACTAAGGCGATCCATCTTTACCCTAATTGTTTTCCAGAAAGAAAATCATCATGGAGAAACTTACATTTTACTCAGGTTTTTCCCATACCCAATATCTGACATTAAATTTTAAGTTATTGGACATATAGGAAATAAGATGAAATGACTAAATGCAAAAAGAAAAAGCAGAAAACATGAAATGACCCATAGAAGGTCTAGATTATGGAGTCTACAGACACAGAATGAAAAATAGCTGTGATCAATAAGTTCAAGAAATTACATGACATGATGGAGAATTTCAATAGAGGACGAGAAGACTCTATTTTAAAAAATTAAAAGGAAATTGTGAAGACAAAATTTTAAAAACAATAATTAAGAGATCATTATATAGATTCAGTATTCTACTAGACAAGCTGACAAGGATAATGCCTACCTGATGATGTTCAAGCTGGTTTTAGAAAAGGCAGAGGAACCAGAGATCAAATTGCCAATATCCGCTGGATCATNGCCTCCCTGTCCATCACCAACTCCCAGAGTTCACTCAAACTCATATCCATCAAGTCAGTGATGCCATCTCATCCTCTGTCGTCCCCTTCTCCTCCTGCCCCCAATCCCTCCCAGCATCAGAGTCTTTTCCAATGAGTCAGCTCTTCACATGAGGTGGCCAAAGTATTGGAGTTTCAGCTTCAACATCAGTCCTTCCAATGAACACCCAGGACTGATCTCCTTTAGAATGGACTGGTTGGATCTCCTTGCAGTCCAAGGGACTCTCAAGAGTCTTCTCCAACACCACAGTTCAAAAGCATCAATTCTTCGGCGCTCAGCTTTCTTCACAGTCCAACACTCACATCCATACATGACCACTGGAAAAACCATAGCCTTGACTAGACGGACCTTTGTTAGCAAAGTAATGTCTCTGCTTATCAATATGCTATCTAGGTTGGTCAAAACTTTCCTTCCAAGGAGTAAGTGTCCATCACATCCCTATCAGAAACACAAAATGATTGATACCCTGATTCCTTCTAGATTACCATCAGGAAAAAGGCAGTGTTTTAAGAAACTTGTTTCTTCATCTATAATTAGAGTGATCATATACTTTACTATCCAAACTAGTGCATTCTTGAGAGTGAAGGAGGTTACAGGAATAACTAAAGTTATATACTTATTAGAAAGTGGTGTTTCTTGATCAACAAGTTGATATTACCATATTGATGGGACGATAAAATAATTCTATTATAAATTATTTTAAAAATACAATTCTTTCAAAAGTCAAAAGAATATGTCTGTGTACATTAAACCAACTTTAAAAATGCTTTAAATATTATCTAAATGCTAAAAGATAATAGAATAATTATTCTGGATATGGAGTCACATACTTTAATCAGTTTCTTGGCCATATAAGTCTTCATTAAATGCTCCTGTATTTTTCTAATGGAAATTTTGAATTTTTGCGGGAAAAAAATTCACAAAATTATCTAAAATCTTTTTTTTCCCAAATATTCCCACTTGAGACTTTTTGTTTTTGTTTTCATAATTATTACGCATGCTAGAATCACACAGAGTGGCTGTTCCAACTTTGCTCTGACTCCACAGTGGGGCAGGTGGTAGCTACAGGGGTCACTTGGTTTGTGTGGCCTCTAGGGGTGGCTAGACGTGAGGGGTTAGAGGTAGGCAGGTTATACATCTTTACCTGTAGTAGCTTGGGTCTTTAGAGATCTCCTACTCCACTTTTCTTTCCTTTCCAAATCTTCCCATTTCCCTGCTTGTGGCTCCTTGAACCTCTTTCATTTCTGCTTCTTATGGTTCTAGACTAGATGGTGCAGGAAGCTTTTCCTTGTCCTTCATCATGCACTAACATGGAAGCAGCTATTTAGGTCTGCCTAGGGATCTAAGAGAGACTCCAGGTCCCACTCTGGCTTAGTTCATAGGAGGACTAAGGGGACATGAAGGGGAAAGAATGCTATCTGAAATGAGAGTATTGTAAGTAGTGGAACAGTGTATATGCTCCACCCTCAAATACCCTACTCTGAAGGCTTTTCCCTCTCTCCCACATTGCCAGGGGTCCCTCTCTCAACTTCAAAACCTCTTGCTCTTCAGCCTCAAACGGCAGGCATAGGCACTGTGCATAGGAACTACATCTACAGGAGAAAGTGGTCCACCCTTAGACGAGGGACTGCCTGTTGAATTCATCTTCCCCATGTTCCCTGTAGGCTTTCCTCGTGTTTTCAGTGATAAAGAATCCTCCTGCCAGAGCAAGAGACTCAGGAGATGCCTTAATGGACACTGGGCCAGAAGATCTCCTGGAGGAGAAATGGCAGCTTTCTCCAATAATCTTGCCTTGCAGAGTCCCATGGACAGAGGAGTCTGGCAGGCTACAGTCCGAGGGGTCACAAAGAGTCTCAGGACTGAGCGACTGAGCACACACACACACACACACGTTACACACACACACACACACACACACATGTTCCACACACACGTTCCTTGTGCCTCGATAGCTAAGGGGGCCAGAGATGGCTTGACGGAGCAGAGAAAATAATGTCTAAGGGTTGAACATGCCTCACCCAGCGGCTAGAGGGACCGAGAGACACAGATTCATGGGCATCAGAGCCGTGGAGAGGGAAGAGAAGGGAGCAGAGTGAAGGGTAAGGTTAGTTCTTCGGGAGCTGGGATCCTTCTTCCTTTTCTGCAATGGCCGAAATTTGCCCCCAACGGCGAGGGCAGCCTTCTGTTTCTGATGCCGGCAGATCAGTGTCGGTCCTCTCCTCCTCCTCAGCCTTCTTGGCCCTTTTCCTCTGGGCCAGGTGCCTTTCCTGGTTGGTGCTGAGGATTTTTTTTTTTTTTTTTTTTTTTTTTGCTGTTAAGCTCGCTCGAGGGCGCGGCACGTGCAGGGGAGACGGGGCTGCACGAGCGAGGGCCTCTGAGGCTGGGTCGCGGCTGAGGAGCGAGGAGAATTAGCGCGGAGAGCCGCAGCTCCATGCTCACACCGGGCTCCAGGCGCGCAGATCCCCGTCGGCGGTCCTCTTCGGACCCTGTCCTGTCTGAGCCGCAGTCTTTTTTGAAGAGCATTTTATGGTTAATCACTTTCAACTGTAGCACCTCTTGCTGATAGTTCTCCTTTGGCCACATATATATATATATATATATTTTTTTTTTTTAAAGAAAATATCTATAGGTATTGAGATACCTTTTACGCTCACAGTCATTTTACTAAATGGAGGATATTCTCATCTTCAATTCTTTTGTATTAGAATGTGCAACCCAAATGTTTTTATAGGCAAGGTCTTTTTTTTTTTTTTCACTTCACTTTTTTTCTATGATTTTTAAAATATGTTACTAGTTTTAGATGGTACGAAATCTTAGGCTTTCTGGATATCATTTAATTCTCAAGAAGAAAATTTGATCTTATTAAAATAGGAGCTCCATTAAAATATTTTTCACATAAGTTGAGATTTTCCAAAGCACAATTATAGAATTTAAAAATTAAATCTTGTACACATTTTGAACTATCATTATATGATAGAATCATTATATGTTAAATTGTTCCCTTGCTTTCATAGGGGTAAATTTCAGTACCTTCTTGTTGGCAAACTTGATTTTTGATAATTACAATTAACTATACCTTCAAAAACTAAGATTTCTGGCATTCCACACTTAGAATACTTTGTCTAAAGCTTTTCAATTATTTTGAATAAAATTTCACCAAAAGTTAGAGGGCTCATTTGGCAAGAAAAAGTTCAGGCTAATTGTAGGACTCATCATTTGATATAGAAAATAGCCCTTTGAAGGCTCAAAGATTTCTAAAATTTTGATTGATGATGTGTAACAAAGAAAGTACTACCATGCTGAACCATTTCTTTAACATCTTTGTCGTTGTAAAAGCTTTGCAGTTCATTTTCTCTATGGCTATATAAAAATATTTAAATTTGCATAATTACACCTCTCTTGATTAGCAAAACATTGTAGTTTGTTCAGATATAGTTATTAATTATTTACGTTTCACAACCAATTTTAAGCCCCATCTCTCCATAGATTTCCTAATTTACTAAGAACCTTTTCTTTACTCTGCCTGTACTCTACCAAGTTTGTATTTATAGTATCACTATGAAACCAGAAAATTTACACTCGATTGTTGAATATTTTAACTGCATTTGTAGTTAATATTAATGTTAATATAATTATTAATATTTATTAATATATTAATTAATATATTTATTAATATTAATATTAATGTTTATAACTGTGTCAGAAGTCTTGTCTTTCAGTACTGAATATTGAAAATCTTTGCTTTGATTCCATGAAAAATCAAATCAATAAAATCAAACCAATGTATTCAGAGATGAATACAACTGAAAAGACTGATGTAAAACTGGCTTCATTTAACCGTTTACAAGGTTCTTTATGTGATTACAAAGCCAAAACATTAAAATTTTCCTTTGATTACAAAAAAAATGTTTTTAATGACACTAGACAGAAACTTATTTGATCTAAATGAAAAGTCATGTTCACATAAAGGTATATAAATGAACTTTCTATAGCTACATGAGGTAAAGCACTGTTTTGAATACACTCTTTTAAAAATAAGTGCAAACTTTTGAAGTAGATTCTGATATTCTTCAACAGATTTATATTTTCACGTAATCATTGACATCATGATGATTCCTGTGGTAGGGGGTAAATGTCAACCAACATTGCAAGTATCTCATTCATCTACTTCCTTGAAAAAATTGTACTTAATTTTTCATTGAACATGTGTTTTCTTTTTTACCTCTTCACAGCTAAAAGAATTTACTAGCAAATTAAAAAATGGATACTGAACAATAAAATAGTTATATTTTTGCACCATATAATAAATAACACTGTTGCAAGAGAGTTCCAACTACTATCAGCAAGACTGCTCAGTATCTGTTTTTCACGCTATTCTCACACTGTATATTTTTTTCACACTATATATTTTCACACTATCTGTATTTCACACTGTGTCCATGTAACATAAACTGCAACATCCCACTTGTTCTACTAAGCCCAATGACTTGCAGCCTGGCAGCTTCATATTAGTACATCACACAGATTGAAACAGAAGTTGTGGTCTAACTGGCTGTGCTGTCAAACAGTGGCAAGAGTCATGGGGATATATGTTCTGCTGCGAAAAGCCTCTGGTTCTCTTTCATCAATAACATGTTAAAGTAAGCATTCTTGTTCACCATATATAGATACCTCTCACTACTAGCTAAGACCATGACCAGAATAGAAAGGATTAAATTATACTTACATTATTCTCTTGGTATAATTGCTAAATCAGATGAGATAATGGACAACAAACATAAACTGGGACTGTCCTAGGCAAACTGGCAGGTATGCGCACTGTATCTGTAATTAAACTCCTAGAAAGGAACTTGGCAACATGCTATTGTTTTGTCTTACCAAAACCACAGCCATATAACATAAAGCATCCTTGGCTATCTCCCACTGCACTTTGTTCTTAACTTCTGTTGTAGGAGTTACCATGTTTTACTGTAATTATCTGTCTGAATGCTTGTCACTCCCATTTGGTATGTTAATTCCTTGAGGAAAAGGATTAAATCTCATACAGTTTTAAACCCCTGGTGCTTGATACAAGTGAGCAATCAACAAATGCTTATTGTTGAGTGTATGGAGGGATACCAAGGACCCAGCTGAACTTGGAAAATGAAAGAAATTGTTTCTTCCTATACTCTCTGGAGACATGGGATAGGGTAGGATTGGAGGTTGGTAAGAAAAGGCATGTTTGAACCTGAATTTTTCACTCCATTGGTGATTTGGATGTCATTGGTCAATAGGACACATTGTCTTGGAGCATGAGCTCTGGCTACAATAAAGAGAGAGTGTGGTCCATGTGCAGGCATGCCTGCTAAGTCCCATCAGTCATGTCTGACTCTTTGCAACCCCATAGACTGTAGCCTGCCAGGCTCCAGGCCAGAATACTGGAGTGGGTTGCCATGCCCTCCTCCAAGAGATCTTCCAGACTCAGAGATTGAACCTACGTTTCCTGCGTCTCCTGCATTGCAGGTGGATTCTTGACCAATGAGCTACCAGAGAAGCTCATCCACATACTGGCACCAAAGACAATTTCAATGTCAATCAAAATTCTTCTATCAACAACCATTGAAGTCTTCAGGACAGCCAACATCTCCAGTTTTTGGAGAGGAAGTTTCTCAGCAAAGAGTTATTTCCAGAGGAAGTATAAGTCTACAAACAGAATTCAGCAGATTAATGCAACCAAACTTAGCACATACCTTTATAAACACTACAGCCCATGCTTAGAAATAAGACTGTGTTTCTTTTAAGAGAAAATAGTCAGTGGTCAGAGTTAAGAAAGAATGGTTCCTTACAAATAGTAGAACCATTTTTATAGAAGTGAAAGACTCACTGAACAACTTCTTATTGTTGACTATTTCAAAATTCAGAATGCTTTTTAATTATCAACTGCCGTCAACTTTCATCGTAATCGCTCCTCCCTTTATCAGGCATTTATTAAATACCTACCATGTGCCAGGAATTGGACTAAATGACAACAAAACCACAATGAGGAAGACATTGAACTCAAGAGTCTACTGTCCAGTGGGAGAGAGACATGGCTACCACTGTAAAGCGGGAAGTAGAGGATGAGCGTAAACTCAACAGACTGGACTCCAGACTGGACTCCACCCCGACCCACCAGGCTTCCCGGCTTTAGAACGGGCTTGCCACACCTCTGCTCTCCACCTTCTCCCTTCTACCAATTCCTCTTCCTTGCTTCCAACTTCACGCTCTTAGGCGCAGTTCTGCAGGGAATATCTGTGTAACACAATCTTCATGCACTTCCCATGATCATGTCCTTAGAAAACAGTCCTAGAAGTAGAATTCCTGAACTAAAATATATGCAAAATACATTTAATCTTTTGCTGCTTGTTCCTAGATTACCAAAGATGTCATTAATCCATGCATCTATCTGCTCTGTACAAGAATTCCCATTTCCACTGCCTCATGAGTGATTTTCATTCTTTTTTTCATTAAATATTAGCCCATTTTGAGGTGAAATGGTATCTTGTTTTAATTTGTTCTCTACATTACCAGTGAAGTTAAAGAAAATGTATATTACCCATGATGCTCTCATTGAGTACCAACCATTACTATTATTTTGCTGTACCTAATTTTTCAGTGCATTGTTATACATTTAATATAGTTGAATATGGGCTTCCCTGGTGGTTCAGATGGTAAAGAATCCACCCTCAATGAGAGAGACATGGGTTCAGTCCCTGGGTTAGGAAGATCTGCTGGAGGAGAGTACGGCAACCCACTCCAGTATTCCTGCCTGGAGAATCCCCATGGCCAGAGGAGCCTGGCGGGCTACAGTTCATGGGGTTGCAAAGAGTTGGGCACAACTAAGTGACTAAGCACAGCACAGCACATAGTTGGATAAATAATACATATACAATATGATATTCTGCTTTTTTTTAACCCTATAACAGTATCATCAGCATTTCCCGCCCCCGACATTTCCTTAGAGTCTTTATAACTATTATCTTTTAAAGATTTTATTATTTTATTTATATAATTGTTTATTTTTGACTGCGCTAAGTCAAAACTCTTCATTGCTGCAAGCGAGCTTCTCTCGGGTTGCATCAAGCAGGGCCTGCTCTCTAGATGCAGTGCACAAGCTTTTCATCGCAGTGGCTTTTCTTGTTACAGAGCAAGGTTCTAGAGCCAGGAGGGCTTCTGTAGTTGTGCCACATGGGTTTGGTTGCTCCATGGCATGTGGGATCGCCCCAGATCAGGGATACAACCCGTGTCTCCTGCCACGGCAGGCGGATTCTTTATTCCTGAGCCAACAGGGAAGGCCTATAATCAGTATCTTTAAAGTCTGCATATTCATGTAGCTTACACACACACATACTTAAAGAAAAAAGTGTAATTTCAATTCCTCAAGAATATGAAAGTTGTTTCATTCTCTATGTTTTAAGAAAGACTGAAGGCGGTAGATGATTTTTCTCAACCACATCCATTATTAACTTTCCACAGGAACTGCAAAGCCTCCGAACTGGCCTAAGCCTGTCTATGAACTAGATGAAACGGACCCAGGGAACAACGGCTTCATCAATAATGACTTCATCGTGTGGATGCGGACAGCCGCCTTTCCCAATTTCAAGAAACTGTACCGCCGACTCCATCGAATAGGCAATTTTACCGAAGGCTTACCTGCTGGTAGCTATAGTTTCATCATAAACTACAGTATCCTTTTATTGCAGGGCTGAAGGAAAATCAGGGTCCATCTGCATACTAGTTATCGAACTATTTCATTCTATACTTCTCTATTCTCCAATCAAATCTATATACACTGTAAAAGAAATACATATTTATCTTATAGGCAATACTGTCACTCCATCACCACATAGCTATATGTCTCTACTTTATATATAATCAAATGTGCACTTTTTAAAAGGAGTAACAGTAGCAACATTCGGTAAGCAAGTATGGGTAAGGAAGGAAGGACTGTTTCTTCCCTAGGAGAAAAATTAAGTAACACTGGGCCTAGAGATCTAAAACAAGGAGGAGAAGCCTGTTATAGAGGATGGGATGACATGGAGGACCCTGGAAGTAAAGATAGGATTACGAAGAGGTAGATTTGAATACGGACTAAAAACAGTGAAAACTGAGAGGGATGGTAGGACCTTGTATTTTAGGTGGAAGTCCCAGGGGCCGAGGGAGCAGCTCTGGATTCAGGAAGCAGGTTGGGTTCCTCCAGCCCACGCGAGCTGCACCACCAGCTCTGCACAGAGGATGCCATGCTCTTCCTCTACTGGTACGAAGCCAGCTAGCAGGCTCCAAGGCCTTGGTTGTGGACATATGGCCCACATTAGGAGACATACTTGAACATGAGAATCTGAGTGTTCTCAGTTACTTTAAAAATATAAATGTCACTCTTAACTTAAGAACAAAAAGTTCTTAACTTTAAAATGACACCAAACACTATCTTTATATATATATATGTATATATATATATATATATATATATTTTTTTTTTTTAATATAATTTGTACTAATGCTGGTCTTCAGACTTAAGGTTTCAAGTCCCTTCTTGATTCTCTCTGAGGCAGAATTCTCCCAGAGGCAGGTCTTTTCAGGACTTGTACACAGTTTTGAGACATCAGCCCATTAGGCATCAGCATCCCCATGGCATCTCAGGGCCACTGGAGTTTTTCACGGGACCCCCAGCAGGCTGGAGGATCTAAACACCAAACTCTCGACCTCTTCTGTTTCTTTACCACTCGAGGAGTTTGAGTGAAACATTCTTGGGTCACTGAATGATGATATGTGTTCCAGTTCCCTGCTCCAACTTTTCTTCTTTTCTGTCCTAGAGCAGAGGTTTCCTCCCTGACACAGCAGTGGGGATGTTCCTTGGGAAAAGAGACCTTCANTATATATATATATATATATATATATTTTTTTTTTTTTAATATAATTTGTACTAATGCTGGTCTTCAGACTTAAGGTTTCAAGTCCCTTCTTGATTCTCTCTGAGGCAGAATTCTCCCAGAGGCAGGTCTTTTCAGGACTTGTACACAGTTTTGAGACATCAGCCCATTAGGCATCAGCATCCCCATGGCATCTCAGGGCCACTGGAGTTTTTCACGGGACCCCCAGCAGGCTGGAGGATCTAAACACCAAACTCTCGACCTCTTCTGTTTCTTTACCACTCGAGGAGTTTGAGTGAAACATTCTTGGGTCACTGAATGATGATATGTGTTCCAGTTCCCTGCTCCAACTTTTCTTCTTTTCTGTCCTAGAGCAGAGGTTTCCTCCCTGACACAGCAGTGGGGATGTTCCTTGGGAAAAGAGACCTTCACTGAAGAGACACCATCTCTGCCTCTCAGCTTATTGCTTCCTTTTGTTTACTGACCAGGAGTATGGTTTGTCCTCAGTTGTCCCTTTAGCATGGTCCCTAATGCTAGTCTGTGCAAAGGAAAGTCAGAAATTGCTCTCTGTGTGTACAGATCAAAGACCAGGCCATAGAAAATTACCTTTTCAATAGAATTTCACCACCCTCTTCTCCCTCCTAGAAAATTTGAGACTGTGTCTTTCAAGTTGGACCTTCAGTTCTCATCAGCTTTTTCTCTGATGACCCTACCAGTAAAACAGTTAGGGTAGCAATCAAGACACAGGGGAAAAAAGCCCATTGGGCACTGGTGCTCTTACAAGGCACTGCAGTGAGTTTAATGTTGATGGAAAGAGGGAGTCCACTTTCAAACAAAGGAGATACTATTTCTCTGTGTGAAACATGCTCTCCTTGGATGTGTTTATTCACAGGAAAATTTTAATGCTGATAGCTCTCCAACCTAAATCTTTAGCACAGAACCTCAATCCTGAGCTTCAGCCCTATACCTGTACCACCTATGTTCAGCCCTATACCTGTACCACCTATGTTGAACCCTAGTGTGAGTATTACCCATCCAGCCTCACAGCCTGGCTAATATGCAGAGAATTAAGCCTGAGCTGCAGATAGTTCTACCACTGACCCCATGTGAGGAAAAGACCCTCTTAATGAAACCGAGGGAGTGGGGAAGAAAAGAATCAGAGAGCTAGTTGAGGACCTGCACCCAAGGAGCCCAGGGACCTGGTGACCAAGAGGAATTTTGATGGAAAAGAAAGCAAACTAGCTTTCCTAACAAGTTTCTTTGTGCCTTTAAATAGCATGTTGCCAAGTGATTTGAGGCCTTTTAAGAGCTTTGCTGGGAAATGCCGTTGCTATGAGAAGCCTTTATTTGTTTATTAGTTCGGTTTACAAAAAGCACCAGATGTTTAAAAACCTCAGGCCACATGCATAATCAAAATGACATCATTCAAATGCTAATGATAGCAAAGCCACTTCAAACACTTTCTCCCTAGCAGTGAGGGATGCTGGCCTTTTCAAAACTTGAATACACCACGAAAAATGTTTTGCCATCTCTCTCACTACTTTTTTGTTCACTCTTCTTGAAGAATTTTCCCTGAGGTACAAATTTGAACCTTAGCATCTAAAGGACTTGAGCCTATCCTGGGTGCCCTGATCCACAAACACAAATTTAGGCTTGGTGCACAATCTGCCTATAGGCTTTTCATTTCCTTGGGTTTGTAAATTAACTGCATTTGTTCATATTATTGAGTTATCTGTAAGTCATTCAGGTCTATTTGTGTCAGTTTCTTTCATAAATTACAACTATGTAGAGGGAAGGCTTGTTTTTACTTAGTTACCAGCAAGATAAAACATACTGCTTGGTAAAGATTAGGCTAAATGAAATTGAATAGTCAACCATTTATTACCAACAAAAACAGAGGTGGGGCTGAGAAGTGCTGAGACAGATCCTTAACAAATTTTCTTTCCTTAGACTTTCCTGTAAGCAGGTTCCAAGGACAAAAAGCAGTTGTTCTTTCCACCCTGACGTGGAGTGGAGGCAGTAGCCTTTTCTTAGCCCTCGCCTATCTGGTGACGGGAGCTGTGACTTTGTTGGCCTCCTTTTCCATGATGGCAGTTCACCTGAAGCTGAAAGAAAGGAAAACGTTCTTCCTCCAGTAGTAAAATCAAGCATTAAAAAGAAAAACAGAGGATACAGAAATGGACAGTGAAGGAATGGAGTCAAAGATCTCAAAGTGGGGTATTCTACCAAGGGGAACTGGACGGACTGAGCAAGGACTCTTCCAGAGAGAGATGCAGTAAGAGTCTCAGAGTAAAGATAAAGAAGAGGAGGAGGCATGATTAGGTATAGTAAAATGTCCTTGGAATGGGGAAGATAAATCATCCTTGAGCTCTAAACCAAGTCTCGGGTATTTATTTGAAGCCCTTGTGCCTGAAAATAGGTGGATGCCTGGGAGGGTAGCATCACCAGATGAGAGGAAGTAAACCTGGGGCCCCAAGATTAGGTGAGTCCTTTTTAACCATCAGTCAGGCTCAGACCAAGAGCCTTCGTTGGCTGGTTGAAATTTATAGACTCCCAGCAACAGTTTTTGATCACTGAATTGAACAATCAGGGTGATTTTTGAAAATGGATTTATTCAATGTTCTCTTCTTTCTGTGGGTCAAAATGAAGTTTTCTTACTAAAAGTAAGCCAAGTGAAGGCTATGGCAGTAGTCTTCACAGCACCCAAAATACATCAACACACCAAAAAGAAAGTCTAGGAATTTCCCTAAAGCTACCCATGACGCCAAAAAGGAAGTACTGAAAGTGACTGATGCTCTCAAAAACTGTACTCAGCATGTGAGTGTGCAACACAGTTCTGAAACTTACATCGGAATGACATTCTTCAGAACACAGGTGGCGACGCGAATTTGTGATACTTGAATTATACATTTTGAGGGAGTTGTTAGGGTCCATCTTAAAAGATTTGAAGTCCTGCTAAAGGCCACTTTAAAGGAGACTGAATGGCATGCAGCTGACCCTGGAACAGCACAGGGGTTAGTGGCGCGGGCCCGCACGCCATCAAGAGTCCACCTGTAAATTTACAGTTGGCCGTTAATACCTGTGGTCCTATCGATACAGCCACAGATGCAACTAACTGTGGATCATGTAGTGCTGAAGTGTTTATTGAAAAAAATTCCCTGTCTGAGTAGACATTTGCACTTCAAAGCTGTGTTGTTCGAGGATCAGCTGTACTTGGTCAAGCTGGCAGGGCAGGAGACTTGTTGGATCTGCATAACTAGATAACCAGCGTATTGTACTGTAAAAAAACATGTTTATATATTATTTTTAGTTTTTGAAGTTAGGGGAAGCTTTTCTCTATGGTGACTCTAAGAGCAGAATTTTCATTGTTAGAGAGAAACATAGTACCAATACATGTCTCTTTAGCAGCCAAGAAAGCATTTCTTTGCTGCAACTTTGTATGTTCATCAAATCGTCAAGTACTTTTCCAAAAGAAACAAAATGGTTTCAGGTACCAACCACTGACCTTGCTTGACCAGGTTGTGGTAGGCTGAGTAATGCCCACTGCAAAGATACCCACATCCTCATCCCTGGAACCTGTGAGTGTGACCTTGTGCCCAGAAGACACTTTGTGTGGGTGTGTGCTCAGTCTCTTAGTCGTGTCCAGCTCTTTGTGACCCCAGGGACTGTAGCCTGCCAGGTGCAGGCTTTTTTCCATGGGATTTTCCAGGCAAGAATATTGCAGTGGGATCTTCTCGGGCATGGGATTTTCTGGGCGAGAAAGTTGGAGTGGGATCTTCCCAGGCGTGGGATTTTCCGGGCAAGAATATTTTGAGTGGGATCTTCCCAGCCCACGGATTGAACGTGCGTTCTTTACCACTGTGCCACCTCGGAAGCCCAGAAGAAAGTTTGCAGGTATGCTTAAGCTAAGGATACTGACATGGGGAGACTGTCCTGGTTATTTGTGTGGGTCTAATGTAATCATGAGGGTCCTTATAAAAGTGAGGCGGGCGATCAGAGGAGTAGGAGGGATGTGTCTATGGAATCAAGAGGTTGGGGTGATACAAAGGAGTTGTGATCCTAAGAATGCAGGCAGCCTCTAGAAGCTGAAAAAAGCAAGAGACGCAAGCTGATAAAAGTCCTCCTGATGCGTAAATTTGAGAGCTCTGACCTCTAGAACTTTAAGAAAATTAATTCGTGTTGTTTTTAGCACAAGTATGGTAAGTTGTTACAGTAGCAATAGAAAACTAATATGTTAATACCATGGGTTGCCAATGTTCTGGTCATCTGAACAATTGTGGTTTCTTGAGCTTAGGTGACCTGTCCAGGGCAGAGAGCTAGGAAGGAACAGTGCTCACACAGGAACCAAACCCAGCGACTTCAGACTCTGGGCTCTTGCCCCTTCAGTCCATACTCCTCAGTTATGATGTTGATTGGAAAAAGTCATGAAGACATCTGTTACATCTCAGTCTTGTTTGTCAGCTTATAAACTGCTGTATTAGTCAAGGTTCTCCAGAGAAACAGATTGGAGGTGTGTGTGAGTGTGTGTGTGTGTATGTAGGGAGATTTATTTTCAGGAAATGCCTTGCATGATTGTGGGGGCTTGGCAAGTGCAAAATCTGATGGGGGAAACTAGCAGGCTGGATGCTTAAGAAATAGTCGCAGTTCAAGCCGGAAGACCATCTGCTAGAACTCCAGGAGGCATTGGTGTTGCAAGTGGAGCCCAAAGTCTGTCAGCTGGAGAATTCCGTTTGTTCAGGGGAGGTTAGCACTTTGTACTACAGGCTTTCCATTGACTGCATGAGACCCACTCACATTATGGAGGGCAATCTGCTTTACTCAGTCGACTGATTTAACTATAAATCTCGTCCAAAAGCAGCCTTACATGCTTGCCACATCTACTGAGCCTGCATTCTCTAGAGCCTGTGCTCCACAACCAGAGAAAGCCTCAACAAAGATCCAGCACAGCCAAAGTGTGAATAAATAACTACTTTTTAAAAAGTCTCCCAGAAGCATCCAGAGCAATGTTTGGCCAAATATCTGGGCACCACGGCCCAGTTAAAGTGAAGGTGATAGTCGCTCAATCGTGTCTGACTCTTTACGACGCCATGAACTGTAGCTCGCCAGGCTCCTCTGTCCATGGAACTCTCCAGAAAAGAATACTGGAGTGTGTTGCCATTTCCTACTCCAAGGGATCTTCCCAACCCAGGGACCAAACCTGAGTCCCCGCATTGCGGGTTAACTCTTCACTGTCTGGGGAGGCCCAAGTAAACTGGAGTGGGTAGCCTATCCCTTCTCCAGGACTCCCAACCCAGGGATAGAACCTGAGTCTCCCATATTGCAGGCAGATTCTTTACTGTCAGAGCCACCAGGGAATAAAAGTGTAGAGTTAACCTTTATTGAAAATTTAACCAATTAAACCCCTGCCTCATGTGACAAGTCCACAATGCCAAGGATACCAAAACGAGCCAGCTGGGGCCCTGGTCTCAAGGGACTCTTCTCACAGCGGTCTCTCTGTCCTTCCAATCCCGTTTGCCCAGCTGAGCGTGGATCCCACACTCGCCTAGTGTGGGTTTCACGCAGCTTGCTAAAATGTCAGTCTGGCCTCAGGACTGAAGAGAGACTATGCCCCCCTCAGGACAGCACCAACCCCCACCTCCGCAGTGTGATCCCAGAACCGCAAAGTCCACACTGAGCACACAGAGGTGTTCTTAAATTGATAAAAAAAAAAAAAAAGAAAGTAATCCTTCCCAGCCTGCACTAAAGCCTTCGTTGCGAAGCCTGGGTTTTCAGCTGGTTTGTTTCGTGTAGAGACTTTCTTAACCAAGTGTTAATAAAGGAAAACCAGCTTCAGACAGCTGCTGGTGGTTTTCCTTCACAGGACCACGCTGCAGCCTGCAGTTGTCAGCGTTTCAGTCTCCGGATATTCCTAAGTGGTAGGACAGAAGAACAGATTTCTTGTGGCTTCTCTACTGTGTGCAACACAGGGAAGCCCATGTCCCTTTCTTGCTGCCACACGTCACTCAGGCGCTCAGCCCAGGGTCCCACTCCTCAGCCCTGGCTCATGAGTCTGTAGCTAAATCAGCCTTAGTTTGGCAAAAAAGTACAGCACCTTGAAGTCTTCATCTCTACTAACCAGGTTTCAAAAGCCTTCGTTCTCCTTTCACCTGTTCACAATGTCAGTATCTTTGACACTTCTTAGATAAATGCATTATTGAATGAGCCATGTTTTGTCTGCTCTCCTCCTTGCCCAGCCCCTACCAGTTCCCTTAAAATATCTAGCTATCTGGTAAACGATTAGAAGAAAGAAGGTCAAATTATGAGATTTGGATTGCAGTGACTCAGTAGCAAGCAAAGCTGCTTTCAGTTTAGTTCAGTTCAGTCGCTCAGTCATGTCCGACTCTTTGCGACACCATGAATCGCAGCACGCCAGGCCTCCCTGTCCATCACCAGCTCCTGGAGTTCACTCAGACTTAAGCCCATCGAGTCAGTGATGCCATCCAGCCATCTCATCCTCTGTCGTCCCCTTTTCCTCCTGCCCCCAATCCCTCCCAGCATCAGTCTTTTCCAATGAGTCAACTCTTAGCATGAGAAGGCCAAAGTCCTGGAGCTTCAACTTTAGCATCGTCCCCTCCAAAGAAATCCCAGGGCCGATCTCCTTCAGAATGGACTGGTTGGATCTCCTTGCAGTCCAAGGGACTCTCAAGAGTTTTCTCCAACACCGCAGTTCAAAAGTATCAATTCTTCGGTGCTCAGCCTTCTTCACAGTCCAACTCTCACATCCATACATGACCACTGGAAAAACCATAGCCTTGTCTAGATGGATCTTAGTTGGCAAAGTAATGTCTCTGCTTTTCAATATGCTATCTAGGTTGGTCATAACTTTTCTTCCAAGGAATAAGCGTCTTTTGATTTCATGGCTTGCAGTCACCATCTGCAGTGATTTTGGAGCCCCCCAAAATAAAGTCTGACACTGTTTCCACTGTTTCCCCATCTATTTCCCATGAAGCTTCTTTAGGTGGGGGTAAAACTTTTCCTGCAAAGGGTCAGGCTTGTGCAATGTCCCCATTCTAATCCTGTAGCAATCGGCGAGATGACTCAGAGCCACTCTGACAAACGTAGGAACTCTTCAGAGTCTCGGGAGTGAAATACTGTCTTAGACTGAATCTTCCTTTTCTGATTAGAGTGGAGCCTGTCTCCTGCTTCCAGAGACAGGATCCAGTTTTCTCATTCATTTTCACCACAGTCAGAATGGAAAAACTGAAGTCATTGCTCTGATGGTAAGAAACATCTTGCAGCACCCACAGAGCCAGCAGTCTGTGCAGACAGGCGAGGGGGCGCCTTTCGCCCCTTTTCTGTATGGAAAGAGCTTCACTCCACTAAAACAGATGATTTTTAGTGCAGCCAACATGGCAGAAATAACTTAGACTCTGTCGATTTTTTTTCTTTTTCTTTTTTTAATAAAGATTTATCTGTTTCTTTCTTATAATCAACATCCATGGGTTGACCATAAAAATATATTCCTGAGTTTGAGGTCAGGAACTTTCTTGAGAGGTCAGGGAGACTCCAAATGGTTTGTGGAAACTAGAGCCACAAAACTCCACAAAGTAGGTTGGGGTGGACAGGACAAGCAGTACCTCGGTTTAGGGAAGATGAGCAAATCTTTTGGATTTCCATCTTTCTTGTAAAGCTGAAAAATAAGCTCTCCCCTGATGGGGGAGAAAGAGGGGAAATGAAACAAAGAATGGGCTTCCCTGGTGGTGTAGAGATTAAAGCGTCTGCCTGCAATGTGGGAGACCTGGGTTCGATCCCTGGGTTGGGAAGATCCCCTGGAGAAGGAAATGGCAACCCACTCCAGTATTCTTGCCTGGAGAATCCCATGGACAGAGGAGCCTGGTGGGCTACAGTCCATGGGTCGCAAAGAGTCGGACACGACTGAACGACCTCACTTTCACTTTCACTGCATTACTGCATTTCATCTTCACAACAAAGGGATGAGATGGATCTGTTACCCTCCCATGAATCACTTCCCTTGGCCTTCTTCCCTCCTGTCAAAGCCTGCTAGATATATTCTTTGCCTTTGGGTAGGAATGGCCAAGGGACCCAGTTTCCGACTATGGGACATAAGAGAATGACTCTTGGTGGAACTGGGAAAGGAATAGCTCTCTTGTCACTTACCTGCCGCCTGCTTTCTACATATAAATGCGGTTGTACAAGGACATGAGTGGTGGCTCAGAGGTTAAAGCATCTGCCTGCAATATGGGAGACCTGGGTTCAATCCCTGGGTAGGGAAGATTCCCTAGAGAAGGAAATGGCAACCCACTCCAGTATTCTTGCCCGGAGAATCCCATGGACGGAGGAGCCTGATGGGCTACAATCCACGGGGTCACAAAGAGTCAGACTGAGCGACTACACTTTCACTTTCACAAGGACATGATGCCTGGAGCTGTGGCAAGAGATAAAAGATTTGAGGGCTCGAAGTTTTCATACTGAGGATGATAGAATGAAGGATGGAAAGAGCTTGATTCTTTTTTGTAAATTATTTTTAATTGAAGAATAGTTGATTTACAAGATTGTATTTGTTTCAGATGTACAGCAAAGTGATGATTATATATATACATCCATATTTTTAGATTATTTTCCATTATAGGTTATTACAAGACATTGAACATAGTTCCCTGTGCTTCACAGTAAATTCTTGTTGGTTATCTGTTATATGTATACTAATTTGTGTTAATCACTACTCCTAGTTTATAATCTTTGATAACCATACATTATCTTCTATGTCTGTAAGTCTGTTTCTATTTTGTATATAGATTTATTTGTATTACTTTTTTTAGATTCCACATATAACTGATATCATATATTTGTCTTTGACTTAGTTCACTTAGTATAAATATTTTCTAGGTCCATCAACACTGCTGCAAATAGCAATATTTCATTCTTTTTAACAACTCACTGATATTCCACTGTGTATATACCACACCTTCTTAAGTCAGTCATCTGTTGATAGGCACTTGGATTGTTTCCATATCCTGGCTATTGAAAAGCTTTAAAAATTTTTTTACAATAACCTTGGCTGTTGAAAAGCTTCTAAGTTTGATTAGATTTCCATTTTTTAATTTTTGCTCTTATTTCTTATACTTTAGAAGAGTGATCTAAGAAAATATTCTGGTTCATGTCCAAGAATGTTTTGCCTATGTTCTACTTTAGGAGTTTTATGGTGCCATGTCATGAACTTCAGTCCATAGTTCATCAGACACTCTATCTATAAGATCTAGGCCCTTAAATCTATTTCTCACTTCCACTGTATAATCATAAGGGATTTGATTTAGGTCATACCTGAATGGCTTAGTGGTTTTCCCTACTTTCTTCAATTTAANTTTTCTGGGCTCCAAAATCACTGCAGATGATGACTGCAGCCATGAAATCAAAAGACGCTTACTCCTTGGGGGTAAGCCAACCAAGGTCCGTCTAGTCAAGGCTATGGTTTTTCCAGTAGTCGTGTATGGATGCGAGAGTTGTACTAAGCGTCTTTTAATTTCATGGCTGCAGTCACCATCTGCAGTGATTTGATTACTATGTGATTATTTAAAAATTAAATTCATCCTGTTAAAAATAGTTTCTAGCCAGTCATTGATATTAAGTCCAAATTGATTTACTGTTTCATATAATTATTAACAAGAAAGAGGATGTGCTATAGTGGGCTGCTATTGAGCTTAAGAAAAACAGTAACCAGGTAAGGAAAGGGAAGACCTAGATCTGATCGCTGTAACTGACAACAGTGGTTGGCTTCACTAGGAAATGTGGAAGAGAACAGAGTTTCAAGAAATAAAGCCGCACGTTCTTAATTGCTGTGGCCTTTCCCAGTTGGGGTCCGAGGGTGGAAGAACAAGAAAAAAAGCTGTTTCCCTTGTTACAGAATCTCAGGGTCCATGATTTCAACTGATGCAGAAAAAAAGGCATTTGAAAAAATTCAACATCTTTCCTAATAAAAACACTCAATAGACTAGGATTAGAAAAGGTTACTTCAACATAGTAAAGGCTGTATATGAAAAACTTGCAGCCAACATATTCAATGGTGAAAGATCAGGAGTAAGGGAAGGACGCTCACTTTCACCACTTCAGTTCAGCATCGTGGCTTCCCAGGTGTCACTGGTGGTAAAGAACGTGCCTGCCAATGCAGGAAATGTGGGTTTGATCCCTGAGTCAGGAAGATCCCCGGAGAAGGGCATGGCAACATGGTACCAGAAGCTCTACTTAGAATAATTAAGCAAGATAAAAGAAATAAAAGGCATTCAAATTGGCAGAGAAGTAAAATTATCTCTGTCTGCAAGTACGCACACACACACATACACTCTCTCTCTCTCTTTCTCTCTCTGTTGGAACAGCAGAGTGAGCTTTCCTGGTTGTCCAGTGGTGAGGATTCTGTACTGCCAGTGCAGGAGGCATGAGTTTGATTCCTGCTCAGGTAACTGAGATTCCCACATGTTGCATGGTGCAGCCAAACACACACACAGACACAGACACACATGCACAGCACACACACACATACTACAGACACACACACATACAAGCACAGGCACACACACAGATATGCACACATGTATACAGACACAAACACCACACAGACACACACACATATACACCAAACACAGAGATACAAGCACATATATATACAAACACATACACACCACACACAGACACACACACCACATATACACATACACACGCAGACACACACACATACACATATACACACATGAGCACACACACACACACACACACAGAGACACATACCAGTCATGCTTTAAAAAAAATTAGTTTTGCTTCTATACACTAGCAATGAACAGTCTGCTGCTGCTGCTAAGTCGCTTCAGTTGNAAACACATACACACCACACACAGACACACACACCACATATACACATACACACGCAGACACACACACATACACATATACACACATGAGCACACACACACACACACACACAGAGACACATACCAGTCATGCTTTAAAAAAAATTAGTTTTGCTTCTATACACTAGCAATGAACAGTCTGCTGCTGCTGCTAAGTCGCTTCAGTTGTGTCCGACTCTATGCGACCCCATAGACTGGACTATGCAGCCCACCAGGCTCCGCCGTCCCTGGGATTCTCCAAGCAAGAACACTGGAGTGGGTTGCCATTGCCTTCTCTAATACATGAGAGTGAAAAGTGAAAGTGAAGTCGCTCAGTCGTGTCCAACTCTTAGCGACCCCATGGACTGCAGCGCACCAGGCTCCTCCATCCATGAGATCCTCCAGGCAGGAGTACTGGAGTGGGGTGCCATTGCCTTCTCCAAATGAACAGTCTAAAAGGAGATTAATAAAGCAATTCAACTTACAGTAGCATCAAAAAGAACAAAATACTTGGCAATAAACTTAACCAAGGAGGTTAATTACACTTGAAAACTACAAAACATTCCTGAAAGAAAGGCACCAATAAATGGAAAGACATCCCATGTTCACAGATTAGAAGTTTTAATATTTTTAAGATGTCAGTACTATGCAACAAGATCTACAGATTCATCAAAATTTCAACACTTTTTTCAGATAGAAAATTAGTCCTGAATTTGTCATGGAATTTTATCAAGTGACCTGAAATAGTCAAAACAGTCTTTGGAAAAAAAGAATAACATTTGAGAGCTCACATTCCTGATCTCAAAATTTACTATAATTCTGTGACAATCAAAACAGTTTGGCACTACCATAAAGACAGACATATACATAATGCAGTACAATGGAGAACCCAGAAATAAACTTTCATAAATAGGGTTAAATAATTTCCTATAAGGGTGCCAAGACCATTTAATGGGGAAAAGACGGTCTTTTCAACAAATAATGTTGGGAAAACTGCATTTCAAAATGCAGAAAAATGCAAATGCAGAAAAGTTACGTTTGACCCTTCTCTTACACTATGTACAAATATTAACTCAGAATGGACCAAAGACTTAAATGTTACAGCTAAGACTTAGAAGAAAACATAATAAAAAAGCTTTATGATATTGAGTTTGGCAGTGATTTCCTAAATATGACACCAAAAGCACTGTCAAGAAAAGAAAAATAGTTGAGTTGGACTTTGTCAAATTTAAGAACTTTGCACATCAAAAGACACTATCAACAGAGTGAAAAGAAAGCCTCAAGAGTGGGATAAAAAGTCATATGTCTTCGATTAATATCCAGAATATATATTTTAAAAATGCATCCCAACAACAAAAAACCAACAATCCACTTTTAAATGGGCAAAAGACTTGAATAGACATCTCTAAAAGTGTACAAATGGCCACTAAACACATGAAAAGATGCTCAATACCTAATCAATAGGGAAATTCATATCAAAGCCATGAGATATCACTTAACATCCGTTAAAATAGTTATTGCCAAAAAAAAAAAAAAAAAAACCCAGCAGAGTTACAAGTGTTGACAAGGATTGAAGAAAGTAGAACCCATTGCTGGTAGTAATGTAAAATGGTACAGCTGCTGTGGGAAATGGTGTGGTGATCTTTCAAAAAAATAAAAATAGAATTACAAAATGATCCAGCAATTCCACTTCTGGGTGTATACTCAAACAAGCAAGAACTCTAACAGATATTTGTACACCCATGTTCATAGTAGCATTATTCACAATAGCCAAAAGATGGCAGCAACTCAAATGTCCACCAATAGACAAATGAATAAACAAAATATATTGCTTTGTGTATATGTATATAGATATGTGGGCAGACAGACAGACATATACATACATATAGTTGCTCCTTGTAAACTTAAAGGTTATGGGCATTGACCTTAGGAGTAGTCAAAATCTGCATATGACTTTACATCTGCAGTTCAGAATCCAAGGAACAACCAACCACAAATCATGTAATATCATTTAGTACATATTTAGTGAAAAAGATCTGTATCTAGGTGGATCTGCACAATTCAATACCATGTTGCTAAAGAGTCCACTATGTGTGTATATGTATGTGTGTATATATATTTGTATGTATATACATACAATAGTATTTATCTGAGCCTTTAAAAGTGATGAAATTCTATAACACATGCTACAACATGGATGTACCTAGAGGACATTATGCTAAGTGAAAAAAATAAGCCAGACACAAAAAGGCAAAAATTGTATGATTCTACTTTTATGATATACTTATGTCAAATAGGGACAGAAAGTAGCATAGTGGTTGCGACTAGGGGTAGAAGTGAGTGGGAAGTTGTCGTTTAATGAGTACAAACTTTCATCTTGGGAAGATGAAGTAGTTCTGGACGTAGAGGCTGGTGATGATTGTGCAACAGTATGAGTGTACTTAATGCCACTGAACTGTACACTAAGGAATGGTTAAAAGGGTAAATGTTATGTTATATATATTTTACCATCAAAACAAACAAAAATCTCAAGGTCAATGTGCCAAGCGTGGAATTCAGAATAATGGCAAAAAGCCATTTTGAGTGGCTTTTTGCACTTGTGCTAAGCATCTGATCAAGCCAAATATCAGTAAGGAAGATGGAGTGAAACTGGCTGTAGTTTTCAGCTGTAGTTATCTTCCAACAAGTTAGGACAGCATGCTTGTTGTATGAGTCCTGTCCTGCTAGTTTCATTGGAAATGAATCCTGTCCACATCAATGGAGAGTTTTATTAACTACGGTTTATTGGGTTCACTAAAACAGTTCATTATTTAACAACTCAAAAGGTTCTTCAGCCGCAGACATATTCTGTCACTAAAGCACCGAACAGAAATCCATCTAAGATGCTCTGTAGATAAGTTCTTAGTACAAGGAATGCATTTTCCTGGAAACACGCTGGAGCCTCCACATGGCCCTTTAAGAAGACACTGACCTCTTTGAAACTAGGGCTGCAAGATCCAGGGGACTAGGGGCGACTTCCAGTTTCACAGATTTTTTTCTGAACTCTGATTCTCAAAAAAGACTAAATGAAGGACTCATCAGAAGACTCAGAATAGAATCTGTCACATACCAGTTCTATGAGGTCATGCACAATCTTGTGGAGGCATCAAGATGAAGGAAGACAGATAATCTCAGCCTCTTTTAACATGATTTATTGGCGTCTAGAGAGACTCCAAGACTAGAAAAATTGTCTTCAATTAAAATATATAGACCCGTTGGACTCTTTTAGACTAAAAATAACAGTTAAATCCTAGGATCAGGACTAGCATGCATTAGGCATGCATTTCTGACTACCCAGTCTCATTCAAGCCAGCTCAGGTACCATAAGTCTCCCAGCCAAAGCAGAGGGAGAATTTGTATTTCCAGATCTTTACCTTTGACCTCTTTCTGTCTAAAACATACAGGAGCATCATCAGGGGTTTTAGAGAGCTTATGACTTCATGTAAGCTTCTTCAGTTAAAACCAGTGAGTTTCCAATATGGACGCAGGTCAGTTCTCAACCTCTTGAATTCTTCATATGTTATCCTCAAGGTGGCTGCTTACTTATGAATTAGCTGTGTGTTTTCCGGGATCAACCACCTCCTTGGAAAACTTACTGTATCTCATGCAAGAAACTTGGCCTCCATTCTGTGCTCTCCAGAGACAGCTGTGTGAGTTTCAGGAGCAATACTTCAGGCAGAGGATCCTCTGTGGTCGGGAGAGCCCCGAATTTGGATACGATTTCACTTGAATATTCATTGGCTTCAGTAATTTGGTTATAGTAGGAGAAGACTCCTAATTCCAAGGGGTCAAATATCCTCCTTGAAATGAAAATGGAAAAGATGAACTGACTCATGGAAAGAATTTTGTGATAAACCTAATATCCTGGGGCCACTTTTGTAATAGTACCTCCTCTTCTCATCATTCATTTCCCTTGTGTGTGTCTTGAGCAATATCATTTTTAAAGATTTCTCTGTCAGCAACCCAAGTCAAGGCCTCTAGAGGAACTGGTATATTGTTTGAAAGATCCATGGGCTCTCTGTTTCAATGAAATGTAGGAGTAAGGAGGATGTAAAGAGCAAGATGTCTGTTGGGGACAGACAGCCTTAAGTCAACAGCACTCTGGGATTAGAATTAAGAGACATCATCCCAAGGGAGATATTTAAACAGAATGGGAGTTAGATGGTGTTAGCAGTTATATTGGAGAAGGAAATGGCAACCCATTCCAGTAGTCTTGCCTGAGAATCCCGTAGACAGAGGAGCCTGGTGGGCTGCTGTCAATGGGGTCGCACAGAGTCAGACATGACTGAAGCGACTTTACATACACGCATTGGGGAAGGAAATGACAACCCACTCCAGTGTTCTTGCCTGGAAAATCCCTGGGACGGAGGAGCCTGGCTGTCCATAGGTTTGCACAGAGTCAGACGTGACTGAAGCAACTTAGCAGCAGCAGCAGCTGCAGTTACATATACAGATGGCAAATAAGCATATGAAAGGATACACAACATCATATGTCATTAGGGAACTGCAAATTAAAACAATGGGATGGCACTACATACCTCCTGCATGCATGCTAAGTCACTTGAGTTACGTCTGATCCTTTGCGACCCTATGTACTATAGCCCACCAGGCTCTTCTGTCTATGCGATTCTCCAGGCAAAAATACTGGAGTGGGTTGCCATGCCCTTCTCCAGGGGATCTTCCCAGCCCAGGGCTTGAACCGGAGTTTCTTATGTCTCCTGCATTGGCAGGCCAGTTCTTTACCACTAGCGCCACCTGGGAAGCCCCTAGAAAGGCTAAAATCCAGACATTGACAATGCCAAATGCCATCAGTGAAAAGATCAGTGGTCATCACAGATTTGGTGAAGGGAAGGATGAATAGGGGGAACACACAGGATTTTTAATGGATCTATAGGAACTCTGGGCTTCCTATAGATCCCAGGGACACAGAGTTCCATGCCTGGGTCAGGAAGATCCTCTAGAGGAGGAAATGGCAACCTACTCTAGTTCTTGCTGGGATAATCCATTGGCTGGCAGGCTACAGTCAATAAGGTCACAAAGAGTCAGACACGACTGAAATGACTTAGTGCACACACATGGGAACTCTATGTACTTTTATTTGATTTTTCTCTAAATCTGAAACTTCTAAAAAAAATCAAGTGTACTAAAAAAAAAACAAAACAAAACATGAAAGAACTGCTGACAAGAGGGCTGAGAATCCTCCTGCCAACGCAAGAGACACGGGTTTGATCCCCGGGTCAGGAGGATACCCTGGAGTAGGAAATGGCAACTCACTCCAATATTCTTGCCTGGGAAATCCAATGGACAGAGGAGCTGGGTGGGCTACAGTCCAGCGGGTCACGAAGAGTCAGGACGCGACTGAGAATGCATACACACACACAAACACGCACAGTGCCTGTGTGCATAAAGAAAGAGCCAAGCAGAGATTCGCATATTCTCTGTGGAGTATTTGTGTGTTTGTTAAGCAGGAAACAAAGTGGGGTTTCTTAAAATGAGGTTCAAGAACCAACTTCATCAAAATCAACTGGGTTGACTATTAAATGAAGACTCCTGAGTCAAAACTATTGAATCAAAGTTTCTTGGAGTGGGATCTAGAAATCTACATTTAGAACACTCCACTGATTCCTATGCTCGTTAGGTTTATGACCTGCTAGTTGCCTGGAAAATCCCATGGATGGAGAAGTCTGGTGGGCTGCAGTCCATGGGGTCGCGAAGAGTAGGACATGACTGAGCGACTTCACTTTCACTTCTTACTTTCATGCATTGGAGAAGGAAATGACAACCCACTCCCGTGTTCTTGCCTGGAAAACCCCAGGAATGGGGGAGCCTGGTGGGCTGCTGTCTATGGGGTCGCACAGAGTCAGACACGACTGAAGCAACTTAGCAGCAGCAGCAGCAGTGTGCCCCATACCAATCTACAATCTACCAACTGGCAAACTCTACCAATCAGTATACTCTACTAATGGCATTCTATTTTTTTTTTTTTTTTTTTGTCCACTAAATTCTTACATATGTAACAAGTCTGTGAACTTGGGAGCTGGGAATGAGGAAGTGTGGGATGGACACATACAGATGGAAGCCAGTGAACAGCTGTTTGGAGAAGGTTGTGAGCCTGTATCCATCAGAGATGACCAACGGAAAGTAGCGCATAAGCTGCAAGTCAAGGAGTGATAAATGACTTCCAAGAAGAGCTATGAAAGAGGCCAAAAGAGAAAAAAACAAAAGCAAGAAAACCACACACACACACACACACACACACACACAACCCCAAACCAAGACAACTCCAAATAAAGAACAGGAGTATGAAAGATGAGCATTTTCCATCCTTGATGTTACATTATTGTATTGGCCAGATTGTGGTTTCCTATTTGAATAAATTACTGTAACCTGAAACTGAGGTAACAAAATAAATGAAAGTGCCATAGAAGGGAGCATAACATATCTTTCTCATGTGTCCCATATCCACTTGTGTCATAAAATAAGGTCCCTTTTCTGTTCACATATGTTTTATTATTGCTTTTAGTATCTGTAGCCAGATATGTACCTATCTTCCTTACTCTTATTTACCTCTGAGTTCCCACTGTCAAGCACATGCAGTGCAGTCTGTAAATATATATTTTGTTAATTAACTAATGAAAACAGCATCTCGGGATAGAGTCACACTTTCCATTGGAGTGGCTGTTACATAAATGAGGATAATTAACCTTAGGAAGCATCACTATGAGCAAAGATAGTGGAGGTGATGGAATTCCAGTTGAGCTATTTCAAAGCCTGAAAGATGATGCTCTGAAAGTGCTGCACTCAATATGCCAGCAAATTTGGAGAACTCAGCAGTGGCCACAGGACTGGAAAAGGTCAGTTTTCATTCTAATCCCAAAGAAAAGCAATGCCAAAGAATGTTCAAACTACTGCACAATTGCACTCATCTCGCACAGTAGCAAAGTAATGCTCAAAATACTCCAAGCCAGGCTTCAACAGTACATGAACCATGAAATTCCAGATGTTCAAGCTGGATTTAGAAAAGGCAGAGGAACCAGAGATCAAATTGCCAACATCCATTGGATCATTGAAAAAGCAAGAGAGTTCCAGAAAAGCATCTACTTCTGCCTTATTGACTACGCCAAAGCCTTTGACTGTGTGTATCACAACAAACTGTGGGA
The DNA here is from genome assembly GCA_006410615.1 of Neotragus moschatus. Classification (NCBI taxonomy): domain Eukaryota; kingdom Metazoa; phylum Chordata; class Mammalia; order Artiodactyla; family Bovidae; genus Neotragus; species Neotragus moschatus. The sequence continues at coordinate 1,811,107 of SJYA01000266.1, forward strand.
AATTCTGAAAGATATGGGAATACTAGGCCACCTGATTTGCCTCCTGAGAAATCTGGATGCAGGTTAAGAAGCAACAGTTAGAACTGGACATAGAATAACAGACTGGCTCCAAATCGGGAAAGGAGTACAGTCAAGACTGTATATTGTTACCCTGCTTATTTAACTTATATGCAGAGTACACCATGAAAAACGCTGGGCTGGAAGAAGCACAAGCTGGAATCAAGATTGCCAGGAGAAACATCAATAACCTCAGATATGCAAATGATACTACTCTTATGGCAGAAAGCGAAGAAGAACTAAAGAGCCTCTTGATGAAAGTGAAAGAGGAGAGTGAAAAAGTTGGCTTAAGGCTCAACATTCAGAAAACTAAGATCATGGCATCTGGCCCCGTCACTTCATGGCAAATAGATGGAGAAACAATGGAAATGGTGAGAGACTTTATTTTTGGAGGCTCCAAAATCACTGCAGATGGTGACTGCAGTCATGAAATGAAAAGACGCTTGCTCCTTGGAAGAAAAGCTCTGACCAACCTAATTAGCATATTGAAAAGCAGAGACATTACTCTGCCAGCAAAGGTCCGTCTAGTCAAAGCTATAGTTTTTCCAGTAGTCATGTATGGATGTGAGAGTTGGACTATAAAGAAAGCTGAGTGCCAAAGAATTGATGCTTTTGAACTGTGGTGTTGGAGAAGACTCTTGAGAGTCCCTTGGATTGCAAGGAGATCCAACCAGTCCATTCTAAACATCAGCCCTGGATGTTCTTTGAAAGGAATGATGCTAAAGCTGAAGCTCCAGTACTTTGGCCACCTCATGGGAAGAGTTGACTCATTGGAAAAGACTCTGATACTGGGAGGGATTGGGGGCAGGAGGAGAAGGGGACGACAGAGGATGAGATGGCTGGATGGCATCACTGACTCGATGGANAATCAACTCTGAATATTCATTGGAATGACTGATGCTGAAGGTGAAGCTCCAATACTTTGGCCACCTGATGAGAAGAGCCAACTCATTAGAAAAGACTCTGATGCTGGGAAAGATTGAAGGCAGGAGGAGAAGGGAACAACAGAGGATGAGATGGTTGGATGGCATCACCAATTCAATGGACGTGAGTTTGAGCAAGCTCTGTGAGTTGGTGATGGACAAGCAAGTCTGGCATGCTTCAGTCCATGGGGTCGCAAAGAGTCAGACAAGACTGAGCAACTGACCTGAACTGAACTGAAAGGCAGAATACAATAGGCATTATGGACTTCATTCATCCTGTAAGCAGTCAGAGAAAGAAAATGAATTACATCCTTAAAAAGATCACTGATCTCCACCCTTTCACTCTTCACCTCCCTTCCCATGCAAGAATACTGGAGTGGACTGCCATTCCCTTCTCCAGGGAATCTTCCCATCCCAGGGATCAAACCTGGGTCTCCGGCATTGCAGGCAAATTCTTTACTGTATGAGCCACAAAGGAATCCTGAGAGTAGGCCCATGCAATAAATAAATAAATAAAAATTCCAAAAACCTGTGTCCTGGCTAAGAGCAGGGAACTAAGGCACTGAAATTTTAGAAAAGACAATATTTGTAATTTTTTTTCACAAAATGTATATTTAGAAAAATGCATACATCATAAATGCATAAATCAGGAAAATGCATTAGTGTACATCACAATGAATTTTCACAAAATTAAGACATTCATGCAATCACATCAAGAACAGAGTATCCCTAGTGTCTTAGGCATCTTTCTGGGCTCCCTTCTAGTTATTTCCTACTTCTCCCCAGAGTGACTATTATTTAACTTCTAACTCCATAGATTAATTCTGTTTGCTTTTGAATTTATACACTTGGAGGATTTATGTAATAAATTCTTGTTTAGTGTGATTGAGATGCCATAAAAAGTATCATAATCTGAGCAGCTTAAATGACAGAAATTTAATTTCTCATCGTTCTGGAGGCCAGAAGACCTAGCTCAAGGCCCCAGCATATTCAGCTTGTGGCAGGAGCTCTCTTCTTGGCTTGCAGATGGCTATCTTCTTGCTATGTGCACACAAGACAGAGATGGGGGGAAAGTGCAAGCAAGCAAGATCCCCAGTGTCTTTTCTCTTAAGAACACTAATGCTATTTAATTGTGGCCCCATTTTTGACCTTATTTAACTTTAATTATCTCTTAAAGGTTCTATGGGCTTCATAGGTGGCTCAGAGGTAAAGAATCTGCCTGTCAATGCAGGAGACTCAGATTCGAGCCCTGGGTCAGGAAAATCTCCTGGAGAAGGAAATGGCAACTCACTCCAGAATTCTTGCCTGAAAAATCCCATGGACAGAGGAGCATGGTGGGGTACAGTCAATGGGGTCACAAAAGAGCTGGACATGATTTAGTGACTAAACAACAACAAAATGGCTCTATCTCCAAACACGTCATATTGGGGGTTAAGATATCAATGTATGAATTTCACATCAACACATTCAATCCATCACAGATTTCTCTCTCTCTTACTCATCATTATCTTTGTGAGATTCACCCATGTTATTGCATGTAGTTTTATTCTTTTTGAAAGTGAAAATGAAAGTCTTTCAGTCGTGTACAACTCTTTGTGACCCCATGGACTATACAGTCCATGGAATTCTCCAGGCCAGAATACTGGAGTGGGTAGCNGTGGGCTGCCGTCTATGGGGTCGCACAGAGTCGGACATGACTGAAGCGGCTTAGCAGCAGCAGCAGCAGTGACTTGAAGGGGAGTGAGTGATTTTCTGGATTATGGTGGCATTCTGTTTCTCATACGTTTATCATGTGAGCACACTCGGTAAAAAATTATCAAGCTGTACACTTCTAAAGTGTGCACTTTTCTCTGTAATACACTCTAATAATATTTTGTTTATAATCTCAGTAGATACACAAACCCTAGGAAGTTGTCAAGGAAGCTATTATTATGTCTCTATATTATAACTGAAAAAAAATGAGGTAAAGATGGGAACTCAGGTACACTTATGGTTGATTTATGTCAATGTATGGCAAAATGAGTACAGTGTTGTAAAGCAAAACAAACTAAAAAATAAAAATTAAAAAAAAATGAGATAAAGAGAAGATAAATAGCCTTTTAAAAGTACATAAATTACTTTTTACTTTGTGAATCAGGGCTAAAACAGTGCTTTATTGTATTGAAGGTGAAGAAATGTTATGCCTTGTCTTAATTATGTTTTTTTTCCCCTCTCAGTAGGAAGTGGTGCTTCAGAATCATATGTTACTAATTATATACCAACGTCNTGAGATAAAGAGAAGATAAATAGCCTTTTAAAAGTACATAAATTACTTTTTACTTTGTGAATCAGGGCTAAAACAGTGCTTTATTGTATTGAAGGTGAAGAAATGTTATGCCTTGTCTTAATTATGTTTTTTTTCCCCTCTCAGTAGGAAGTGGTGCTTCAGAATCATATGTTACTAATTATATACCAACGTCTCATACATCCCAATATTCAGGTAGAAAAAAATGAGTAAAGATATATTTCACTTCTCTTAGTAGAAGTAAAAATAAAGTATATAGAAGTTTATTATTCTAAATTTACCAAAAGAAATAACCATCTAAAATTGTTGACTAATAAATTTTTTTCTAAACCAAACAACCAATCACATCATCAAGTAAAATCTTTATTTTATATACAAAATTGTACACGTAAAGTTCTCATTTTCCATGTGAGAAAAACTGAGCAGAACTGAGCTGAGATATTGTACATGGAATTAACTACCAGGGCTAATACTAAAATAAAGCAAAAGAAAAGATAATTTCATCCACAACTAGTCTTGGTATAAATTAACTGGACAAATTTTACAATTATACAATCATTAAAATGAACTAGGAGAAAGTGGCAAGCAAATGGTAGGAAAATCAACAATCTAGCCCTGAATGTCCCCACAAGCACTTTAAAGTTAAAGTAAAATGTTAATTTGACATGAAATTAAAATTTATAAACAAATTCCCAATAGATGAGATTACTCTTCTCCTTTGTTAGTTTTAATCTTTCAAGTTATCACATGAAAGAGTTTGTTCATTTTATTCTTTAAAATGTTTATTTTCTTACTGAAAAGCCAATAAGTAAAGTCATCTCCAAGATGTTTTTGAAAAATTTAAACAACTAAAACCTCACATTTTAGCACAATTACTATGCTCCTATTATCTTGCAGATGGTTTCGTGTATTTACATCATGGTAATCCTGAGGTATGTACTTTTTTCTTTTTAAGTGACAATAGCAACATGACACATGTTCACTGAAACATTTTTAAGTAGTAGAAGCATATAAAAGTAAAGGAAAATTTTATTCCCTCTCACTCTCAGGAGTAAGCACTCTTAACCAGCCACCTTTTTTTCTGCATATTCATACATACACACCTATTATTTTGTCTTTTGTTACTACCACTTAACATTTGCTGTAAACATTTTCCCATGTGTCTGCAAAATTGCTATTTTAAAGGCTACATAGCATTCCTTTGTGTGGATGTAGTAATCAGGGCTCTTAATTCTAAGTGACAGAAACCCAGCTTAAACAAAAATAGAGACCTAATGGCCTATGTAACTGGAGTAGACATGAGTGGAGAGATGTTAGGATTCAGGACTCAAATTCTGTTTCCAGGAATGTGCCAGCTGAGTTTCTGTCTCTTTTCGCCTCTTGTGTCTGCTTGCATATTGGCCTTACTTGATTTTGCTGCAGCCGGCCGGAATTTCCCCATGTGGCTGGCAACATGGAGTTGTATTTTTCCAATCCTTGACAATAGGAGCAAAAGAATGTCTTTCTAACTAATTCTAAAGGAAAATTCCTAGGAAAGGACTTTTATTGGCTTATCCCTAAAGCAATCACTGTGTGCTGTGAAAATGGGACAATTTGATTGGTCACTTTGGGTCATGTGCCTACCTTTATGTTTGAAAGGGATGCAGGAAGTGATAGGGAAGAAACATGCTTAGCAGCCAGAAATCATATCCTTCATAGATACTGTATCCTGGGCTTTGAGGCTGTTTTGGTATTTTGCCTATGATTAATAATCTTGAGAATAGCTTCAAGATGTTACTCCTATAGGATTTTTTCTTTATGAAAAATTCTTTGGTGTAGAATTCCTGAATCAAACAGTATCACACAGATATTCCTATGGTTCTTGCTATATGTTGTTTTATTGTCTTCCAAAATAGTTGTACCAAAGAAACAGCTAATAAAAAATGAGGGCCTGTTAAAAATTTAAGTTCACTTATTAATTCAACAAATATTTGTTCAGTTATGTGCCATCCATCCAACATGTCTCAGAGTTAGGAAGTCAGCAGTGTCTAAGCTCAAACCCATCTGAGCAATCCGACTACATTATAGCAGGAAGAATACACATCAGGAAATAATGAGTTCAGTTTAGAAGTCCCTGTGGATCCTTGTGGGTGGGCAAATGGTCTTGAAATGGATCTATCAATTATCAACTTTCCTAGAATGGTTTTAGCCATTTTGAGTTGTCCAAATGACTGTTTTTCATTCAAAACTTCATTCAAATTAACTTCACAGATGCAATATAAATTGTAATCTGAGGCATCATCCACAAGCTAGCTTCTTTGATTCCTTGAGGTTTGGTTTGCTCATTTCTGGCTAAGAATACCTGCCAAGCTCTCTCTTCAGGGTCACTGAGGGGACCAAAGGTGGAGAATGAGGGGTCAAGGAGACTGGGTGCTTAAGGAGTGATGAGAAGGTTTAGAGGAGTTAATGTGGCGAATGTGATAGGAAATTTAAAAACTGAAAAAATAAATTTGGGGAGTTCCCTGCCCGCCTAGTGTTAGGATTTCATGCTTTCGTTGCCAAGGCCTGGGTTCCATTCCTGGTCAAGGAACTGAGATCCTGTCTCAGTGCCAAAAAATAAATAAATAAAACATAAATTTGTTAAACTGTGTAATAGGAAGGTAAGCTATTATTGGAGGAGGTGCTGCAATATCAGCTCTTTTTATATGGAAATATGGCACAAAATTATAACTGTGGAAAATAAAACTGAATTTTGAAAATACATCATCACTTTTGCTAAAAAAACATAAGGAAAAAACATTTCTAAAATACCTCTTCCTTTAACTGGAAGTTCTTGTTAGGTTATGACCATTTTATTAAACATGGTGATAGAAAGATGAGTTAATAAAAACAAATGGATGAATTCACATAGAGTTGCTAACTTCCCTTCAGATTTGAGTTAAATGAGCAAGAATTTATCATGTAAGGCATGAATAACAGAGCATGTGAAATGTATTGACTAAACTTTTTCAGGGTTACAGCCATAGATTCCTTTTCCCCATGACTAAAAGCAAACTTAGTGGTCATTTAGAGTTCCTTATTCTATAGACTATTTTGGTTTCATTGCTTTAACAGAAACTTTCAAAGCATGCTTCCACTTGGTTAATACTCATCTATTTAAAAAAGACATGTTGTGGCTATTTTTGAAAGGTACTTAATAGGGAAACCATTAGAACTATTATGGAGTGGTACAAATTATTTAGGAAAACATTTTCGTTATGGAATCATAAGATTTAAAAATAGTTGGTATTTACACTAAAATGTTCATAAAATGCTTTATGAATGAAGGCCTCAGTAATCTCTAAAATGCGTTCACAGTTGTTTGGTTCCATTATAAGCAGTAGTAAGAATGGAAATTCTAGAATCTCACCTCTATTGTTGTTCAATTTCCAACAGTAGGTTCAAAAGATTTGCATACTTTTAGGATCCATGAGCTGTCTAGAACCATCTTTCTGGTGCTTGCCACATTATGTGGACTATTATCAAATGGTTGACTAAAAGCCAAATTCTGGCAGAAAGATTAATTAAGAACTTAATTATCACTATCTGCTAAGTACCATTTTGTTTAAGTCATTCTTTATAATTTTCTCACTAAGGTTAGCATATGCAAATATTGTCCATTCTTATTCTCATGGTAAGAAATAGAAGACTTATGAATTCAAATGGCTCCCAAATGATATCCAAATATACACTGAGTCATGGATGACCTCAGACCAAGATAAAGAAACAATTATAGTCAGGTGTTTGAGGTAGAAACAGAAAATTCATGAACTGGCCCATTATCCTTCCTATGTTATTAGGTACATCCTTTAGAAGTAAATACAGCAAGTGACAGCTATAATTTCTGTCACCATTTTGATTGAAGTATGGTATGGAGGATCATTTTCTTCTAATTCATATTTTGTCATGAAATTATTGTGAAGCTTTGGGCAGCTGACAACACTTAAAACAGACAGGGCCACGTGACACGGCACAAAGTACACTGGCTTTGATGTTGAGCAGAGTCTTGACACTGACCCTTCATTTGTCATCCTGTCATTTATCTGACCCCTCATGTAACTTTTCTTGAGCATCCTCTTTGGGTCAGGCATCACCTGGAAAGTGAAGCTCAAAGAACCAAATCAGACTTGTTATTTGCCCTCAAGGAATTTATATTAGCAGCATGAGATAGGCAACAAACAAATCTACAAAACCTATAAAATGGGAGTCCTGTGCAGACTGAGATGACGTACATAAAATACTTGACATTGTCCTTAACTTGTAACAGGTATATAACAAAACAACTTTAACTGTTCTTCTTCATTCAGCTATTCATTCAACAATTTCTTCCAGTGCCAGATAAGCTTATGGCACTGTTCTGGGTGATGCACAAGAGTCAAGGTAGTACAGGTCACAGCTCAACCCTCAAGAGTCACCATATAGGGACTTCCCTGGTTGTCCAGTGGTCAAGAATCTGCCTGCCAATGCAGGGGACGTGGGTTTCAATCCCTGGTCTGCAGGAAGATCCCGCATGCCTCGGGGTAACTAAGCTGGTGTGCCACAACTCCTGGGCCGGTGACAACACTCGCCCCGGAGCCCGTGCTCTGCAGCAAGAGGAGCTGCCGCAGCGAGAGCCCTGCACACCTCGAGGAGGAGCATCCCCTGCTCACCACAACCAGAGAAAGCCTGCACAGCATCAAAGACCCAGCACAGCCAAAAAAGTAAATAAATAAATATTTTTTTAAGTTACCATATAAAAGTTGAAGGGAAAAGAGTGGAAGGGAGTAAATCAATTCCATAGATACTTTCTGCATAAGGTGGAATTGAATACATGTCAATTATGTCTTACAAGTTAGACATAGTATAAATGGAATAGGAAGACAACTAGAACTGGATAAAAGGATTGCGACAGTAAATGTGTTGGTGAAATTGGCTGTCATTGAAGTATAGTTTACCACGCAGTAGATTTACATGAATTATTTTTGTTTGTTTTTGGCTGCACCATGCAGCTTGTGGGATCTTAGTTCCCTGACAACGAGGGATGGGACTTGGCCCCAGGCAGTGGAAGCTTGGAGTCCTAACCACTGGACCTCTAGGGAATTCCCTACATGAATTTTTCCAGTAAGTTTTGGCACTCAAGTTTCAGAGGACAGAAGACTGTGGGGTGACTCAGAATTAGAAATCAGTCTGGCAAGCAGAAGAGACAATCAAAGAGTCAAGAGGAACAAGAGAAGGCAATGTTAAAAATGCCAGACCCTTGAGTCCAAGCTGGTGAACCTTGCTAGAGAAGTCAGGGAAATCAGAAGGAGATGACTGTCAAGATAGGGAGGGAGAGAAGGAAAGGGGTCACAGAAGGTGGAGGGCATGCTCAGTGCTCAGAGAAGGAGTGGACAGTATCAAAGGACAGAAGTCTGTGGTCAGAGGAAGGGAACTCATAATCTTGACATATAATGTACACCTGTCTCAAGTGGTGACCCCAAGTAGAATCATATCAAGTAGATACGCGTCAAGTAGACCCCAAGTAGAGGGCCCAGTGTGGCAGACGTGAGATCTATTGCTCATCCTCCTTTCCAGAAAGGATTTGCTATTCAGCTTCAAGAAGTGTGGTTAGCTGACAGCCTCTAGCCGTCAGCTCCTTCCACAACCTGCTTTGTGCTGGAGCTGAAGTCACTCTCTTCATGAGATTAGCCCCCGAGGCAATGACTGAGCAAGGCAGTGGTGTAAGAACTGGCCATTCCCATCCAACACGGACTCTTGGAACTGGCCATCAGAGCGCTGTGCTCCCTGTTGGGCTGCTGAGAAAGCATTGCCCTCTGACCACTCTCCTCCTCAATCCTGTTCACTCCCCTTTCCTTTTACGAGGGTCACACCCTCAGAAAACCTTTTTTACTCCTAACTTTATCTCACCATCTGTTTCCAAAAGAACTCACTATAGAATTTTGACTCCTGTCACATCCATTATCTTATTTTATACCTATAATAACTGAGATGGTAGAGATAATAAGAGCAACCATGCTTCACTCTACCAAGGACACTTAAGTAAGCTGACCATGCTTACACTGCTGGGCTGTACCAAAGGTGGATTAGAACCTTACTCCAAATCGTTTCCAAGCTTGGTGCTCTTTACCTCGGGGATGTTAAGCAGAATAATGAGTGGCAACAAAAAGTCCTGAAAGAAGTCACAATTGGGGATCTGCCAAGCTTTGTAGAATTAGCATAAAGTAGAAAAGTAAAACATCATAGTTGAAAACAGTTCTACCCTTAACATAGTACATATCGTGTAAACAAGAGGAGAATTATAAATTATTCTAAATGCTTGTATTCATTTTAACAATTCCTTTCATGTATGTTTAGGAAAATTGTAATGTTAATGTGAGGTGTTTTCAGGTGTTACTTCACTATCAGTGGATCACACCAGAGTCAAGTAATTTCCACATCCTAGCGAAATAGTACTGGAGAAGGCAATGGCACCCCACTCCAATACTCTTGCCTGGAAAATCCCATAGATGGAGGAGCTTGGTAGGCTGCAGTCCATGGGGTCACTAATAGAACACGACTGAGCGACTTCACTTTCACTTTTCAGTTTCATACATTGGAGAAGGCAATGGCAACCCACTCCAGTGTTCTTGCCTGAAGAATCCCAGGGACAGCGGAGCCTGGTGGGAGGCCCACCTATGGGGTTGCACAGAGTTGGACACGACTGAAGCGACTTAGCAGCAGCACCGAAATAGGACAATCCCCTTTTGAACTATTATTAGCTTTTTTTTTTTAAACCACAAACAAGGTAAGTTACAAATAGCAGTTTCTTTACTGAAAACTGCTTGAGCATTCTTTTCTCTTTCCCTATTTTTTCTCTTGAACTTTGAAATAATAAAATGCAAAAACAATTTCATAGTCATTAAATGAAATTTGAGAAATACAGAAATGTACACAGATGACAGTAAAAGTTACCCATAACACCAGTGCTATTAGTATTTTGGCTTTAGATCTTCATCATCTACCAGTGTGCATACATATGTACCTTCACTTCCTTACTCTGACTCTAAACACCATGCTACATCAGGAACTCGTGACTATAATTCACCCTGGACATTCATGCAAGTCCAAGATCTCATACTGATGAAGTCACTGAAACCTACCTATTACTCCCAACATGAATTAACAATATGAAATGTCTTAAATCTCAGATCTCACAGGTTTGGATGCCAAACTTAGTTCCTCTATGTTTATTTTTGTTGTTATACCCTTGGATTGAAGAAGGAAATGGCAACCCGCTCCAGTATTCTTGCTTAGGAAATCTCATGGACAGAGGGAGCCTGGCAGCCTACAGTCCAGTTCAGTTCAGTCGCTCAGTCATGTCCGACTCTTTGTGACCCCTTGAACCACAGCACGCCAGGCCTCTCTGTCCATCACCAACTCCCGGAGTTCACCCAAACTCATGGCCATTGAGTCGGTGATGCCATCCAGCCATCTCATCCTCTGTTGTTCCCTTCTCCTCCTGCCCTCAATCTTTCCCAGCATCAGGGTCTTTTCCAATAAGTCAGCTCTTTGCATCAGGTGGCCCAAATATTGGAGTTTCAGCTTCAACATGAGTCCCTCCAAAGAACACCCAGGACTGATTTCCTTAAGGATGGACTGGCTGGATCTCCTTGCAGTCCAAGGGACTCTCAAGAGTCTTCTCCAACACCACAGTTCAAAAGCATCAATTCTTTGGTGCTCAGCTTTCTTCACAGTCCAACTCTCACATCCATACATGACTACTGGAAAAACCATAGCCTTGACTAGATGGACCTTTGTTGACAAAGTAGTCTCTGCTTTTTAATATGCTTTTTAGGTTGGTCATAACTTTCCTTCCAAGGAATAAGCGTCTTTTAATTTCATGGCTGCAGTCACCATCTGCAGTGATCTTGGAGCCTCTCAAAATAAAGTCAGCCACCGTTTCCACTGTTTCTCCATCTTTTTGCCATGAAGTGATGGGACCAATGCCATAATCTTCGTTTTCTGAATGCTGAGTTTTAAGCCAGCTTTTTCACTCTCCTCTTTCACTTTCATCAAGAAGCTCTTTAGTTCTTCTTCACTTTCTGCCATAAGGGTGGTGTCATCTGCATATCTGAGGTTATTGATGTTTCTCCTGGCAATCTTGATTCCAGCTTGTGCTTCTTCCAGCCCAGCTTTTCTCATGATGTACTCTGCATAGAAGTTAAGTAAGCAGGGAGACAATATACAGCCCTGACGTACTCCTTTTCCTATTTGGAACCAGTCTGTTGTTTCTCAGAGAAGGCAATGGCAACCCACTCCAGTACTCTTGCCTGGAGAATCCCAGGGGTGGGGAGCCTGGTGGGCTGCCGGCTATGGGGTTGCACAGAGTCGGACACGACTGAAGTGACTTAGCAGCAGCAGCAACAGCAGCTGTTGTTTCTACAGTCCATGGGGTTGCAAAGAGTTGGACATGATTGAGCAACTAACACTTTCACTTTTATCCTTGCATACTACTACTCTGGTCCTTGAGTGAAGAAGCATCTGAAAGATGTTTTAGGTGACTTTTGTCAGTGAAGAAAGCGTGACCTTTGAGATAATATCCTGATCATGAAGCTCAAGGCCTGAATTCAAGCTGAGCCAGACTGCATACTTGAAATGAACCTGGACCAGAATGAACATCTTGGAAACATGAGAACAAACCAGCTGTGGGGAGCAAGGCTTCAAACAAAAGCTACATCTGGGTCACTCTGTCCAGTGGCGACTCATTGCAGGGAGGAATCCCATTTGCTTGAAGTTCGGTGCTGGGACAGCGAGTCTCTCTCCTAGAAGTTACTAGTATAGTGGCACGTGACAGGGAGAACTTGGCATTGCTAAGGAAATAGCACACGCTTTTATGTCACACAAGCATGTGTGTGTAGCTAAGCCGTGGGAAATAGTTTTCTCTACGACATTTAAAAATTTGAGATGAAAACGAGAGGAATATGAAATATGAAGTACATTAGTAAAATGTATCTGGTAAAACACAACAGACATTCACAGATTCAAAAATTCTTGGTGAAAGGAGGCCCAAGAAGTCCTCATAAAACTGCATCATCTCCCAAGTTGCGCTTAGCCTGTCCTCGGATCTTTTCAGGGCCAAGCGTTCCCAATTGGAGTTACATGAGTGCCACCTAGTGTCACTTGTTCATGCTGAAGGGGGTTTGGATACGGTTTAACTGACCTCATCCGAGGGGACGAGGGAACGACCTGAGTGAAGAGGTGATTTAAGAGCCTCACATCTATCTGCTCAGTGGCCGAGCCAGGACTAGGACTCAGGCCCTGGTGCAGGTAGGACAGCTGGTGGTAACCTCTGGAGTCTGGGAGTCAGGAGTCCAGGGAGCTGGACTGTGCTACAGAATATTCTTCAGCATAAACCATAAACCTTCAGCATAAAGCATAAACCTTCCAGGGCCTCAGGTGCCCCATGCATTAAACTCCTAAAAGCCTACTTGCTTGTTCTGAAAGTCTTTGAGACACATTAGTGACAGAGAACAAAATCTGAAAGTTAGTATAGGTCCCCAGAAGCATTTAGTCTGCTCGTCCATGAACACCTGCCCTACGCCGGCTGTACAAGTGATCAAGCTATTTCCTACGAGCAAGTGCTAGGGTCCAAAGTCATCAGCCTTGATTCAGGGTGATGCTTCAGCCATCACCCTTTATGATGTCTGCCTTCAGCTTCTACCTTTGTGAGCAAAGCAACTCAGACACCATCTAAGAGACAGGGCCACTGCAACCACCCAGGCTTTGATTTGCAGAAGTCAGATGTTCTGCAGTTCTCCAAGTAGAGTTTCTGTTTCAAGATTAATCTTGGCCAATGGTACTTAATGCTAATTGCACATTAGCATCACCCAAGGAACTTTCAGAACACCCTTGTGCTTGGATCTGACCCTAAATCAGCAGAGTCAGAATCCCTGAGGGTATATCCCCACAATTTTAAAACCTCCTTGGGCTTTCTTGGTGGCTCAGATGGTAAAGAATCTGCCTGCAATGCAAGAGACACATGTTCAGTTCCTGGGTCAGGAAGCTCTCCTGGAGAAGGGAATGGCTACCCACTCCAGAATTCTTGCCTGGAGAATTCCATGGACAGAGACAGTTCACAGGGTCGTAAAGAGTCAAACACGACTGAACAAACACTTTCCCTTTCACTTCGGGTTATTCCACTGCTCAGAAGATTGACCATCACAGTGATGGGCTGAGCTTGCACTGCATGAGTAGAACAGCTATAAATAGGAAGATGGGAGAGAGATAAGGTCATTTCCGCCCAGGGTCTCAAACAGAAGTTGATACTGATGCGTGCTGAAGTGCTCAATAAACAACCACAGAAGAACTTGTCCAAAGAGAAACTGTAAATGATGCCGCAGGAACTAACAGTCTACTAACAATTTCTGGGTTCTCTTGCTGCCCTTCATAGGAAATGTCTAAGAAGAACCACAAGTACACTTAGAAGTAGGAGAAGCAGGCAGAGTAAATAACATGGGTCTACTTTTATGTGGATTTTACTTTATTATCCAAAAAATGTGGATCTTTTGAAAGAAGAAGAAAAGTTTCAAAACATGAATACTATTAAAGGAAGGCACTCTCTGCTTGCCTTCTCTTTTCCCATTTTAAGTTTCTTGTTTCCCCATTCAAATCGTGTGTGACGTATCCAAGAACTCATATAACAAAGGGGCCTGCTATTATATTCTGAAAGCCTGTCCTATCCTATCACTTCTCTGGGGGAAGTGACAGCTGAGTTGGTATGTGAAGTAAGAGCAAGGTGTGTGCATGTTGGAGGCTGTGTGTGTTCAGGGCTTGTGGGTGTTTTCAAGGCAGAGACAGAATGTGCAGAGGCCATGTGTTGAAAGGTTTAGTCCAGGAACACAGAGGAGGCGTGTGAGGGGGTGGGGAGGGTGCTGGGAGAGGAGGCTAGATGGGCAGGGCCCTGTCCACTTGTTTGCACACATACACCCCACATGCCTTGCAGTCAGTTCACCTCACCTTTTCCTGCTTTGCTCTGACCTACTTTCATATCACCTTTAGTGACAGTGACTGAATCACCTCCTTAAGAAAGTCTGAAAGTGGTTTTCCTAACATTCCAAACTCCTCTTCTTATTACAAGCATCATGCATGGTTAGTGGAAGAAAGTCTAACAATTTATAGCTGTGGAAAGTCAATGCCCCCTCAAATCATGCCCAACCTAAATTGTCACAGTTAATAATTCCACATGTTCTCTCAGACCTTCCTAGGTGCATGTCCAAATACTCATCTCACTGTTTTTTTGAAAAGTAGAATTGCAGTAGACACATCATTTTGCAACTTGCTTTCCCCCCACCCTTTTGTTTTACTTAAAAATAAATAAAATAGTTAACACGATTTCTGGGGGATGGAGAAGTGACTCGCTATCGGACCCAGCTTTTCAAGGTTAGGTAGAACCAGAACAGACACCAGTGAACGTTCTGTTAGTGGTGGTTGTGGGGATTTTAAGCAGTTGTTTTTTTTTTAAGTAATTTTTTTAGCTTTATTGAGGTATAATTGACAAGTAAAATGGAAAGATACTTAAAATGTACATGAAAAAGTAGTGTATGTGGTGATAATATGATATTATTCATTGATACATATTCATTGTGAGGGCTTCCCTTGTGGCTCAAACAGTAAAGCATCTGCCTACAATGCAGGAGACCTAGGTTTGATCCCTGGGTCAGGAAGATCTTCTGGAGAAGGAAATGGCAACCCACTCCAGTACTCTTGCCTGGAGAAATCCCATGGACAGAGGAGCCCGGTAGGCTACAGTCCATGGGTCACAAAGAGTTGGACACGACTGAGTGACTTCATGTCATTCATTATGAAAAGTTTCTTCCTGGGACTTCCCTGGTGGTTCAGTGTTTAACCTTGCCTTCTTATACTGGGGGTGCAGGTTTGATCCCGGGCTGGGGAGCTAAGATCTCACATGCCTCAAGGCCAAAAAAACCAAAGCATACAAAGGAAACAATATTGACACAAATTCAATAAAGACTTTAAAAATGGTCCACATCATAAAAAGAAAAAAGATTCCTCATACCTAGTTTTTTAACATATCTACAACTTACAACTTGCTTTTTTTTTTTAACTTAATATATGATAGACATCTTTCTGTATCATTATACATAGTTTTACCTCATTTTGTTTAGCAGCAATGTGGTATTTCTCATATTCAGGTACCATCTGATGATGGACAGTTAGGTTGACTTTGCAAGCCAGACAATACATCAATGAGCATCCTTGTATATGCACGCGTGCTAAGAGGCTTCAGTTGTGTCTGACTCTTTGCAACCCTGAAACTGTAGATCACCAGTCTCCTCTGTCCATGGGATTCTTCAGGAAAGAATCCTGGAGTGGGTCCGAGGAATCTTGTCAACCCGGGGATTGAACCCACGTCTCTTGTGCCTCCTGCATTGGCAGGCAGGTTCTTTACCACTAGCACCACCTGGAAAGTCCATCCTTGTCCATACTCTTGCTCAACTGTACAAATATCTCTATAAGGTAAATTCTACAGAGAATATTTAGGGTGTGCATAGTTTAGATATTGATGAGTATTTCCAAGTTCTAACCCAAAAACATTGCATCAGTTCACCTCCCATAGTGGCATGTGAGAGTGCCCATTTCCATCTCCGTCTCTTGATTCATTACCTCTCATCCTACAGAAAGAACCAGAAGCAGAATTTCACAGAATTTGTATCCCTAGACCTAACCCACGTTTTGGGCCACAGCGTTATTTCCAGATGCCTAATATATCCAAATTCCATCAAACCTCTATCCCCAAAAGATCCTTCTTGAGGGCTCTGCTCCTGCTGTGGCCACTAGCGTCTGGACCACACCCCCCTTATCTTGTCTCTCATCGTCTTTCTCTTCCCACAATCTTTCTCACTCATTACTTTCCTTGTGGCTCTGTGGCTCATATCCCAGTTTAGGATCTTATCGGCTCCGGGCTGACCACCCTATCTCTGATCTCTTTTGCCTTCAGTCCAACTGAACTCAATCCCCTGGACATCTTTGTAAAACTCTCCTGGGGTCATAGAGCCTTGTCCTATTTGAGAACTTTCAGTTACTTTTCATTCCTGCCAGATCCTAGCTGAGCTCTCTCTCCTGTCACTGGCCTACTCTAGGAACTGCCAATATGGCAGAGGCTCTTCTGTATTTGATGGCGTCAGTCCCTCCCTGAAGTTCTTTTCCGTATCTCTGCCTACCCGGGTGCTGTCTACCCAGTGAGCCATAAACATGTCTAGGGAAAGAGCTTTCTAGATGGAGGGAGCACTGGAGTTGCAGATTATGTAGAGCTTGGTAGGACATTGTCAAGACTTTTACTAGATAAAATTTAAGCATTATCATTATCTGTGAATGCAGGCTTTGTTTCTGCTGATAGATTGTTACCAACTGCTTTATACAAATCAATGATTTAAAAAAATAATAAAGTGTTTATGGCAAGGAGAAATTATTTTTCTTCAGGTTAAAAATGATGACACAAGATTTTTGCCTCTCCCAGGAAAGATTTCATTAAGCGGAAGCAGGAACATCCAGTTGAGCAACGGCACCTACTTGTGATATGTATATAAGGACCCTGATGTCATGGCCTGCTTCTTCTTCATCTTTTGTGTGTCTTTTAATTTCATACAAACATGACAATCAGTTCTACTTCTAAAGAAATGCTTCTTAAATTGTCATAGAAACTACTTGCCTATTTGATCTAACTTGTATCTGGTTTCATATTTATTCATTACTAATTCATAAGGTTGTTGGGAGGAAGTAAATGAGTTAGAAGTGCTTAGAACAATGCCTCTGTGTGAGTGTGTATGTGTGTGTGTGTGTGTGTGTGTGTGTGTGTGTGCTGTCACTTAGTTCTGGGGTTGTCTTTTCCAACCCCATGGACTGTACCAGGCTCTTCTGTCCACGGAATTTTCCAGGCACGAATACTAGATCAGGTGGCCATTTGCTTCTCCAGAGGATCTTCCAGACCCAGGATTGAACCTGTATTTCCTGCATCTTCTGCACTGGCAGGCAGATTCTACTACTGTGCCACCTGGGAAGTCAGAACAATGCCAACGTTGACACAGTAAATATTCTTTAAGTGTTTGCAGTAACAAGGTTACACACACACATTCACACACACAATCCATTCATCCATTTACTCATACAACAGATTACAGCTATGCATAAAAGACTCTGCTAGGCACTAGTAGTATAAAGACATATTAAGCTGGTCCTACAGATATAATGTCTAGCAGAGAAACAAATACATAAGCATATAAATTTTGAGGTATATTTAAGGGGAAGTGGTAGCAAAAGGCAGGGGTGAATAATTCTGCTTGAGAGAGAGGGTTACAAAGAAAATGTTGCTCAAACCATGTGGCTAAGTGTAACCAGTTGAAGGAAGTTAGACATAACAAAGCAGAGGAAGTAAGTTTTAACAAAGACATAAAGTCATGGAGCAGCAGGGCATATTCAGGTCAGTTCAGTTCAGTCGCTCAGTCGTGTCCGACTCTGCGACCCCATGAATCACAGCACGCCAGGCCTCCCTGTCCATCACCAACTCCCGGAGTTCACTCAGACTCACGTTCATCGAGTCAGTGATGCCATCCAGCCATCTCATCCTCGGTTGTCCCCTTCTCCTCCTGCCCCCAATCCCTCCCAGCATCAGAGTCTTTTCCAATGAGTCAACTCTTGGCATGAGGTGGCCAAAGTACTGGAGTTTCAGCTTTAGCGTCATTCCTTCCAAAGAAATCCCAGGGCCGATCTCCTTCAGAATGGACTGGTTGGATCTCCTTGCAGTCCAAGGGACTCTCAAGAGTCTTCTCCAACACCACAGTTCAAAAGCATCGCCTGTAAATATAGAATGGCTGAAGCATATGTTGAAAGGGAAGAAGGGAAAATACTTGAGGTTCTGAGAGTACTGTATCCATGATAAAGAGCTTAGACATTCTCTATAGAGAATAATGAGCAATTGGAGGATTTTAGGTAGATTTCCATTTTAGAAAATGCAGTAAGGGCCACAAATTCAAATACTTCTGCTGCTGCTGCTGCTAAGTCGCTTCAGTTGTGTCCGACTCTGTGGGACCCCATAGATGGCAGTCCACCAGATCTCCCCGTCCCTGGGATTCTCCAGGCAAGAACACTGGAGTGGGTTGCCATGTCTTTCTCCAATGAATGAAAGTGAAAAGTGAAAGTGAAGTCACTTAGAGGACCAAGGAAATGACAAATGTATGAATTGGGGGCTGGTCCAAAGTGGTGGAAGAGACAAACTGAAAGTATATAAAAATATTCAAGTGATTAAAACTGACAGAATAAAAGTTGCTAAGCAAATCTAAGGACTGTCAATATGAACTCTGGATATAGAGTCCATGTTGACTGTTTGGGGAAGACAGTGGAAGAAGTTTGGAAGCTAATTAAAGAATCCATTCATGTAAAACATAATGAGGAACAAAAACAAGAGAAAAACTGGAGCATGGTGAAGAACTAGCTGGCTTGAAAACTGTAGGGAGGAAAATCTGCCTAGTCCCATGATGACCCATGGAGAGGAAGAAGGGGAGAAGGCTAGAATAACTCTCAAGTTTCTGGCTTAGATGACTGGATGAATAAACGTAATAAAACCATTTACCTCTATAGCGATGATATGGACTGGGGAGCAGGTAGACATAACAAATTTACGTTTAGAAATACCGAGTTTGGAGTGTTTGTGGGTCATCCAAGTGCAAGCTCCAATAGATGGCTAGATTTACGATGCAAACTATAAAAGGCCAGCGTTGGAAATACAGACCTAGGAGTTATCAGGTTACAGATGCTAATTAACAACAGAGAAGTAGTTGATTTTGTCCCGAACAAAGTATGAGCACAATTATAGAGAAGAAATTTTTTATCTAAATGTTTTAAATGCTTTTGTTTCTGTGGTAATTTTCACATTCATTCAGTTCAGTTCAGTTCAGTTCAGTCACTCAGTGGTGTCCGACTCTTTGCGACCCCATGAATTGCAGCACGCCAGGCCTCCCTGTCCATCACCAACTCCCCGAGTTCATTCATTACATCCTAAAAATTCTTTTAATTTTTAAATTCTGGTATGAATTTGGAATGTAGAAATGACAGTGATAAGCTGTGTGATTTCTTTTTTATTTTCTTCAACTTAAAAATTGCAGTATAGTTGACTTCAGTATTATGCCAATCTCTGCTGTACAGCAAAGTGACTCAGTCATACACACATATACATATACACTTTCCTTTTTAAATATTCTTTTTCCACTATGGTTTATCCCAGAAATTGGATATAGTTCCCTTGCTGTACAGTAGGAGCTTGTTGTTTATCCTTTCTAAACATAATGCTTTGCATCTACCAACTCCAAATTCCCTCTCCCTGCCCTCCTTCCCCTGGGCAATCACACAAGTCTGAGCTCTGTGTCAGTGAGTCTGTTTTGTAGATAGGTTCATTTGTGCCATGTTTTATTTATATTTTTAAAAGATTTATTTATTTATTTATCTTGGCTGTGGTTGTTGGGCTTCCCTTGTGGCTCAGCTGGTAAAGAATCTGCCTGCAATGCGGAGGACCTGGGTTCAATCTCTGGAGAAGAGAGAGGCTACCCACTCCAGTATTCTGGCCTGAAGAATTCCGTGGACTGTATAGTCCATGGGGTCGCAAAGAGCTGGATGTAACTGAGCGACTTTCACTTGTGGTGTTGTTGCTGCCCGCAGGCTTTCTGTAGCTGCAGTAAGCAGAGACTGTTTCTTGCAGTGTATGGGCTTCTCCACACAGTGGCCTTTCCTGTTGTGGAGCATAGAGCCCTAGGTAAGCTGGTGTCTCTTGCATTGCAAAGTGGATTCTTACGCATTGCACCACCAAGGAGGTCTCATTTGTGCCATATTTTAGATTCCACACATGAGTGATATCATATGGTATTTGTCTCTCTCTGTCGGACTTCACTCAGTATGATAATCTCTGCTGCAGGTGACATTATTTCATTATTTTTTATTTATTTTTTTAATGGATGGTCCTATTTTTATTTCTTGTTATTCATATATTTTTTAAAATTAGTGAATATACATTACTGATAAGTTATTTTTTATAACAGCGTCAAGATATAATTCACACAGCATACAAGTCACCCATTTAAAGTGTATAATTCATGGAACTTTCCTGGTGGTACAGTGGTTAGGGCTCTGTGCTTCCACCACAGGGAGCACGGGTTCAATCCCTGATCAGGGAACTAAGACTCCACCATGCCACATGGCATGGCCAAAAAAAAATAAAATAAGAAATATAGTAGATGGATAAAACTGGAACCAATCATACAGAGTGAAGCAAGCCAGAAAGAAAAGCACCAATACAGTACACCAACTCACATTTATGGAATCTAGAAACATGGTGATGATAACCCTGTATACGAGACAGCAAAAGAGACACAGATGCATGGAATGGACCCCTGAACCCCGAGGGAGAGGGAGAGGGGGGGAAGGCCTGGGAAAACGGCACTGAAACGTGTGCTGTCGAGTGGGAAACGAATCATCGGTCCACATTCGGTTCAGGATACAGGATGCTTGGGACTGGTGCACGGGGATGATCCAGAGAGTTGATGTGGAGTGGGAGGTGGGGGGAGGGGTTCAAGATTGGGAACTCATATACACCAGTCCGGCCCGGGCAGCGGGCGCCCACGGCTCCCCACGGGAGCTGGGCCCCCCAGGCCTCCAGGTTTCGGCCCGCCCCCTGGCAAGCAGCGCAGGTAGCTGAGATCCGCAGGAGCGGCCCCACACTGGCCGCTCGGTCCAGCTCTCGGCGCTGCCCACTAGGTACGGATCTATTTCATTCTTTTTTATAACNATACACCAGTCCGGCCCGGGCAGCGGGCGCCCACGGCTCCCCACGGGAGCTGGGCCCCCCAGGCCTCCAGGTTTCGGCCCGCCCCCTGGCAAGCAGCGCAGGTAGCTGAGATCCGCAGGAGCGGCCCCACACTGGCCGCTCGGTCCAGCTCTCGGCGCTGCCCACTAGGTACGGATCTATTTCATTCTTTTTTATAACTGAGGAGTATTCCCTGGTGGCTCAGCGGTAAAGAGTCCACCTGCAATGCATCTCCTGCAGCTTCGATCCCCACATTTGGAAGATCCCCTGGAGAAGGGCATGCCAACCCACAGTACCGTTGCCTGGAGAATCCCATGGACAGAAGAGACAAGAGGGCTACACTCCATAGCTTCACAAAGAGTCAGACACGACTGAAGCAACTTAGCACATAGTATTCCATTGTGTATGTGTGCAACATCTTCTTTATTCATTAATCTGTTGATAGACATTTAGATTGCTTCCATATTTTGGCAATTGTAAATAGTGCTGCTATGAATATATCTTTTTGAATTATAGTTTTGTCTGCGTATATGCCCAGGAGTAAGATAAGCTGTACAAGTTAGCATGGGTATTAGAGAAATCAGTCTACAAATAACATATTCATAAAAATTGTGATACATACCTGTATTTTTACACATATTGTTAAAAGCATTTATAGTGCAATTTCATCTAGTTACCTTATGCGGTTACTTGCTAACTCTTTTATTTGAAAAGACATATACCTAAAAGGAAGGGTGAGTATAAGTGTAAGAGGAGAATGGAGACAGATGATACATAAAGAACAGCACAGTCATTATCTAAGGATATTGTGTACATGTTGTGAATGTGTGGACTCACAAAAAGCAGGAAGTTAAGTCTTTAAAATAAAGGCTTATTTCAGCTAACATATTGTTTACTATCTCTGTTTCTAACCAACAGTGTCTCAACCCTAATAAAAGCCTTTTATCTGGAACATCTGGGAACAAATTTGGAAAGAGGAAAGACTAAAACAGGCTCCCACTTTAAAGCATAACCATCCCAAACCTGAGAATGGGTCAATCCCTGTCCAAATGTTTACTTTGAGTCCATCCATATAGCCTATTAAGAGTCAACTTCAATTAGCAAAGACAACTACTAGAAGGATAATGGAGAAATATTATAGTTTCCAGCTCTTTTTTTTTTAATCACTGTTTGCTCAACACTTATAAATGAATTAAAAGCAGATGTTGAAATTGCTGCCAACTGTACACTTGTCATCTGTGAAAGGGAATTAACTTGGTTTTGTTCATCGTTAAATTAAATGTTAGGCTTCAGTAGTTTAAAGAGTCTTGGAATGCTGTTCCTGATGGGGTTTTAAAATTACAAATAACTAAAGTAATTTTGAAAATTGTGGAAACATTTGTCCTTGTAAGATAAGGAAAATTCCTGGGAAAAGTTTAGAATTCTGAAACTCTCACATGATACGTGAAGGAACAAAAATCAATCTTTTGTTAATTCAGCAGGAATTTTTGGNTGGGGTTTTAAAATTACAAATAACTAAAGTAATTTTGAAAATTGTGGAAACATTTGTCCTTGTAAGATAAGGAAAATTCCTGGGAAAAGTTTAGAATTCTGAAACTCTCACATGATACGTGAAGGAACAAAAATCAATCTTTTGTTAATTCAGCAGGAATTTTTGGACACTATGTACACTTTCAGCTCTGCATTTGGTGTAGTGGAGGACACAAAAGAACTCAGAAAATGAACTAGTTGTCATTCTCAGAGTCAAAGAATATAAGATACTGTATGAACCAGTGCCCAGATAAGAGAGCCTGCTGCTAGTCCTTTACAAGTTCAGACGATGTAGAACTTGAGGAGAGCTGAGATAATATAGGCAGAAATCTCAGGGGTAAGTTGATTGGACAATGAAGAATCTATAGGGTCTAATGTTACCTCAAGTGGCATTCAGGCCTTTTTGTAGTTTCCTCCCACAATGAATAGGGCAGACCTGGGTAACCAGTGATACGGCAGAAATGATAGAGTGTGACTTTTGAGGCTGGGTAATAAAAAAATACTGTGACTTTGATCTTTGTCTCTTTTAACTCTCCCTCTAGGGGAAGCCAGCTTCCGTGTTGAAAGGACATTCAAGTAGCCCATGGAAAGTCTCATTTGGAGAGCACCATAGGAATCCTGCCAACAGACGACTCCAACTTGTCAGGCATGTGAGTGAGCCACTGTCCAAGTAGACTCTCTAGCCCAGGGAGGCCTTCAGATGATTGCATGACTGCAACCCTGGCCAGTATCTTGATTATAACCTCAAGAGATCCTGAGTCAGAACATCTAGCTGCTGCTGCTGCTGCTGCTGCTAAGTCGCTTCAGTCGTGTCCGACTCTGTGCGACCCCATAGACGACAGCCCACCAAGCTCCCCCGTCCCTGGGATTCTTCAGGCAAGAACACTGGAGTGGCTTGCCTTTCCTTCTCCAATGCATGAAAGTGAAAAGTGAAAGAAGTCGCTCAGTCATGTCTGACTCTTAGCGACCCCATGGACTGCAGCCTACTAGGCTCCTCCATCTCTGGGATTTTCCAGGCAAGAGTACTGCAGTGGGGTGCCAGAACATCTAGCTAAGCGGCTTCTAAATTCCTGACCCACAAAAATCATGATAAATAAATACTTATAGTTTAGAGATGTTGAGTTTGGGGATAATTTTTTATGTAGCAATAGATTAATACACATTAGTGGGTGTTCATCTTCACCTAAGAATGCATGAGAATTTAGAAAAGATTGCCTGAGAAGGAAGAAAAGATCAAAAGCTATGACTGCTTCTGTTTACCCTTTTAAAAGAAATGCTATGATAATACTACAATAAAAGCTGAAATAAACGCTATTACCCCTAACATAAAAATTGACCACACAGTTGAGGTAATAATCCTCACATGCCTCTAGTCCCAACCAGCTGTTTCTATATTGGTGAATGACTTCATCCATTCCAAAATATTTTAAAAACATTCTTCAGTTCATTTCACAAGTATGTATTGAGAATAGGCTATGTGTCATAATATGACTTATGTACATCTAATACNTTGAGGTAATAATCCTCACATGCCTCTAGTCCCAACCAGCTGTTTCTATATTGGTGAATGACTTCATCCATTCCAAAATATTTTAAAAACATTCTTCAGTTCATTTCACAAGTATGTATTGAGAATAGGCTATGTGTCATAATATGACTTATGTACATCTAATACAATAGGAATTACATAATTATATGGCACAGAACACCAATAAGTGATTAAACATATTTTTGGTTTTTACAGTTTCATTCAAAACAACAAACTTTAATTTTACCTTTATAAAAATGCAATTTGGTTTTATCCAAGGATAATATAGAATACTACTACCCCTTCCTATTTGGGGATGAAAATACAAATAACTGTGAAGCACGGGCAGATGATGCACTCTATGTAGATGACTGGAAATGTGTTTCTTGAAGACATATCTTGGAATGGCTCCATTGTGTACCAGGTGGTCACAGCTAATAGCATTAGCAGGTCTATGAAAAGAGAAATTCCAACTCCTTCTGTTCCAGAAGGATACCGAAGATGTATAAAAGCAGAGAGAGCTCCTAGTATCATTGATGGAATCTTCTTATAATTAGGAGAAAAGAGTAATGTAAGAAAATACATTTAGACAATTTCATAATAAAATCTTCTCTAGCTCTTGAAAAAAGTTTTAAGCAGAGATTTACTACTAGAATTATCAAATTTTACTGTAATCTCATGCTTATATATCTTTTAAGTTCACAACCATCCAGGTAAAAGGTAGCACTTTGAGATTTTTTTTTTTAAAGCACAAAAATACTAGGAAAGTTACAAGCATAGAAACTTGTAGTCAGCTAGAGAATGTTCTTTGGGCATAGTAACATTGTTGTCATCTCAGGAAGTGAGGCATGTTGGGGAAAATGTAGATAAACTGGATCCAGATCAAGAGGAAAGATCAGAAAACTCATGAAAATGAATTTTCTCATTATCTCTAACTCATGAGCTAGAAAACTAACTTAGCAGACTGGAGATCAACAACCCAATGTGGTGTTTGTCCTTTCAGAAGACAAGACAAGGTGAAGGGGAAGCATGGATGACCCTGATCCAGAGCAAGAGAAAAAGGAAAAAGGACTTATGAGCAGAAGACTCAGCCAACACCGAGATCTGCAATACTCAGTTCAGTTCAGTTCAGTGGCTCAGTCGTGTCTGACTCTGCGATCCCAAGGACTATAGCACACCAGGCTTCCCTGTCCATCACCAACTCCCAGGGCTTGCTCAAACTCATGTCCATCAAGTCGGTGATACTTCTCCTCCTGCCTTCAATCTTTCCCAGCATCAGGGTCTTTTCCAATGAGTCAGCTCTTCGCTTCAGGTGGCCAAAGTATTGGAGCTTCAGCTTCAGCATCAGTCCTTCCAATAAGCATTTAGGACTTTTTTTTTTTTTTTTTGATTGGTTTGATCTCCTTGCAGTCCTAGGGACTCTCAAGAGTCTTCTCCAACACCACAGTTCAAAAGCATTGCTTCTTTGATACTCAGCTTTCTTTATGGTTCAACTCTCACATCCATACATGACTACTGGGAAAAACATAGCTTTGACTAGACAGACCTTTGTTGACAAAGTATTGTCTCTGATTTTTAGTATGCTGTCTAGGTTGGAAATGGCTTTTCCTCCAAGAAGTAAGCGTCTTTTAATTTCATGGCTGCAGTCACCATCTGCAGTGATCTTGGAGCCCAAGAAAATAAACTCTGTCATTGTTTCCCCATGTATTTGCCATGAAGTGATAGAATGGGATGCCATGATCTTTGTTTTTTGAATGTTGAGTTTTAAGCCAGCTTTTTTGCTCTCCTCTTTCACCTTCATCAAGAGGCTCTTTAGTTCCTCTTTGCTTTCTGCCATAAGGGTGGTGTCATCTGCGTATCTGAGGTTATTGATATTTCTCTCGGCTGTCTTGATTCCAGCTTGTGCTTCATCCAGCCTGGCATTTCACATGATGTACTCTGCATATTAGTTAAATAAGCAGGGTGACAATACACAGCCATCATGTACTCCTTTCCCTATTTGGAACCAGTCTGTTGTTCCATGTCTGGTTCTAATTGTTGCTTCTTGACCTGCATACAGATTTCTCAGGAGGCAGGTAAGGTGGTCTGGTATTCACTCTCTTTAAGACTTTTCCACAGTTTGTTGTGACCCACATAGTCAAAGGCTTTGACATAGTCAATAAAGCAGATGTTTTTCTGGAACTGCTTTTTCTATGATCCAACGGATGTTGGCAATTTGATCTCTGGTTCCTCTGCCTTTTCTAAATCCAGCTTGAACATCTGGAAGTTCTCGGTTCATGTACTTTTGAAGCCTCACTTGGAGAATTCAGTGAAAACACAAGCAAACACTGCAGAGAGTGTGGTGCAGCCAGTGCAACACGTTCAAGCAAGAGGAACCAAAGGCATCCCAAGTTTCAAAGACTTTAGCTAACAAGCAGATTCCCAGAATTACCACTGGAGGAAGAGGATGTCATCTTGGTGGATATCAGGAATTCAGAGTGAGTATTCGGTATGACACTGAAAGGTCTGACGAGTAAGGAACAGATGATATAAATACTTCAGAAGATATCATCACTAAATAATTTCTATTGAAATCTTGTCCCCAGGGGGTATATATCAATGTCATATTGATCCTATTGGGAATGGCTACATAATTTGTGGGGTGCCTAGTGCAAAATGAAAATGAGGGGTCTCCTGTTCCAAAATTATTAAGAATTTCCAGGGCTTCCCTGACAGCTCAGTGGTAAAGAATCCACCTGCCAATGCAGGAGACATGGGTTTGATTCTTGATCCGGGAAGATTGTACACGCCTCAGAGCAACTAAGCCCATGCAACTACTGAATCCTGCTTGTCCTAGAGCCCATGCCCTGCAATAAGCCTCTGCAATGAGAAGCCTGTACCTGGCAACTAGAGAGCAGCCCCCTCTCACCACTAGAGAAAAGCTCACACGGCAACGAAGACCCAGCACAGCCAAAAATCAATCAATACATAAATAAAATAATAATAAAAAAAGGATTTCCAGATGGCACGGAGTCCTGTGCTGTTGCACAGACTACACGCCCATGAAGCTGACCCTGGCCCTATTAAAGAGAATGGAAGTTGGAAGTTTCATCTTCTACAGAATGAAAAAAATGCTTGAAAATGTCAAGTGATACATTTTTAGTGGAAAAATATTTTTACCACATGGAGTATAAAGCAGTCACTGGCTTAATTACTCTCAAGATGAATTATAGTTGAGGGTTAGGATCACCTTAACCAGTGAACAGCTGTCATGTCACTGGCTTAACAGTTTTAAAAAGCATTTTAGAAAAGCTTCTGAAAACCCCCTGACAACAACTGAAGAGACCCAGTAGATCCTGAATATTGGGATGGTAATTTGACCCAGACCCATGCCTTTTATTCTTTTTGATAGCTGTCATTTAGACTCTCATTCCACATTAAAAGAAATTTTCCCCATAGGACTGATCATCATGCAGACATCCTGGACTTAGAAGTGGATGCAATAATGTGGCTCTGTGTTATCTTTCCTTTGGGGAAGAGAATGAACATGATTTTGCTTAGAAATGAAAGAGCTTATTTAATCAAATAGTTTTAAAAATTATAAAACATTTTAGATACCAAGTATAGACTCTATAAAGAATACAGAACACCTACATAGTCTCTTCCCAGCTCTTCAGAAACAAAATATTAAAAATATAATTGAAGCCATTTCTCTCTCCTCCCACAAATGTAACTGTGAGAACCACAGAACTTAACAGCTCTGTCCAAACCCTTGCACTAGAGACCTGATTAAACACTAGCATCATTTTTTAGCAACTTAAGGTTGTGTCCCTTAGGATGACCTGGGCCCCCACTAAACCCCATTAAAATGCCTGACTGGGGAAGTGCGATGGCTTCCAGGAGAATTTACTGTTTGATCAAGCCAACACCTGATGTTAGGCTGCTGATCTCTCCTGGAGAGAGAAAAGACTCACAGTTGTGAATCTGCATCTCTACAACTTAGAAGTGTCCTTCTCAAGGCCTGAGAGCCATTTCTTTGAAATGTAACCATAAAGAAGAACAGGGTCTCTGTCTCCCAATCTCTGTGGGAGGGAAGAATCCTAACCTTGAAAATTGCCAGCTAGCAGACACTGCTGGTCTAATCACAATGACACTGACTGATGCTTTGTGATTTTTCACTTGTCTGACTCTAATGAGTCCGGCTCTCCCTGCTCCCTCATTCTCCCTTTAAAATCCCTAATCACTTCTGCAAAAATCAGAATGGGGCTCAGCCCTTTCCCCTACTGCCAGTGGTTTCTGAATAACATCTGTTTTCACTGCTTTAACTAAAGGCTGTCTGTGTTTATCTTTGAGAACTGCCATTCCAATTATTCTGTGTATCATTCTGCTACATTTTTTAAAAAGCAGACATGTATTTATTAATAAAAATATATTGTGCTGCCTATTTTTAAAATCAAATATAAATGATACCATACTTTATCTACCCTTGTTCATTTAACATCATATTTTCCAGATTTATCCGTATTGTTAGATGTGGTTCTACTACGTCAGCACTGTGTTCAAGTTGGCAAAAGCATCTCCCTAGATCCATGCTCCGGAACCTCTGCTCACCCCTAGGCCCATGGATGGTCAAAGGGGAACAAAAAGCCTCTGCTTTGGTGGTGATGGTGCGAAGCGAGATTGGATGTGCAGGCAGAGATGGCTACCAATGTGGAGTGAAGGGGAAGTAGGGTGGGAAGAGATAAAACGTGGCAGCTCTCTCTGCTTGAATTCCAGAGTTCTAGATTCTAAATTTGGACTTGACTTTCTGTGTTTATATATGAAATATGTTTATAAACATGCAATGTCAAGTCCAAATTTATAATTCTAGTCTTGGTGGCTCAGGCGGTAAAGAATCCGCCTGCAATGCAGGAGACCAGGGTTCGATCCCCGTGTAGAGAAGGTCCCCTGGAGAAGGGAATGGCAACCGACTCTAGTATTCTTGCCTGGAGTATTCTATGGACAGAGGATCCTGGTGGGCTACAGTCCATGGGGTCGCAAAGAGTCGAATAGGACTGGCCACTTTTCACTTTCACTTCCATGTTTATATATGAAATATGAAATATGTTTATAAAGGTGGGAGCCTAGAACATATCTCCTTTACTGTTTAGCTTTAAAAAAAACAACTTTTAAAGCATTCAGACATAAAGTATGTGGCCTCCACTTGTACTTTTGACCGCTCCACCTTCCCTGTGGCATTTCCCCTCCACTCCTCCCTTTACTACTTAAAACTGTCAAATAGGACTTTAAGCAGGACGCTAAGACTCAAAGAAGACGCTAACTGGACGCCAAAAAGGGACGCTCATAAGGGCCTCTTACTGGGACCCGCGCTCTCGCCAAACCCCGCCTACTGCGTCCAGCCCAGGGCCCACGGCATCCTGGGACGTGTAGTCTTTGGAAGGGCAGCGGCTCTCCATCTCCTCCTCCAAGTTGCCTTTCGCCCTCGGGACGTCGTGACGTCGCGTTCCTCCCATCCCTCGCCTCCTGCCTCTTCCTTTCCCTCTCCAGAAGCTTGGTCCCAGACTTCCGAGGACCTTTTACGACGTTGGGTATGAGTCGGTCTCGGCGCCGAGTCCACTTTTCGGCAAAGTGACGTGGACGTCAACAGCAATGGCGGAAGGAGAAGAGGTCCTGCCACTGCCGACGTCGAGCGACGAGGGCTGGTGAGTAGAAGCCCCGGGCTGCTTCGCACTGCCCTTCTTTTCTGCGTTGTCATCACCCTGCCCGTCCCCGCGGCCCTGGCAGGCGCCGGCATGGAACGGGAAGACCGGTGCTCGAAGCCCGGAGCCCTGCCCCGCCCCCTCTGCCTGCTGGGTTCCCCTCTGCCAGCACGGTCCTGCCCTAGGGGCTAAAGCCAGAGTCGGAGAGAGAGGGGTCTCGTCCCGGTGCTGGGCCTCAGTTCGGCCTTCCAGCTTCATCCGCCGGCTCCCAAAACATGCTGGAGAAGGGTGGCTTCGGGGCTGGGCTTGCCCGGAGTCCCTGGCCCGGGGAGTCAGACTAGGCTGCTGGTTAGGAAGCAAGTTTCACCGATGCAGATCTCAGGCACTGGAATACTATTTGAAGAAATGACCACTTGAAATGACTGCCGTAGCCTTTGCCTGAGGGTTCAGAGGTTAAGCGATACACCTAGGGATGACTCCCTCCCACGTAACTGAGACATTTTTAGTCCTAGTTTTCATATCTCATTTCGCGTTCCAACAGTTTCCACCTTTCGTCTCTTTCACACATCTTTTTCCTTCCTGCTGTTTTGCTCACAACTCGATTTCAGAGCTTTGGATGCGACTTACGACACCGATGTTGCTGTCCTCAAGCCTTTGAGCGCTTACCTGATTTACAGTCAGGGTTGTGGGGAGGACCTCTGACAATTTTTGGTAGGCTTTAGTCACCTGGTTGTTAATCTCTGGGAAAATCTCCTATTTTTGAAATAGTTGATCTTCACAGTACACTTTTAGGGATAACATCATTTAAAAAATGAAACCTTT
This sequence comes from Neotragus moschatus, assembly GCA_006410615.1. Taxonomy (NCBI): domain Eukaryota; kingdom Metazoa; phylum Chordata; class Mammalia; order Artiodactyla; family Bovidae; genus Neotragus; species Neotragus moschatus. The sequence goes on from SJYA01000266.1 coordinate 1,841,774, forward strand.
AGAGGCTTGTCGAATTTTTACAATTGATCTAAGTGCATTGACCACAGGTATTAGATAGTTTTGAATTTGCCTGTTTATCATATATGTACAGCTCACTAGCACTGTATTTGTCTAACAATAATAAGCCACGACGTTTTTAGACATGGAGTTTAACCCCTCTGAAAGAAATGGAAATCGTTGAAAGGGATAGATAAAATAGTAACAGTAATTGAGAAAATCAGCTCTCATTTAGCAGACATCAGGCATCACCTTATCGTCAATATATGTCCTATTGATATGCAAGGTTAAGATACCTAGATATACTTTCTTTTCTCAATTGACTTATCTTGGTGTTGGGGAGCTGTAACAGGTACACTCGGTAAGAAGATAAAATTGCCCTAGTTCTTTGGACGTATTAATAAAAGTATTGTGAAGGTTCTGAGAGACAGAAACCACGTCCACTTGGAGTCATTGGGGAAAGCTGTATGGGGGTGGGGGTGTTTGATAGGCCTTGAAGAATGAGTAGGATTTAGACCAGTGCTGTTCAATAGAAATGCAATGTGAACCACATAGTAATTTAAAATTTTCTAGTAGCCATGTTAAAAACTAAAAAGAAACAGGTGAAATTAATTTTAATTATGTATCTCCTTTAATTGAATATATCCAAAACTTTTCAACATATAATCATTGTTAAAAAACAAACACGACTTTCACATCTTTTTTGTACCAGGTCTTCAAAATTCGATGTGTATTTTACACTTACTGTCCATCTCAGTCTGGTCTAGCCTTGTTTGAAACGTTTAATAGCCACTGTGGCTTGCAGCTAAGGTGCAGGGTCAGATTAACAGAGCAGAAAGGTCTCTGAATGAAGTAATAGCATGAGCAAGGACACAGACAAGAAAATTGATGATTTGTTTGGAGAGTAATGACTAGAATGTCATAAAATTTGCTGTTTTGGAAGAGTAAATTTGTTGTAGTGTAAACTGGCTGTCATCAACTGATTGAAGGCCAGGAGGGAAAGTATTTCTAGAGAAAAGGTGTCTGAGGAGTTCTTAGGTTGGGAGGATTGTGAACTTGTGTCTGGTTCAGAGGAGCAAGGACCGTGGAGTGAATGGTTGCTGGTGGTAGCATTGGCTCTCTTCTAGCGTTGCTGTTTCTTTGGTGAGGCTTCTCGTTTTTGCTCTTTTTATGTTCATGAGTGGAAGAACCCTGAGTGTTCTCTTGATTTTTATTCTCCCTCCATTCTCTTCTAACCTTTATCCTTTTTCTCTACTCATTCCACTCACTGGTCCCCTAGAAGTCAATTTGAATAGAGTCAGATGACATTCGCCTTTGGAGCCACAAGTTCAGTAAAGCCTCTGTCCTTATAGTGCTTCTTGTATACACTGGAGCAGCTTTATTCTTTTCTAAAAAAATGCTGTGACAGATTTATTGTAATCTTTTTAGATAGAAAATTTTCTGAAATGTGTTAAACATCTCGTTGTGTAACTGAACTCATCTTAATGATTCAGGGTCATTCAGTTTACAAATGTGAGTGTATAAGAATAAAACTAGGTCCCGGTCCTTAGGGAATTTGTGGTCTAGTTAGAGGAGGCAGTTTTAAGAACATCATTTACTGTTATACTTCTGTAATACATTGAGACCTTTAAGGTCTGTCTAGGCAGAAAGGGTAGACTATTGCTGTTTAAATGCCCCCCCCACCCCAGCCATCCCTTTTTGAGTTTGCTTTTCATTAGTTTTTTCCTGTTTGCTTTCTTTGTTGTCAGTGGCATCTCACTCTTTGATCCTGATCTGTGAAACTCGGCAGCTGCACTTGTTAAATTATCTGTTCATTTGTAAAGAGGGTCAGGATGGGGCCTGAAGAACCTAAAAGTACAAGATGTCACTTTTACTTATTTACTGTTTTTTAGTTATGTTCTGGATCAGTGCTTTTCAGACTTTAAATGTCCATTTGGATTACCTGGAGAGCTTGTTAAAATTCAGATTCTGATTCAGTAAATTTGCTTGGGACCTAGAATTCCATATTTCTGACTGACCAGCTACTGGGTGATGCCATTTCTGGTTCATAGTTCTAGGTGATATATATCTCCAATGAGTTGGTCAGGGGAGTTTTTCTCTGATACAATGTTATATTGTATCATCTAACACATTATACTGTATGTATTACATAATTACACTTTAGTTTTACTCTGATTACATGTTTTATCCCTGTTCTGTATTTTCTTTCTCTCTTTATCGTTGCTTTGGGAGAACTTTGTCTAGCTGTGGCAGGTGGGCACTTCTCTTTGTTGTACTGCTTGGGCTTCTCATCGCAGTGACTTCTCTTGTTGCAGAGCACCGGCTCTGGGTGCTTGGGGGTTCTTGGGCTTACTTGCTTTGTGTCATGTGAAATCTTCTTGGACCAGGGGCTGAACCCATGTCCCCTGCATTGGCAGATGGATTCTTATCCATGACAAAACCAGGGAAGTCCTGTTACTGTTCTTTAGATTGTGAACTTACCAAGGGCAGTACTGATGGCACATGGCTCAAATGTTTATTGTCTGAATGAATATACAGATTTTTGTAAAATCATGTGCAATAATATACCAAGATGTCATTTCATATAAATTTTCTGGCTCCAGTGTTTTTGTAAGCTGCGTAATTGTTTGCTGGTGTAGTACTCATCTTTTTAATGGAAATCTAGGGTTATCAGAGTGAGAAGGCGATGGCACCCCACTCCAGTACTCTTGCCTGGAAAATCCCATGGATGGAGGAGCCTGGAAGGCTGCAGTCCATGGGGTCACTAAGAGTCGGACATGACTGAGCAACTTCCCTTTCACTTTTCACTTTCATGCATTGGAGAAGGAAATGGGAACCCACTCCAGCATTCTTGCCTGGAGAATCCCAGGGACGGGGGAGCCTGATGGGCTGCCATCTCTGGGGTCGCACAGAGTCAGACATGACTGAAGTGACTTAGCAGCAGCAGCAGCAGGGTTATCAGAAACTGCCTCAGCTCTCAAACTTTCTGAAATTGCAGCCATATAAACTCAGGGAGCATGGAGAAGTCCTTGTAAAATTGTTTACAGTTTGAAATGACTTAAATTTAATTAAATAATATAAGCTACAGATTTGAAAATAAAAGAAGTGTTAAATTATTGTATTTCAATGATTGGTCATTCTTCTTCTGGGTATTGAAGAAACCAGGTTTGTGATTGTGACTTTCATTTTCTGATGCTTTCTTTCTGAAATAACTCCTTAAAATCTAAAGTCTTGATTAAAAATTTTTGTTTTGGTAAACACACTGTGCAACAACTGTTGGTATTTTTAGTTTGCTAAGTTAAACTTTTTTGTAGAGCTTTTGTTAAATTGTTGCTAAACTTTTGTTAAAATTTTAGAAATATCAGTTTCATTAAGAGGCTTCTATTGTCAATTTGAGATGTGAATAGGAATTGTTTTGAGAATAAAGAGGTCTTTTTCGAAGTTTTGTGCACTTTGTAAATAGTATTCTGTGCTTTCCATTTCATAAGCATGGAAATAGAGATTTAAATTATCACTCAGGGATTAGGTGGTAGCAATTTCAGAATGATAGAATCAATAAACAAATACTTTTAATATGAAAGAGAATGAAACCTGTTGCTTAGAATATTGATAGCTTGTAGTTCTGAGAAGACTATTATCTTACATAAAATGAAGAGAAAGTGAACCGTATTGGTTTGAATTAGGAGTTTTTAAGTTGACAACTGTTTGATTTTGTGAGGGCAGACAGAAGTTGGAAATTATGAAGTCTTATTTTGTTTATGCTATTTATATGAATGTTATTATAATTCGGGTCTTACTGGTTTTGGAGGTAATTCCTAAATAAGAATTCAGTTGTTTCTTGTTCCTGTGGATGTTTTAATATCCACAGGTAAGAGTTAGTGGTTGGTTTTTGCATGCTAAAGGAATGTATTCAGTTAATTTCCATGCATTTGTCCTCACTGCTAGGAGTACAGGTGCATCCCTGTCTAAGTGCAGTGAGGCAAGTCAGGTAATTCTGCACTAATGAAGTGTGCTCCGACACACAGCCAGCTCGTGAGGAGGTGTCTTCTGAGTGGAACTGATAAAGTATGCCTGACAAGTCATTTCTGCTGCTTATGGTCAAATGTGGATTCTACTTGGTATAAATCAAAAGCAGTCCAGTCCTCCCACACCATGCATGAAAAAGCAAAATAGAGGTTAGCAAAGCTTTCTTAATTCATTCAGCTAACATTAACTAAATACTGGTTATATTCAAGCTGCTATGTAGTGTTTAAAAAAAAATTGAAACATTTAAAACTAGAACTGTGCATTGTTCTGATTTGCTTTGGCACTTCAATTTTTTCATCATTTAAAGAGGCAGTGCTTGAAGTGACTTATTTAGATATTGAGAATTACATACAGAAAGCAAATCAGCCCCATATATTAAGTTCATAAGAGCAAATTTTTGTTTGTTGGTAATGCAAGAGCAGTAAGAACCAGTTAAAAGAAAACTTGTTTCCTGAAATTTAATGTACATTTATTTTTAAGGGTCTGTCTCACCTTTTTCATTTGAGTTGAGAAAAGGATGACTAATTAAATAATTTGTTTCACATCTTCCTTCTTCTTGAAGATTAAAGGAGTTTTTTCTTGTCTTTAAGCTGACATAGCATTTTGTTGGTTTTTTCATTCCAAACTGAATGCTGTAATTTGTGTTTTCCTTACTTTAAAGTGGTTGTTAACATGAAACTAGTTGCCGTGGTTGTATTTAATGATTTTAGTAAGAAGAAAACATATAAGAAAATACTATATGTTTGCATAGAACTTTATCCTTTATATAATGCTGATATTTACCATCTTATTTTGGCTTGTAGAGCAATTCTATGAGAAAGGGAAGTTATGAGTACTTGTCCTCTCCTTGTTAGGGCTGAGAAGATAGGCATGGGGAGTTTAGACAGTAGCCCAGTTAGTGGAAAACCTGGGACTTAAACTCATGGCTTTCTAAGCCCTTTCTTTCTAAAGTTGATTGCATCACCGTGTATAGTTTGCAGATACTTTAACAGACAGAGAGAGAGAACCCAGTTAAAAATATGCTAATCTTACAATCACCCATGTGTTCTGAACCTATGATATTTAAAAATGTGCTTTGTTGACCACATGTGTGCCTTATCTGTGGAACCTGTAAGGCTCTGAGGATATGCACAGGCTCTGTGCCACATTGCCTTTCTTGCATCCACAAGAAGGGGTAATTCATGACTGTTGTGGTGGGATGGGATACAGAGCGTCATATACTATAACTTCATGTCTCTTTGGTTTTCATAATTAGTTCTCATCCCTCTTGCCAAAAATCACTTAAATCGATTAGTTTTTTATGCTGAGATACTGTGGTTACAAATATCATCTAGATTATATATCTAATATTTTATATATTTAACTAAATGTATTTATGTAATTATATATTAAGTATATGTGAATATATAAGTAATATATATGTATATCATTTGGAAGTAAAATTATAATTTATTTTGATATATTTATTTAGTCTGTGAGAATGCAGTAGTGATATTTATACAACATATAAATAATTATACAGCTTTAATTACTATCACCTCAGTAATTTTTTTGTTGTTTATATTCAGTGATGTAAGGGAAGTAAAAAACTTGCTTTTAAAATAGCTTCCTTGTGGTCACTGTCCCCTTTAAATAGTCTCTGTTTTGAGGTATAAAAGTGACACATAGCAGGATGTATTCATCTTATGAGCAGTTGAATACCAAACATTCTTGAATTTATTTTGTAGATTCCATTTAGATCTAACCACTGACATGAAAATAAATTGAGTTCCTATTTTGTTGAACAAGTTATCACTGATAGATGGAATTCAGGTCAAAAAAATAAATTCATTATGTCTTTCTTTGCCCATGTCTGATCTCCATTGGTAAGATATATTTGGGAAGAACTGCCTAAATGTTGCAAAATATTGTCACCTCATTTGCAGTCTTTATCTTCCAAAATAATGGTTTCATGAAAAGGAATATTGGTGGTCTTTCTTTTCTCATTCCAGTTTTTTTTTCTTTTTATTTATTTTTTAATTGAATTTTTAAATTGCTTTGCAGAATTTTGTTGTTTTCTGTCAGACTTCAGCATGAATCATCCATTGGTGTCATATATCCCCTCCCTTTTGAACTGCCTCCCATCTCCCTCCCCATCCTACCCCTCTAGGTTGATGTGGAACCCCTGTTTGGGTTTCCTGAGACATACAGCAAATTCCCATGCTACACTCTCCATACATCTCACCCTCTCCTCCCCTCTCCCCATGTCCATAAGTCTATTTTCTATGTCTGTTTGTCCATTGCTGCCCTGCAAATAAATTCTTTGGTGCCATTTTTCTAGGTTCTGTATATATGCATTAGTATACGATATTTATCTTTCTGACTTACTTGACTCTGTATAATAGGCTTTATGTTCATCCACCTCATTAGAACCCACTCAAATGTGTTCCTTTTTATGGCTGAGTAATATTCTTTTGTGTATATGTACCACAACTTCTTTTCCATTCATCTGTTGATGGACATCTCGGTTGCTTCCATGTTCTAATTATTGTACATAGTGCTGCAGTGAGCAATGGGATACTTGCGTCTTTCTCTCATTCCAGATTGAGTAAAGTGGAAATTTGTACCAGAAACAGATAAGGTGCTATTTTGTGTTGACTTGTGCTGTTTTCATCCCCTTCTTTCTCTGAGGCAAAAGAGGTGCACTATTTCCAGTTTCCAGCTGAACTAGTGCTTTGGTTGTTGGGTTGGGGAAAGACTGTGACGCATTTCTTTGTGCACTAAATGTGCTAGAAAATCACCTTATGTGTATAGAAGAGAACAGAGCGTTGGGGACTTTTTGCTTTGAGGAAGCACAGAAGAGGAAAAGGATTTAGAGCACTCTCTAAAGTTAACTTCTCATTAGCCGAGAGAGAGTTCTCCCTTTTGTGAGCCAAGCCTTAAACAGTAAATGCATCTCAACGTTACACATACGGTAAAGTTGTAAGCACTTTTTTCTTTGAATGCTTGCACGAGAATTCCTGAGTTTATTCTTAGCAGAGGAAGGGGCACCGTTGGTATACCATTGGTGCAATTTGATCTACATGGATTATGGGTCAAAAATAAGTGTATGAAAATTTAAAGCATCTGGTCCATTTGTACTCTAGTTAATTTTAGTAGTTTACAGAGCAACACAGTGCTGAAATATTGCAGCTCTTGTGTATGTTTGTCCTCTCAAACAAGGAGGACTAGATTTAGCACTTTCTCTACTTGGCAAAGCTCCTGGTTAAATTCTGCAGGTGATTACAGTATTTGATAGGAGACTCTCCCAAAACTGCTTTGGTAGATCTGATCCTGATAATAGTTTCACTATTTCTTCTTTCAAGCTGGTGGAGTGTTGTTTTTCCCATATGTATATTTTAACAAATATACATTTTGTTAAAATACTGTAACGAGTGTGGCTGACTCTGACAAGAATCCAGATAAATTCAAGATTTCACAATTAACAAATTTTGCTGTCATGGACTGTAAGGTGTCATGGTCATTTCCAAATGTGTCATTATACTATTCGTTCTTGGAATGCTTTGGTAGTTTGAGATTGATATTTAAAAACATGTTGTATATTACATATTATGGTCAATTCCATCCATATCTACTGTACAACTGAATCTGTAACAAAGTTCTCTTCTTTTCACTTCTAACAATATCATGCAAAATAAGTTTAGACAGATCTTTGGTGCTGATGTCTCATGAGCTGGGCATTAGGAAACAACCAGCAGTATGATGGCACAAGTAAAGTCTTGCAGCCGCAACTCAGCATGTGCAGCTTGCCACTGTTACACAATTTGCTGGTGCCCACAAGTAGTTAGCTGGCTATTCTTTTAGTTTTAAATAACTGATCAGAAGCTGGTGCCATGTATGCATGGAGAAGCTGGCCTCACATTGTTTAACCTGTGCTCATAGTGGCTTACATTCTAAGCATACCAAGGGACGACTGTGGTACTGCTCGCAGTCAGAGGTTTGAACAATACCCTATGCAGTAGAAATAACATACTTAAGGTGTTTACAGAGCAAGTGTTGGCTTTTATTGATTTCCCCAGTAATGCAGTTTTTGTGTTTTTGTTTTAATCAAATAATAATGTATCTTAGATCTTGACCACTTTGGATACAAAACTTTTTTTTTTTATTTTTGTTTTGTAATTTATCATTTGAGTTTTCTCTAGTTTCTCTGTACTCTGCATTTAAGCTTAGGTGACTATATACATTCTAGGTCCTAAGTGGTTTTTGGAACTACTCTACTCTTTGTTTAAAATAATAATAGAAAAGGGTTCAATTTTAAAGAATCTTGAAAGCTAGTAAAGTTGACTTTATTTACTTGATAGACTGAGAATTAAGACAACTGGTTTCCAACCTAGAAAATATTCTACTTTTAAGTGTTTTAGCAACTTATCTCAGTATGCTCGGGTGACAGAGTCTATTCTGAAGTTGAATAGGCCATAGGAAATCATACAGGCCATCTGATAAGTTGCTGGGAATGATTGCTTAATTCTAGAGTTCATATGTATGCTTTCTATATTAAAAAACCACGCTTCTTGAATGCTTATTTTGTCTTTGAAGATTTAATCTTGTCTAAATGAAGAATGACTTAGTATTCCTACACTCATGTTTGTTCTTGTTCTCTAATTTTAGTTTTTTCCACATTTTACTATTGTTTCATTTGTGCCTCATGAGTTGTGACACATGTACCCAGCAGTGGTTCATGTGAGCAGCAACTCACTGTCTGACACTCTTCTTTTTGGGGAAATAGTGAATCTTCACTGCCTTTGGAGTCTTGTACAAGACTGAGCAAGAAAGTTGGAAAAGACAAAGTCAGGTAAGGTGTAGTTATTAAGAAGAAATAGAAAGCAGAGAGTAGGAGTGATATTCTAGTAGAAAAGAAGATAATTCATGTGCTGTATAAGTACTCTCCACCTCTTTTTATTAGATGGTATCTGATTCTACGCCGTTTTAGAGGTGAAGAAACTGAGTTTGTATCTTAGGTCACACAGCTGTTAAAGGTGTGTGGGATCTGATGTCACGTTTTCTGACTTTAATTTTATACAATTTTCTCTGTAAGACACTGTCTCTAAGCCATTATATTCATGATTCTTGATGCTTTTGCTATTGAGCTGCCATGGCAACTGTTTAGGAGTCTGTTTCTTTCTGCTAGTTATTTAACAAGAAGTACCAATTTGAGAAGTTAAAGAGGCAAGGCAGATTCTTTCCCTCAGCAACCCTAAAGGTATATATTTTGGACCCTTCATAGTGATGTGCTCGCATCACTGAAATGGTAAATGAAGGTTGACACACAGCTGCCTCTTAAAGCCCTAAATTAAAGAGTCTCTAAACTTTTTCTGTTACTCTTTTATTACATTTTTATTGAGGTAGAGGAACCAGAGATCACATTGCCAACATCTGCTGGATCATGGAAAAAGCAAGAGAGTTCCAGAAAAACATCTATTTCTGCTTTATTGACTATGCCAAAGCCTTTGACTGTGTGGATCACAATAAACTGTATAAAATTCTGAAAGAGATGGGAATACCAGACCACCTGACCTGCCTCTTGAGAAATCTGTATGCAGGTCAAGAAGCAACAGTTAGAACTGAACATGGAACAACAGACTGGTTCCAAAAAGGAAAAGGAGTACGTCAAGGCTGTATATTGTCACCCTGCTTATTTAACTTCTGTGCAGAGTACATCATGAGAAACACTGGGCTGGAGGAATCACAAGCTGGAATCAAGATTGCCAGGAGAAATATCAATAACCTCAGATATGCATATGATACCAGCCTTATGGCAGAAAGTGAAGAGGAACTAGAAAGCCTCTTGATGAAAGTGAAAGAGGAGAGTGAAAAAGTTGGCTTAAAGCTCAACATTCAGAAAACAAAGATCATGGCATCTGGTCCCATCACTTCATGGGCAATAGATGGGGAAACAGTGGAAACAGTGTCAGACTTTATTTTGGGGGCTCCAAAATCACTGCAGATGGTGATTGCAGCCATGAAATTAAAAGATGCTTGCTCCTTGGAAGGAAAGTTATGACTAACGTAGATAGCATATTGAAAAGCAGAGATACTACTTTGCCAACAAAGATCCATCTAGTCAAGGCTATNACTTTATTTTGGGGGCTCCAAAATCACTGCAGATGGTGATTGCAGCCATGAAATTAAAAGATGCTTGCTCCTTGGAAGGAAAGTTATGACTAACGTAGATAGCATATTGAAAAGCAGAGATACTACTTTGCCAACAAAGATCCATCTAGTCAAGGCTATGGTTTTTCCAGTGGTTATCTATGGATGTGAGAGTTGGACTGTGAAGAAGACTGAGCACCGAAGAATTGATGGTTTTGAACTGTGGTGTTGGAGAAGACTCTTGAGAGTCCCTTGGACTGCAAAGAGATCCAACCAGTCCATCCTAAAGGAGATCAGTCCTAGGTGTTCTTTGGAAGGACTGATGCTGATGCTGAAGCTGAAACTCCAATACTTTGGCCACCTCATGTGAAGAGCTGATTCATTGGAAAAGACCCTGATGCTGGGAGGGATTGGGGACAGGAGGAGAAGGGAATGACAGAGGATGAGATGGCTGGATGGCATCACCGACTCGATGGACATGAGTTTGGGTGAACTCCGGGAGTTGGTGATGGACAGGGAGACCTGGCGTGCTGCAATTCATGGAGTTGCAAAGAGTCGGACACAGCTGAGCGACTGAACTGAACTGAAACTTTTTCTGTTACTCTTTTATTACATTTTTATTGAGATATAATTTATGAATCATGAAGTACATATTTCAAGTGTACAGTTCAGTGATTTTAGTATATTTCCAGAGTTAACCAATCATCACCCATGATCTAAGTTTAGAGTATTTTCATTACCCCCAAAGAAACCCCATACCCATTAGTATCCCTCTTATTCCCCTGTTACTTTAGGTCCTAATGATCAGCCTTTTGTATGTATACATTTGCTATTTTAGACATTTCATGTAAATGAAATCTTATATATGTGGCCTTTGTGTCTGTTTTCTTTCACTGAGTATAATTCTCAAGGTTCATGCATGCGTTGCATGTTGTCAGCACTTCATTCCTTTTTATTGCTTAGTATTCCAGTGTATGAATATACATTTATTCATAAGGTGATGATGTTTCTACTTTTTGGCTTTTATGAATAATACATATATTCAGGTTCTACTTTTTGGCTATTATGAACAATAAATATAACGAATGTTACAGATATTTTAAAAAAGTTTTTTGTTGTTGCCTTTTTTAATGTGGTAAAACATACATAACATAAAACTCACCACTTTAACAGGTACAATCAAGTGACATTAAGTACATTTACAGTGTTGTGTAGCCATCATCATCCCAAACAAGAACTCTCTACCCAGTAAGCAATAGTTCCCCGTTGCCCCCTCCCTGTGGCCTCTGGTAACCTCTTTTCTACTTTCTGTCTCTTTGAATTTCCCTATTTGAGGTACCTTATGTGAGTGGAGTCATACACCATTTGCCCTTTTGTGACTTCTTCCCCCTCACCCCCTTAGCATTTGTCTTCAGAGTTTATTCATCTTGTAGCATGTGTCTGCCGGGGTCCAGCCCCGGTGGATCCAGAGTGATTCGAAGGTGGAGATGGAGTCAGGATCCTAGGAAAAACTTACTTAATTAGAGATATAGAGAGATTAGAAAATTAGCAGAGAAAAGAGGCTGAATAACTTGGCTTACATGGAATACCAATCACTACCTACGTAGGCCACAGGCGTCTTTCTGTTCTCCCGAAGGAAAGGAGGCACTGAGGCCTCCCTGGTCCAATCTTAGAAGCCCAGGCAGAATTAGTAGNGAATTTTTATTAACTGGAGCTGTAGGTTAACTCCTTCTCCGAGAGAAATGGTTATTGGGGAGAGCCCCCCGTAAAGTCAGAGGTGTAAGTGAGAGCATGAAACAGACTGGTTTTGGGGGTAGATGCTCGGGAACAGGGGATTTCCTGAGGCTTGATCACACCTTTGCTTATGCCAAGCCTTCCTCATGACCTTTGCCATGGGCGGAGTTCCTCATGCTGGCCCCCGGCATGTGTCAGAATTTCCTTCCTTTTTAAGACTGATTAACATTTTGTTGTCTGTATATACCACATTTTACTCATCCATTCATACATTGATGATTATTTGGGTTGTTTCCACTTTCTGGTGTTGTGAATATTTCTGTGAATGTGGATGTACAAATTCCTGTTTTAGCTCTTTCAGTTCTTTTGGGTATATCCCTCTGAAGTGGAATTGCTAGGTTATATGTTAATTCTCTTTAACTTCTTAAAGAACCGCCAAACTTTCCCACAGTTGACTGCACCATTTTGCATCGTTTCCACTAGCAATTCACAAAAATTCTAATTTCTCTGTGTTCTTGCCCTCCTCCCCTTTTTTGGATGTTAGCTATTCTAACAGATGTGTTATATAGTATCTTGTTGTGATTTATGTACGAGGTTTTGGTGTATGTGTTGTATTCTCTTTGGTATACTGCAAACCTAGGAGTAGAACTGCTGGGTCGTATTTTTAATTATGAGGCGGTTCTACTTTTAACTGTTCAGTTTGTGAGAAGTGCCTTTGACTACCTACAGTGGAGCATTTTCTGGCTTCTTGCTTACGGTTGTGCTCCTGGAACCACACTTTGGCTGTGCTGCGTCTTCACTGCTGCGCCCGGGCTTTTCTGTAGCTCTGGTGTGTGGGCTTCTCCTTGTGGTAGCTTCTCTTGCTGCAGACCACGGCACTGGCGTGCCCAGGCTCAGCAGTTGTGACTTCTGGGTTCTAGAGCACTGGGTCGGTTGCTCCAGGGCATGTGGGATCTTGCCAGACCAGGGGCTGACCTGTGTCTGCTGCATTGGCAGATGAGTTCTTAACCACGGGACCACCAAGGAAGTCCCTCGTTGTGGTTTTGATTTGAGTTTCCCTCATGGCTAATGATGACGTGTGCCTTTCGGGTGCTTATTGGCTAATTGTGTATCGGTTGTTTTTTTTTTGGGGGGAGAAAGAAAAGTAGTCAGATATGTTGGGAACGTCAAGTCAAGGTAAAGATTTGATCATTCGAAGTAACATAGGGAGAGTGGTCCCCCTGGAGTTGTGGGCATTAGAGAAGGAAGAGGGATGATTGGGTGTGTAAGAGGAGGAGGTGAGTGGGCGATGAGGGAGACGTGGTCACATGTGTTGTCAAGAATACTTTCAGAAAGCTCTGCTGGAACAGGAACAACTATGAGTGTGGAAGGACAGGAAAGTTTGGAGGAGTTTTTGTGCTTGTTATTGATGTTATTGTTTCTAATAGCAATCCTTGAGCATGTTGGCTCAGAGGATAGAGCAATAGCAAAAGAGAAGTGGAAGAGAGGGGATAACCGGTGGCACATGGCTCCAGAGGAATCAGCGTAGGGCGGGGGTGAGGGAGGGTCAGGGAGATAAGACTCACTAAAGTTATTAGTGTTAGACTAGAGAAAGAATCCCGAGACATCTATGCATGTAGAAAAGAAGGAAATGATGTCTGGGATAAAGATCAGTTACTTATTTTTACTTTGGAGAGTGGCTGAGATCAAAGGGAAGAGAAGCCTGCTGGCTTGTATTTTCTCTTTGGAATCAGAAATAACGTCACCTGAAGTAAAGGGACTAGGTAGGGGAGTCTGAAGAAAGTGGTGGATAGAAGATTTTCAGGTAGATTGATGCCTAAAAGAAATAAATGGTGGTGAATCTAGGATAGCATCATGATTGTCTCTGTGTGGGAAAAAAACAGTTGTCTCTGTTTCCCGATGAAGTCCTCCTAGAGCAAAGTGTGGGAACAGAGAAGGCAGAACTGGTGAGAATAACCCAGTGTTAGGAGTTTGCAGCTTTCTGAATGTGTTAGGAAGGCGAAGGAGTGAACTTCAGGGCGTTAAGAATGTGCTTGAAGTCTTAGGCCATGGAATTAATACTGACGAAACCACATGAGAATTCTTCTAACAAATCTGTGCCACCTTTCACTCTCTACTTTTAACTCCTTACAGAGAAAAGAGAACATGGGGAGGACACCCCTTCACCAAAATTAATTTTCTTCCATGCTATAAAAATAGAACCAAATATTTTTACATCTTTTAACTTCCTTCAAAGTTTATCATATACTGTTTGCCTTGCTATAATTCTAAAGCAGCTTGGGTTACAGTGCTTATTATGGGGTGATTTTGCTACAGAACATCAACTCTGGAGAAATTTTGTTAGACTTTATTTAAGTTTCAAAAATATATCATTGATAGATCATCAACAGTATACTGGAGTGGGTTGCCATACCCTCCTCCAAGGGACCTTCCCTACCCAGGGGTTGAACCCCTGTCTCCTATGTTTCCTGCACTGGCAAGTGTGTTCTTTACCATCTGGGAAGCACCATCTGGGAAGCCCTAAACTATTATGCAAACAAATATCATAGTTGCAAGGTCACAGAGGCAGGGAGACATACATTCCTGCTTCTTTGCAACCCCAAATGTTTGGGTTTGTTTTGTCTTAGACCTTCTGAGCAGAGAAGACAATTACTTATTTTTTATATTAACTAAGATAATTAAACATGGCCTATTTTTGTCTATTTTTAAGGCCTGTCAGACTGTCTAGTACATTTCTGTCAACTTTTAGCTTATAGAGATAGTGGGAAGGCACCATAATCAAAGAAGATTTTAAAAAGCACAACCCACTCAATCATACTCCACCAGACATGTGCTTTTTATTTGAATGTTAGGTGTTGCTTGTTCAAAAATGAAAAGAAACTTGCCCTGGGGGAAGGAAAATTCTGAGAGCTAAATGCTGTCTCTTGATAGGAAATTGACTCTTACGTGAATTATTTAGCTTCACTGTTTTCAGCTTTTTTTACTACATTTATAAGCACATTTATAATGTTGAAGTTCTGATAACTGAGCCTTTGAACTCCTTGTTCAGAAGATAACATTACTTTTAATTATTTAGTTGGTGAGAAGTGCCTTTGACTACTTACAGTGGAGCATTTTCTGGTTTCTTGTTTATGGTTGTGCTCCAGGAAACCACATTTGTGGTCCCCTGGGGACAGCATCAGAGAATCCAGTAGTGGCTGAATCAACAGACAGGTGCTTGTACATTATCATCATCATCAGATATATTGAGGGTTGGACATTTTGCCCCAAAGTACTGACTTTGTTGTCTGCAGTAGTAAGGAATTTGGCAAAATTTAAAAAGAAACCAAAGATTTTGCACTGAAAAGTGAAAAAAATCTTAGTTCTTCAATAATTTGATAAAAATAATTTCATCTCATTAAATGGTATTTTCAGTTCACTTACACATTTAATCATTTAAAATTAATTGTATTTGTTCATCAAAGATCCCACTAAATTTTCTGTGTTTAATGATTACAAACGGTCCTTCAGATTCTGACAGGCTGTCTCGTACACTTTGGCCAAACAGAATAGATAAAGCCCGGTCTTTATCGCTTGTAGACCTTAACTATTTCTCACCTGTGGACTGAAGTCTCTTTTCTTTCATTTTCTGGTCTAACACTTTGGTGACTAAATAGCAAAAGAATGAACTGTTTCTTGTGTGGTTACTAGTTACATTCTTAAACATACGAATTTGTAGTAGCTTTGTTAAGAAAATCTTTCAGATTTGATCCCAGCTTTTCTGTCAGATATGATCCCAAGTGATTACATTTTCATTTAATTCCTTTCCATTAATGGGACAGCACTTCAGGAAAGTTATATATTTAAACGAATATTCTTGGAATCCTATGAATAGAGGAGATTTACGTTATCTTACTGAGAGAATATATAATGGGTGTAATTTATTTTCTTCAAGAACCAGAAACGTGACAAAATCCTGGTTTCCTGATCCTAGTGGAATGCTCTGCCTTTTAGCCTGCTCCAAAGAATTTTAGAAATTGCCTGGCTCAGGGATTTTTATTTTACATTTCTTATGCATTGTATACTAAAATTATAAATAATGACTGGAACCTTAGCTTTTGAGAATTCTGAGGGAATTAGAATTTTAAGTAGTTATTTCCCAGCTAAAAAATAATCGATACCCTTGTGAAGGTTTTTAAGTTATTATTTCAACTTACAAATAATTTTACAAATTTTGACCATGTATACATGAAAATAAAGTTTATTTCGTGCTTTTCTCCTTAAACATAGTAGACTAAATGTAACTGCTTGATGACTGACTTGATAATGCACTTGATGTGGTAGTAGTTTGCTTTGATATATAATAAATACAGGGATGCCATTAGATTATTATTTTTTTCCTCTAACATTTATTGATTATTCACTATAAGCCATGGACTGTTCTGAGCATGATATCTGTATAGTTTTGTACTAGTATTCCCATACCTTGAATTCTTGGCCCAGTTTTATGTCTTCTCCTTCCTGCCTCTATCTGAGCATAATGTTAAGAGCATAAATTCTAAAAGTAGTCTGTTAAAATTTGTATCCTGGCTCTGCTATTACTAGATGTTTGACTATAAACTACACAACCTCCCTTTACCTCAGTTTTTGCATTTGTAAACTGGGACCAGTAATATAACCTACTTCATAGGGTTATTGCAAGAATTAAAACACACACACACACGTGAAATGTTTGGAACAGTGCCTGGCACAAGGGTAGTCCTACAGAAAGTATTAGTCATTATCACTACTATGAATATTACTATTACTGTGAATTCTTAATACTGTTTGTCCTGTTTACTCTTTTTAAGTTAATCTTAGAAAACAGATAACTAAGCTTGGTAGAACTAAGTGTAAAATAAGAGTAGATTGACAATTTGAAACCTGAGATTTCCTTTCAAGAAAACAAAATGCAGTATATGCTTTGATACTGCATTTTGGCTGCTGAACCTTTTTTCTTACTATGTACTGTCGCTCAGTTGTATGCAACTCTTGGCCACACTATGGAAGATAGCNGATAACTAAGCTTGGTAGAACTAAGTGTAAAATAAGAGTAGATTGACAATTTGAAACCTGAGATTTCCTTTCAAGAAAACAAAATGCAGTATATGCTTTGATACTGCATTTTGGCTGCTGAACCTTTTTTCTTACTATGTACTGTCGCTCAGTTGTATGCAACTCTTGGCCACACTATGGAAGATAGCCCCCATGCTCCTCTGTCCATGGGATTCTCCAGGCAAAAATACTGGAGTGGGATGCCATTTCCTTCTCCAGGGGATCTTCCCAACCCAGGGATTGAACCTGCATCTCTGCATGGCAGGCTAACCTTTAATAGGCCATATTTATTGAGGAAGTACTGAGGAAGGAAAAAAACCAAAAATTTATCTTAATAAAGAGGACTTGTTTTTCAGGGAAAAAGATCTTGAAGAAGCTCTGGAAGCAGGAGGTTGTGATCTTGAAACTTTGAGAAATATAATTCAAGGGAGGCCACTGCCTGCTGATCTGAGGGCTAAAGTTTGGAAGGTAACTGGAAACTAAAACAAGTAACATGTAATCACTTAAGAACAATATTTTAAAAATTTGGTTTTCAGCTTTCTTAGTTGCAGAGGACTTTGTAATGTTATGTGCATTCCACATTTAGAAAATTTGTCAAATAGAATAGCTTGCTAAAGTGCATGTTTCTGTGCAAGTGGAAAGTTTTAGTGTCTAACACTTTGTGACCCCGTGGGCTGTCCATGGGGTTTTCCAGGCAAGAATACTGGAATGGGTTGCCATTTCCTTCTCCAGGGGATTGAACCTGGGTCTCCTTCATTGTGGGCAGATTCTTTACTGTCTGAACCACCAGGGAAGCCTGTGTTTCTGTAGTGTTTGGTATATTTAATAATTTAGGTTTTGAAAGGCAGTGCTTCCTTTTGTAACCATTAGAATATATGTTTATGAAGATTATTCAGTGAGATGGGAAAGTGCAACCAGTGAGTAAAATCGGATATATAATTGCAGATACGGAATTATCTCATCTATATTTTAAAAAAAAATTAAAAGGTGGGAGAGGAAATAGGTCTCTGGGTATTAGAGTTACAGGAGATTTTCCTTTGTTTTGTTTTCTGCTTCAGCTGTTCTCTGGTACACATGTATTATCATTTTTTAATTTTAAATTAAGATTTTGCTACTATTAAAAAAGTAGTTCCCATTGTTAAAATGTGTAAGCAAAGGATAACAAAATAAAAAAGTTGTCTGTTATCTACCACTTACAGGTGAAACACATAGTAATATCTCACTGTCACATCT
Source organism: Neotragus moschatus (assembly GCA_006410615.1). Classification (NCBI taxonomy): domain Eukaryota; kingdom Metazoa; phylum Chordata; class Mammalia; order Artiodactyla; family Bovidae; genus Neotragus; species Neotragus moschatus. The sequence goes on from SJYA01000266.1 coordinate 1,859,966, forward strand.
TATTTTTCCCCCCTCTGTACATATATATATATGTAAGAGAAATGCAATTATACCTGTGCTTAGTATTCTAAATGTTACAGAAATTTAAAACTCATGTAAAAACATAGAGACTTGTTTAGTGAACCCTCATGTTCCCATCACTGAGTTGTAACTGTTGTCAACATTTGGCCATGTTGCTGAACCTCTAATACTTTGGCCACCTGATGCAAATAATTGACTCCTTAGAAAAGACCCTGATGCTGGGAAAGATTGAAGGCAGGAAGGGAAGGGGACGACAGAGGATGAGATGGTTGGATAGCATCACCAGCTCGATGGACATGAGTTTGAGAAAGCTCTGGGAGTTGGTGATGGATATGGAAGGCTGGCGTGCTGCAGTCCATGGGGTTGCAAAGAGCTGGACAAGACTGAGTGACTGACTGAACTGAACATTTGGCTGATCTTATTTGATTAGTATTCTGTCCTTTTCTCCCCACCCCACCCACTGTATTATTTTAGGGCAAATTCTTGGCAGGGCACTAAAATATTTAGTATGAAAGTCTAAAGACTTTAAAATAACCATAATGCTATTAAATTGAAAAGAATTGTAATTCTTTAATGTGTTCTCACATGATTGAGGTGACATGGGAGCTAAGTAGGGTCTTCTGTATAAGGAGGCCAGTCCCATTCATGTAGTGCTCTACCTTCAAGACTTGATCACCTCTCACAGGCCCCACCGTAAATACCAAAACATCGGGAAATTTGTTCAACATAAATGAATTTGGAGGAGGGGAAACAAAGGTTCATTCTATAGCATTAATGATGTTTGCTTGAAATAAGCTTACATGTGTAAAATATTATGTAAATACTTTGTGTAATTCATTTTATTCACTGGTTTAACATAAAATAGTAAAATTTGATATAGACATTTTACTTGTAATTTTTGAAGTATACATTATTATCCCTAAATCCAGACCTCTATTATTATTGTAACATATTTTTCAAGAGTGAGAAATAACATAAGGAGCCAGTTTTTTTTTTTTTTTTTTTCTCTCTTTCTTCCAGATTGCTCTAAATGTTGCAGGAAAAGGTGATAGTTTGGCATCATGGGATGGTATTTTAGACCTGCCAGAACAGAACACTATTCACAAAGATTGTCTGGAGTTCATTGGTAAGTTTAATAATTGTTTTCAAACAGTGAAAAATTCTGCAAATAATTTTTGGATGGAGGAATCACTGTTTAGTAGAATGAACTTGTTATAATTGGGGATTTGTTGAATTTGGAATATATTGAAAGGGCATAGTTTCAGACCATCTCTTTGGAAATTCTTATGAAATAATGTCAACATTTAAGAAAGAGAGTCTGATTTTTAGTATTTTTAAATTGTTTTTTGTATTATTGACCATCTATATGATTATATACAGCCCTCAGATTAAAGCGAGCTATTCCAAAAGTTTCTCTGTAAGTCATAAGTCTGCTATAGAAAAGGTGTTACAGATCATGGGTGAATAGGTTTCAAATCCCCCACACTGTCTTTTGAAGATTAAATTATTTTGGTTTATATTTCTCTTTTTTAATTCATCTATAGTCCATTGGTGTCTTTTTGTTTCTCTGTCAATTTTTAGTTAGATTACTGGCTAAATAGACTTTTTTATGGGCTGACCTCAAGAGAAACATTATTGCTAGGCGAAGGATAGGGAATTTGGTGGTGGAGAATGAATCACTTTCCCTCGCTTCAACAAAGCCATAGTGGCAGCTGCCCGTCCTGGGGTAGAGGATAATCTTTATAATCTGTTATTTGGAAAACGCTTTTTTGCTTTCCAGGAATGTGAGTGATGCCTACTTTCCTGCTTCACATTGTGCATTCTTTTACACACACACACACNTGTACATATATATATATGTAAGAGAAATGCAATTATACCTGTGCTTAGTATTCTAAATGTTACAGAAATTTAAAACTCATGTAAAAACATAGAGACTTGTTTAGTGAACCCTCATGTTCCCATCACTGAGTTGTAACTGTTGTCAACATTTGGCCATGTTGCTGAACCTCTAATACTTTGGCCACCTGATGCAAATAATTGACTCCTTAGAAAAGACCTTGATGCTGGGAAAGATTGAAGGCAGGAAGGGAAGGGGACGACAGAGGATGAGATGGTTGGATAGCATCACCAGCTCGATGGACATGAGTTTGAGAAAGCTCTGGGAGTTGGTGATGGATATGGAAGGCTGGCGTGCTGCAGTCCATGGGGTTGCAAAGAGCTGGACAAGACTGAGTGACTGACTGAACTGAACATTTGGCTGATCTTATTTGATTAGTATTCTGTCCTTTTCTCCCCACCCCACCCACTGTATTATTTTAGGGCAAATTCTTGGCAGGGCACTAAAATATTTAGTATGAAAGTCTAAAGACTTTAAAATAACCATAATGCTATTAAATTGAAAAGAATTGTAATTCTTTAATGTGTTCTCACATGATTGAGGTGACATGGGAGCTAAGTAGGGTCTTCTGTATAAGGAGGCCAGTCCCATTCATGTAGTGCTCTACCTTCAAGACTTGATCACCTCTCACAGGCCCCACCGTAAATACCAAAACATCGGGAAATTTGTTCAACATAAATGAATTTGGAGGAGGGGAAACAAAGGTTCATTCTATAGCATTAATGATGTTTGCTTGAAATAAGCTTACATGTGTAAAATATTATGTAAATACTTTGTGTAATTCATTTTATTCACTGGTTTAACATAAAATAGTAAAATTTGATATAGACATTTTACTTGTAATTTTTGAAGTATACATTATTATCCCTAAATCCAGACCTCTATTATTATTGTAACATATTTTTCAAGAGTGAGAAATAACATAAGGAGCCAGTTTTTTTTTTTTTTTTTTTTTCTCTTTCTTCCAGATTGCTCTAAATGTTGCAGGAAAAGGTGATAGTTTGGCATCATGGGATGGTATTTTAGACCTGCCAGAACAGAACACTATTCACAAAGATTGTCTGGAGTTCATTGGTAAGTTTAATAATTGTTTTCAAACAGTGAAAAATTCTGCAAATAATTTTTGGATGGAGGAATCACTGTTTAGTAGAATGAACTTGTTATAATTGGGGATTTGTTGAATTTGGAATATATTGAAAGGGCATAGTTTCAGACCATCTCTTTGGAAATTCTTATGAAATAATGTCAACATTTAAGAAAGAGAGTCTGATTTTTAGTATTTTTAAATTGTTTTTTGTATTATTGACCATCTATATGATTATATACAGCCCTCAGATTAAAGCGAGCTATTCCAAAAGTTTCTCTGTAAGTCATAAGTCTGCTATAGAAAAGGTGTTACAGATCATGGGTGAATAGGTTTCAAATCCCCCACACTGTCTTTTGAAGATTAAATTATTTTGGTTTATATTTCTCTTTTTTAATTCATCTATAGTCCATTGGTGTCTTTTTGTTTCTCTGTCAATTTTTAGTTAGATTACTGGCTAAATAGACTTTTTTATGGGCTGACCTCAAGAGAAACATTATTGCTAGGCGAAGGATAGGGAATTTGGTGGTGGAGAATGAATCACTTTCCCTCGCTTCAACAAAGCCATAGTGGCAGCTGCCCGTCCTGGGGTAGAGGATAATCTTTATAATCTGTTATTTGGAAAACGCTTTTTTGCTTTCCAGGAATGTGAGTGATGCCTACTTTCCTGCTTCACATTGTGCATTCTTTTACACACACACACACACACGCACGCACGCACCCCTCTTCCCTAGAGGTTCAGATGGTAAAGTGTCTGCCTGCAATGCAGGAGACCCAGGTTCTATCCCTGGGTTGGGAAGATCCCCTAAGGAAGGGAATGGCTACCCATCCCAGTATTCTTGCCTGGAGAATCCCATAGACATAGAAACCTGGTGGGCTACAGCCTGTAGGTCACATAGAGTTGGACACGACTGAGTGACTAACGCTTCCACTTTTCACTACTTTCATGTGTACACACATATGATACATATATATATATATATATATATATATGAAACATATATGTAGGTCCATATTAAGCAATAAATCCTGAAGAGCTAGTGAATATGAATATGTATAAGGAAAAATGCACTTTTATGTAGTTTTATTTTGTCCTTCACAGTCTCTAAATGCAGTAAGATAGTATTATATATTTTGTAAACAAGTATTTTGTCCAATAACTGAGTGTCTAGCAGCCCCTTGGTAATTTTGACTCTTATTTTTTAGATCAGCTTTCAGTGCCAGAAGAGAAGGCTGCACAATTACTTTTGGATATTGAATCTGTAATTACCTTTTATTGTAAATCCCGTAACATTAAGTATAGCTCAACCCTTAGCTGGATACATCTCCTCAAACCGTTGGTGCATCTTCAGCTGCCACGCAGTGATTTATACAACTGCTTTTATGCAATCATGAATAAGTACATTCCCAGGTAAGACACGATTTTTTATTATAGCTGTAAAATGAAGGAAGTTCTAGCTTGCTTTGAAGTGAAGTTGTTAGATTTATTTTGATGGTAAAGTAAAAGGTTCAAGTAATTTTTAAGGTTGTTTGAATCATAATTGTTATTTGACTTTATTTTTGTGGTTATAAATATTTTTTAAAGGATTCTTTAGTTAAGAATTTGTGCTTGTAGAGTTTATGTATGCAGTATAACTTTTCACACTTTTTGGATGATATCTCTATTTTGATTTCTTTACTTATAAAAATAACATTATAGTGTCTAAGTAAAAGTTTTGGAGTGCTGCCGTCTTCAATGAGGTGCTGTGATTACAGCCTGGAATATAGTCCTAGAAATACAGATGTTGAAGAAGTAATTGGAAGTGCACTGAGTGTTAGGAAGGTGAAATGCACAGTGGTATGGGACTGTACAGTGGGGGTGACCTGACTTACCCTGGAGGTCAGGAAGGTCTTCTCTGGGAAAGTGACACTTAAATTGAGTCTAGACAGATGTGTGGGTTGTTTTGGGGGGTGGAAGAGGTACTGGAAGAAGGGAGATGGGTAGGAGGAGGGGTGGAATTCAGAAAAAATTCTTGTAGTTCTCAGGTATGGATCAGGTAGGCAGAATTTTAGTGCCAAAAGCAACTTTTGACATAATCTAGAGCAGTGATTGGGCTGCGCAGTGAACCTTGGAGTCATTGGAAGTGGAATGACGTCACTCAGTCGTGTCCGACTCTTCATGACCCCATGGACTGCAGCCTGCCAGGCTCCTCCGTCCATGGGATTCTACAGGCAGCAGTACTGGAGAGTCATTGGGGGTGGGGTTAAAAACTCCTGATGCCCTTTTACATACCTGACTAATTAAATCAGATCTCTGAGGAGGCCAGCCATGCAGATGTTTGTCTAGATTTAGAGCTTCTTGGTTGATTGCACTATGCACCTAAGGTAAGAGGACTGCTGTTCTAGAGCTTGATAGTTAAATGACTACCATTTCTCCCCTGCTTTTCATGTGAAAAGCACTGTGTTAGCTGTGGGTGCTTTTTGTATTTTCTCACTTAAACAGTGACCCGATAAAGCAGATATCTTTGATTTACAGCTACAGAAACTGAAGCAAAGACAGACATTAAATGGCTTATTCAGCATTATACTTCGGGTGTATGACTGAGTCAGGATTTGAACCTAAGTTTGATTGGACACTTGTGCTTTAACTTACAAGTTTCTCCACCCTGGTTGCTTATTAGAATCAACTAAACAGCTTTATTTTGGTTTTTGTTTTCTTTTTCTTTTACAGCTTTAGATATCATTCACATAATATAAAATTCATCTTTTTAATATGTACAATTCCATGGCTTTTAGTATAGTCACAGAATTGTGCAGCCATAGCTACAGTCCTTTTTAGAATGTTTCTGTCACCCCCAAAAGAAACCCTGAACTCACTAGCAGTCAACTCCATTTTCCCCCAGCACTCTCAGCTCTAGGCAACCACTCATCTTTCTCTGTGGATTTGCCTATTCTGGGTATTTCATATAAATAGAACCTTATAATATATGGTCTTTTGTGACTACCTTTGTTCACTTAGCATTGCCTTTTAAAGATTCATCTGTATGTATTTATAGCATATATTAATACCATTACTTTATTTCTTTTTATTGCTGGGTAACATTTCATTGTATGTATATTGAAATAAAATAGCACATTTTATTTACTCATGTAATAGTTGCTGGACATTTGGATCGTTTTCACTTTTTAAGTGTTACGAATAATGCAACTATGAACATTTGTGTACAAATGTTTGTGTGGAGATTGCTTTGGGATATGTACCTAGGAGTGGCATTGTTGGATCATATGGTAAATCTGTGTTTAACCTTTTGAGGAATTGCCAGACTTTTCCACAATAATTGCAGCATTTTACAATCCCACCAGCAGTAAATAGAGATCCCAGTTTCTATAGATTCTTGCCAATTTTTTTTTAAAATTATGGCCAGACTGTGAAGTGATATCTCATTATGGTTTTTATTTGCGTTTCCCTGACAGCTAATGACTTTGAGCATTTTTTTTCATGTGCCTAGATGCAATTTGTATGTCCTCTTTGGAGAAATGTCTGTTCAGCCAAAGAGCTGTTAAACATAGTAACCCTTGATGTTTCAAATACAAGTAGACTGTGTAGAGCCATGTCAATTTTTAAATTCCCAGGCAATTCTCATACATTCCAGAGTGGAGAACCTGGGTGCGACCTTGAAGCAATAGGGCTTCATGTAAGGAAAGCAGGCCTAGAGATGCCAGAATACAGGGCTATGCTCATGGTAAAGCAGAGGCTAGAATTCACATTTGGGAGTCATTCTGTTATCCTAATGGAGGAGGAAATGGCAAGCCATTCCAGTATTCCTGTCAGGAAAATCCTGTGGACAGAGGAGCCTGGCGGGCTGCAGTGCATAGAGCTGCAAAGAGTCGGACACAACTGAGCGACTGTGTTATACTAAATCTCTCAACTGCTAATATTTTTACCACCTCTCAGTGTAACAGAACTAGTAATAGCAAGGGACATGATGTTCCAGCTTTGTCTCTACAGGATATTGGTGGTGGTAGATACTAGTAAAGGCTACGTTGTAGAGCTCTACTCTTAGAGGTTTGCATTGAGCCGTGTAATACTTTGTCAGGTGACTCCAGTTNATTTTTACCACCTCTCAGTGTAACAGAACTAGTAATAGCAAGGGACATGATGTTCCAGCTTTGTCTCTAGAGGATATTGGTGGTGGTAGATACTAGTAAAGGCTACGTTGTAGAGGTCTACTCCTAGAGGTTTGCATTGAGCCGTGTAATACTTTGTCAGGTGACTCCAGTTACTATGTCCATGAATTCCACATGTAACACAGTACTCCAGCCAGAGTCAGTGTTAATACCCCTGCATAGGGCTCAGCCCCACAAAGTGTCAAANAGGCTACGTTGTAGAGGTCTACTCCTAGAGGTTTGCATTGAGCCGTGTAATACTTTGTCAGGTGACTCCAGTTACTATGTCCATGAATTCCACATGTAACACAGTACTCCAGCCAGAGTCAGTGTTAATACCCCTGCATAGGGCTCAGCCCCACAAAGTGTCAAACAACTCCACTATAATATATCTTAGACAGTCAGGTGTAACATGAGTAGAATTCTATCAAGTAGCTGCTTTGCAGTGAGATTAACTTTCAGTACACAGCTATTAAATGAATAGATGCTGTTGCAATGGCTGATTCCCTGAGATGTCCCACTTTTTCCAAGGATGAGACCCACAAGCTAGGCAATTGTCCTTACAATGTATGTTCCTAGTCTTCTTACCACTGTGTGTCTGTTTTGTTTTAGCAATCTACTGCCTTGCCTTTATAGAGTGGGGAAAGTGTTCAGACAAAGGAGGAGGTAGTCTTGTCAGTATGAATCCATTTCTATTTTTGGGCATTTGAATTAGCAAATTAGGGCCTTTTTTACAAAACTTCCCTGTTATCTGCAGTATTAAAAATGGTAGATGAATGGTTATGCCAAATCCTGACATTGACCTTAGATCTTAGTTTTGCAGAGATTATTTTTCATTATTCCCACTTGAATAGCATTTTGAAACATTCCTTATCAGTGCTTTTCATTAATGTTTTTACATGAAATCGTTCACCTTCTTTCTTTTTTTTTTTTTTACAGTTTGCTTTTTAAAGACTACATCTACCAAAATACCACTAGTTCAAGTATTAAATTACGTATATGGGAGAGTAGCATGGTATAGTGGTTTAATGCCCAGCTTCTGTGTACAAGTCTTAGTGCCATCACTTCTTAGCTACATGACCTTGGTTGAGCTGCTTGAGCACAGCTAANTCTACCAAAATACCACTAGTTCAAATATTAAATTACGTATATGGGAGGGTACCATGGTATAGTGGTTTAATGCCCAGCTTCTGTGTACAAGTCTTAGTGCCATCACTTCTTAGCTACATGACCTTGGTTGAGCTGCTTGAGCACAGCTAAGCCTCAGTTTTCTCATCTGTAAATTGAGGGTGATAATAGTATCTTTCATAGAGTTGCTTGTAAAGATAAAGTGAGATAACATTGTAAACTGTCTATTGTAGTGTCTGGCACATAGTATTTCCTCAGTAAATACTGACTTGTTAAGATGGCCTGCAATTTGAGCTGTGTACATTTTTAATGGTTTATTAGATTTATTAGACACCAGGGAACAAGGCAAGAAGTAGTATAGTTACTCAGTAAGGTCAGTGTTTGGCAACTCCTGGGATTTTCTCTGAGCATCTGGTACCCAGGCCACTTCCAATCACAGCTCTGGGTCCACCCTTTTGGAATGTTTGTCTGTGGCCATTTCAGACTTGGACCTTTGCTGGAGGATTCCTCATTGAGTATGTTAACTATGGAGCTAACCTGAAGCCTTCCTGGGAGATCTTTCTTATTTGGCAGAAAAAGAAGGGAGCTGAACTTCCTCAGGGATCTCCAGATCTCCTTTTGGGATCCAAAGCTTATCAAAACAACCTAAGTGGTCCCTCTGTTTTCATTGGTCCCTGTAGTCCTTTCTCCTGAGTGCTGCCTGGGTTCACCTGGAAAGAATCTTCCTAGAGTTGGCTGTAGACATGCCATTTCTTCCTGTCAGGTCAGGTATGTTAGGTATAAGCAGGAGAGGTCTGTCCCTGCTTGTGTCAGGTAGGCTTGCTGCCAGTGCTCTTAAGTTGGATGCTCTGGGGTAAGGAGGGGAGGAGGGTATTGCACGAGGACTGGTTACTGATATGATCAGTTTTAACCTATTAATGCAAGAAACTTTGCTTTTCTTGTCTTTTAGGGATTGTTCCCTGAAGGGGAGACCATTTCATCTTTTCCGATTACTCATCCAGTACCATGAACCTGAGCTTTGTTCTTTTCTTGATACAAAGAAAATTACTCCAGACTCCTATGCACTCAACTGGGTAATAAAGTGAAAGTAGGAACACTTAATGAAAAATAGCTTTCTGTGAAACTATAGTTGGTTCCCTCCCAAAGAAAAAGAAAGTGTTAAATTATAGACCATTATTATTTAAGAGAAAGGATTAAAATTATTACCACTTCAAAGATTTTTTTTTTTGCTCTTCATTTAGTTTAAATTGTTTAATACGAAGTTTAGCCTTTGTTGTTTTAGAAATATATGTAAATTATATGTATATGGTATGTATCAGTTCACTTTAAAACCATGTGATTAAATTGTTGATAGTGTGTTTGAGAATTGATCAATAATCACGAAGAAAATAGCTTAAGATTATCAAATGACTGATATAAAAGAATATAAAATACATCTCAGTCCTCTGTCATTCTATATTTATATTTTAAATGGGAAATTTTATTATTTTAGGTGTGTGGTTCTCAAGCCCTTTGGTCTCAGGACCTCTTACACTCAACATTTTTTGAGGATCCATAATTTATGTGGATTTCATTGGTTAGAAATTAAGAAATTTTAGGTATTCGTTTAGAAGTAGTGATAAATCCAATACATGTTAACATAAATATTTTAAATGAAAATGAACTATTTCTCGGAAAGAAAGAATAGTGGCATTTTTAAATTTGCAAATCTCATTGATGTTTGGTTAGATCACAGGCAAGTACATTCTCATATGTATTTCTTTATTCAGTCAGTGATGATACCATATTTCATGTAGCCTTTGGAAAATTTTGTTGTTCATTTGTGAGAGAATGAATATGAAAGGGCAAAATCTGAGTATTAGTATGAAAACAGCTTTGATCTCACAAACTCCCCTGTAAATACTCTTGGAGATGTCCAAGGCTCCTCAGACCATACTTTGAGAACTGCTCTTACAGGGTAACTTGAAGATCTTTTTAAAACAGTGTTTAGGTTCCAGAAGAAAATATATGTATATTCAAAAATTTTAGCATGTTTCTTGATGATGTCTTACCTAACTTTTCTTCAGAAAGGATTCCATTTCTGTCATTTATTAACTATATACTTAGCCTCTGAACTTTGATTTTTTTCATCTGTAAAATGAGACTAATAATAGGATCTATCTCAGAGGGTGATGGGCTGAGCAAACAGTGAGACCCTAGAGACCCTAACTGGTTTCAGCTCTGGCATACTAAAACTCAAGAACCTGCTCTTTCGTTCCTTCTTGGCTACAGTCGTGTCACTTTGATAAAAATAATAAAATTGTAGGTTCTCTGAGATTCATATGTTGCTATTAAATCTGCTTATTTGTATAGAAGTAAAAAATTTTCTTTTAAGAATTTGAATATTTTTGTAGACGTCTTTCTGGTCACATCATGCCCGAGAAATACCATTCTGTGGCCAGAACTCTGGATTAGTACTCAGTGCTGGTTGTAGATTTTAACGGGTTATGGCAACAACCAACCAGTTTCTCTTTGTCAGTTTCCCAAGTAGTTCATTCTTGCTACCAGTAGCTTGTCTATGGAATGGAGTCTTTCTTTTCCAATCATGAAATAAAGCAAAACCAGTTCCTGTGATTTGAGAACTCATCACTGAGAATGATGCGGAGGTAGCTTTAGTTTGGCTAAGTGAGGTCAATGCTGACTGTACCTTGTCTGTCTATGTTTGCATCTTCCTTATTTCTAATAGTAAATTTTAAACAACTACAAAAAACATTACAAGCATTATGTATTGTACTTTAAAAGTTTTGTGGTCAACTATAATAGCAGTTACATCAGCTCTGGAGTCTCAGGCCTTTTTTTTAGTCTAAGTATCACCACTCACTAGCCCTGTGATGTTCGGAAGGTTTTTTCATACAGGTTTATTTTCCTACCTATAATACAGGGAGGAAAATGTCTACTTTAAAAGCCTGTCATGAGAATATTTAAAATAAGAGACATTTAATAAAAGGTATGTGTCAGTAATTTAGTATCTGGCACAAAATATTCACTAGATGTATGTGTTCTTGTTAGCTTCCTTTATTCATTAAAAATGTTTTAAATTTAAACCTCTAGATGGAATTGTTTCTGTATCTAAGAAAAATGGAATAATCTAAAAATATCCTTAAATTCATGCAATTTAAAACACAGTTGGGCTCTAGAGAAACTTACATACCTTAACGATTCTTTAATTGACGCGGAAAACCATAAAGCATAGAGTTCTTGAAATGTTTTGCAGGACATCAGTGTTGTCTCATTAATTATGTACAAGTAAGCTTGGTACACAGTTGGCCTTTAAATTGTTATTACAGTTTCATTTGGTGCTCTTAACTGAAATTACCATGCTTGACCTTCACAATTACTTAGCCGAGTTAAGTACTGTAGTAGTTACCTTATGGAGCTCATGGGTAATTATGCTAGTTCTTATGCTGTGGCAGATATATGCTAACTTAAGTTACTTTAGATATTGAGGGTTAGTTATCTTTCTCTTCAGCACAACAGTGGTAGAGCATGGGTAATATTCCTTTTAAAAAAAAGGAAGTAGAGGTTAAAGTAAAGCTCCTGAGGTTAAGTGACATGCCCTAAGGCACACAGCTAGTCAGTGGCTTCATTGTGCCTTAAATCCACAGTCTTCCTTTGGATTACATACAGTAAAATTAAGGTCCACGTTAAATATCAGGTACAGACAGTTTGTTAGAATGTTACTTAGGCATTTGCCTCAGTACTTTAATAAGAACAAGTCATTTCCAGTGGTTTATATTTCTCATTTCATTTCCTGATTACAGCTTGGAAGCCTTTTTGCCTGTTATTGTTCCATTGAAGTCACTCAGGCAATATGGGATGGATATCTACAGCAGGCAGATCCATTTTTTATTTATTTCTTAATGTTAATAATCCTTGTTAATGCAAAGTAAGTATCAAGTTGGCTGGATTTTTCTCTTCTCTGTTCCAAGGGTGCTCTGTTAATATTTAACTCAAATTCATGTGATTCTGTTTTACAGAGAAGTCATTTTAGGGCAGGAGTCTGACAGCAAAGAAGAAGTTATCCGTAAGTATCACTAAATGTGGAGAAAACATTTTTCAAGTCATTTGATTTTCTGAAACTCAAGTTTTCTCATCTATTATGTGAATTTAGAAGATTAGTCTAGAGCTCTGAGGTTCCCTTCAAATCTTACACCCTGTCTACATACAGGCCTTAAAGATGGTCTCCCCAGATTCGCTACTCTCATTCATCCCTTCTGTGTTATTTTTATTCTTTCAGTTCTTTTCTGTACACTCTTTCTTTGGTTTAAATAAACTGGTCTGCTCTCTCTCCCCCTTTCCCTTCCTTCCTTAGTTTTCCTTTGAACCCCTGACTCTTGTAAGTATCTCCATTGTTGAAATGTTGATCCTCCTTTTGGGTTCTCTCCACTCTGGCCCTCATAGATTTACTTCTTTCTGTAGTACCCAGCACACTGTACTGTCTGTGTTACAGTGTTTACTTCACTATATTATATGATTTATCTTTATATTTCTCAAGCAAGACAAAGTTCCTTAAGTCAGGAACCATTTCTTGGTTATTTTTTATTTGCAAGGGCCTTGGCATTTGTGTTTGTTAAATAAATCACAGTATTCCAGTCAAGGCTAATGAATTTTATTTGATTGCCAGACACCATCAGTCACTAATAGCAGGATTATATTAAGAGTTTCAGCTCCTTTGGAGAAAATCCACATCTCTTCAAGCAGTTTTCTGTGCATCACTGTTGAGATTTCGTTTATAAAACTATAATGTTGAAGATAAACCAGCTTTGATATATAATGTTTATTGTTGTATACTTTACAAGCAAAATTTTTTGAGACTATTATAATTTATTTATAATCCTGTTTCAGAGTTCTTGGAAAATACTCCATCCAGTTTGAATCTAGAAGATATAGAAGACCTTTTCTCTCTGGCTCAATATTATTGCAGTAAAACACCAGCTTCATTTAGGAAGGTATCAGACAAGAAATGACCTACTTCAGTATCTCACATTTTGTGCATTGTTTCATGTTTATGTTGTATCCACTTGAGCTAAAATACTCTAGGTTGTCATTCTTTCCGTGTATTACAGTTTTGTGTGATTTTTTTCATTATAAATATTCTCCCTAGTAGAGGAATAGACATTTTTAAAAAAATAGTATACAAATACGCTAGGAGCCATTTTATCTCTCCTCTGATTATTATTTCTGATCATGAGAAAATTGACTATAAGATATTTCTTAAATTAAAATGCTTCCTTACTTTAAAAATTGTGTTATAGAAATCTGATTGAGGAGGTATCATTATGCCTTCTTTATCTGGAGTTAGTTAAAACTCCAACTTTTAATGATGCTGAGCTGTCTTTTACACAAAAAAGGGTCACTTAAGCTCCATGGAGACCTTGAACCTTTCTCAGATCAATCAAGTACTTTCAAGAGAAATGACTTCAGATTAGAAGTCCATGCTGTGAACTTCTAGAAACTAAAACTCCAGATTCTAAAGCTAGTAATGGAGGCAGCAAGGAATTACCATTTATAAACTATTTGTGACCTCAAGTGCTCATGAGAACATTAGTGTCTTTTTTTTTATTATTATTTTTAAGGCATTCTACCATCATGATTGTTAGTTGAAAGTTACCATGTCCCTGAAATATTAAGATGAGATTAAATTATGTTCAGTATAGTGTATTCAGGAGGCAGATGATGGAAAGTTTTTAAGAACATTTTCCTCAAAACTAGTTATAAAAGAAATTTGTTTCTCAGGACTAATTTCAGTTATTTTAACAATTGCCTTATGTAGATTACCTCGGTTCCCAACAATGTTGACTGAGTTAGATGGCGAGGTAGTGGTTATGATACTAGATGAAAAAGAAGTCTTATCCTTTTCTTTCCAACCTTTTAAGAGAGTAGTTTTTATTCTTCAGACATAGTAAATAAACTGCACTAGCAATTGCTAATTAGAGCAGGTTTTATTAGCAGCATATTACATAATTTATGCCATATTTTAACTTTTATTCAATATTAAAGCATAAAATGTGAGTAACCATTTAAAATTTTGCTGTTTAAATGTGTGTGATAGTATAGAAAATAGCTGAGGTAGAATGTGTTATTTTTTTCTTAGTCTTTCATTTTGTGTGGACTCAAACATGGGCTTTGTTTCTAGCCTTTTTGTAGCTTTTAGCCTAGAAGATTTAATACAATAAGTTAAATCACATGACTCAGATGTTATATAATTATTTTACCTTTTATCTTGGTCTGTTGAGAATAGTTTTAGGAGGGAAGCTTGATTTTATTCTTTTCCTTCATAAAGTTTTAAAAACTCCTCTCACACAGGATAATCACCATCTGTTTGGCAGTACTTTGTTGGGAATTAAGGACGACGATGCAGATCTGAGCCAGGCTCTTTGCCTGGCCATCTCAGTGTCAGAGATCCTTCAAGCAAATCAGCTTCAAGGGGTAAGTTAAGAAACCTCACTGTTTGTTAGAGGATGATCCCCTTTAAATGCAAGGAATCAGTGTCTCCTCTGTGTTTGTTGTTTGTCACAAAATTAATTTACCATAACAATGTAGTTGTTTTGCTTTTTTTGAGTGATTAATATATTAAATCTTCTGTCTATATGCTCATTTTTAAACTGCCAGCTTGTGTTATTTTATTTCTCAAACAACTAATTATTTTTGACACTAGTTTTTGTAAATTGCCAAATCTTGTTTCATATTTTAACAGGGCAACTGAATGTTATATAAGTACTTGAAAGGGTGAATTTACTATTTCATGGTTAAATTCTAGGTACTTATACAGATAATTTGGAGAAGGTGATGGCAAGCTACTCCAGTGTTCTTTTCTGGAGAATCCCAGGGACGGGGGAGCCTGGTGGGCTGCTGTCTTTGGGGTTGCACAGAGTTGGACACGACTGAAGCAACTCAGCTGCAGCAGCAGCATACACATCATTGAATTACATGGTTTAATGCCAAAAGGCATTTACAAAGGAGAATTGAAGATATACCATAATTTTTTCTCTATTGTATTTATGAAAATCTGATGAGCCAGTTTTTTCAGTATAAGTTCTTTATTGCTAATAGTGCAGCAGTTAATTACATGTATATATTTGAAAGGTGGGATGTATGTCAAAGATGGAGAGAAGAGGAAAGAACATGGGAAGATAGGCCTTTTACAATAGACATCTTTAAAACAAGTATTTTGTGTGGTTTTCTCATTAGAACCATTAAAAAAATAACTTGTAATCCAGTTTAAAGAGACCCATGTGAACTCCAGTTCAGACTAGCATTGGAGAACCTGCTGTCACCCCAAAAGACATTTATTTAATCCTTATGTGAATTACATTGTTGATAAGTTTGTGGGTTTATTTTCAGAACTAGAAATTGTATCTACCTCTGTGTTTATGTATAGTGTTTTTGAAAGTGTTTAACATGATGCACATTAAGTTATTACATTCAAATTAGTTTTATAGCCCAAACTAACATTCTTCCTGCTATATGTTTTAAGACTTTTTGTCAAGGACAGTATATACAAACTGTTTTAACTACTGTTTAAAATGAATACAACTCTTTTAAGATCTTGAGGATATTTTCTTGAGTCTGTACTCTATAGGACTTCCTAACTATATGTGAGACCCATTTTTTAATCCATTTGTTCCCTCCCTTTTGGTTAATTGTTAATATTATATTGTGTACAATATGCTCCTCCTGGCATATTTTATTATGTCAAATGTTTCTCTTTTAGGAAGGAGTCCGGTTCTTTGTGGTGGATTGCCGTCCTGCAGAACAGTATAATGCTGGGCATTTATCAACTGCTTTCCATTTAGATTCAGATCTGGTTAGTATAAATGGGATATAAAATTTTTAAAAATATGGGGAAAATGGATTTTTTTCTTTAATCCATGAATAAATATACATGTACCAGATTTGGGGATGTTTTTCTTTCTGCTTAAAGAGAGAGTCTCTGCCCTTATACAGGGGTAGCTCTCAGGTTTCCTTTTAACCACAGACACCCCCTTGGCATCATAAAGGGTAGATGAGAGCACTGTTAGGTATGGTTTACTGTTGCTTACCATTGTTATGTCAGTAAATTCTAAACTTCTCACTGTGAGCTGCCTGATACAGCACTCAGCATAGTGCCTTGCACTTAGTAAGTACTCTGTGAACGTTAGCTCTTATTATGATTGGGTAGTCAGTCTAAAAGCTTTTACTGTAAGCCTCCTTTTATCAAGAAATATCAGTAACCTCAGATACGCAGATGACACTGCCCTTATGGCAGAAAGTGAAGAGGAACTAAAAAGCCTCTTGATGAAAGTGAAAGAGGAGAGTGAATAAGTTGGCTTAAAGCTCAACATTCAGAAAACTAAGATCATGTCACCTAGTCCCATTAGTTCATGGGAAATAGATGGGGAAACAGTATCAGACTTTATATTTTTTTGGCTCCAAAATCACTGCAGATGCTGACTGCAGCCATGAAATTAAAAGACGCTTACTCCTTAGAAGGAAAGTTATGACCAACCTAGATAGCATATTAAGAAGCAGAGATATTACTTTGCCAACAAAGGTCTGTCTAGTGAAGGCTATGGTTTTTCCAGTGGTGATGTATGGATGTGAGAGTTGGACTGTGAAGAAAGCTGAGTGCCGAAGAATTGATGATTTTGAACTGTGGTATTGGAGAAGACTTGAGAGTCCCTTGGACTGCAAGGAGATCCAACCAGTCCATCCTAAAGGAGTTCAGTCCTGGGTGTTCTTTGGAAGGACTGATGCTAAAGCTGAAACTCCAATACTTTGACCACCTCATGTGAAGAGTTGACTCATTGGAAAAGACTCTGATGCTGGGAGGGATTGGGGGCAGGAGGATAAGGGGATGACAGAAGATGAGATGGCTGGGTGGCATCACTGACTCGATGGACCTGAGTGAGTGAACTCTGGGAGCTGATGATAGACAGACAGGCCTGGTGTGCTGCGATTCATGGGGTCGCGAAGAGTCAGACACGACTCAGCGACTGAACGACTGAACTGAACCGAACTGTGCATATAAAATAAAGTAATATGTAGTAAGGGTAGTCTCTGGCATATAGGGCCTCAGTTGTTAAAATTACTGTCCTAGGATCACTTGAATTGAAGGAATAGATGAAGTAGGTAATTATTGTCAGAGATGCTTAGAGCATTTGGTAAGACTGGGTCTGACATCATTTAAGCCCTTCTGGGGTTTTTAGAGCCGCAGGAATGAGGAAGACAGTAAGAGGAGTAACTTTGTCCCTAACTTTTCTGAAAAAGTTGACGCTGAGGTTGAAAGGGCATGTGGAAAGGTCTCAGTGGCGTTAGGGGGAAGCTCATGGAAAATGGAAGTAAAACAACCCAGAGAGTTTGGGGTGCTATAGGTGAAGAAGGCGATTCTAGCTTGTCTACATCCTGAATGTAAAGTCTGTGCCTTTTTCATCCTTCATTCATCTTTGAAGACTTAGATGTGTTGTTGTTGTTTAGTCACTAAGTCATGTCCGACTCTTTTGTGACCCCATGGACAATAACCTGCCAGGCTTATCCTTCCCTGGAATTTCCCAGGCAAGAATGCTGGAGCCAGTTGCCATTTCCCTCTCCAGGGAATCTTCCCTACCCAGAAATCAAACCCATGTCTCCTGGTTGGCAGACAGGCTTTTTACCTCTGAGCCACCTGGGAAGCCCTGGAGGACCTAGATGGTCCATCTTTTATGCTTATTATTCAAGTCATTTTTGAATAACTGAATATTCTTAAAAAGCTCAAAGAGTATCTCCAGAGTTAATAATTATTGTCAACTTGTTTAATCATCCAGCCCTTTACCTTATATTTACATATTTCTTATTCACTTTTTTTTTGTCCACTTGATTTTTCACTTAACAGTTTTTTGGGCGATCTTTTCATTTTAGTACATTCCTTTTAATGGCTGTATAGTGGTCTGTGGTATATATATACCACCGTTTATCACCTGATTGATGTACATTTAGAATGTTTTCAGTTTTCTTGTAGTAAAACAATGCTGTAGTTAACATGTAGTTAATGTAGTTAACATTTGTGGACTTGTGCAAATATTTCTGTAAAATACACTCCTGAAAATAAAGTTGCTGGGGTAAGAGTTATAGCATATAGACTATGGAATGTGGGCATGTAGAATGTGGGTATGTAGAATTGTTAACTAGAGTCTGTCATATTGCCCTTTAAAAAGGCTGTATCAACTTACACTTTACAACTGTAAGTGAGAATCATTGTTTTATACCATAAGAATTATCGGATATCACTAATTTTCTATCTTACAAGAATGGTGAGTGGAAAGCAGTGGTCATTATTAGTGATATTGCACATATGTTTTTGAGTGTGCTGTTAATTTGTATTTTTTTTATAAAGTGCTTTTCTGTGGTTTGTCCATTTTCTTTTGGATTTTCACTGTGCTTTTTATTAAAACAGTTTTAACAAATTTTTGTATTTATTGGCATGCTTATTTTCTTGAGGGTAAGAAATGAACTTTTTCATCATCATATCTCTAGTACCTAGAATAAGTACTGATAAGTGCTTCCACTATTTCTAACCGTCCTAAGAAATAACATGGTTTGCCGTGTAAGTGGAGACTAAAAAATATAGCTTGTATCAATGAATTGTTTTTGTCATGGATCCTTCCATTCATTGTTAAACTTTTCTTGTCATCGCACCCTGAAGACACTGACATTTAGAAAACAAACAGCAAAAACATTTTTTTCCTGGTATTTTCTTTGCATAATTTAATCTTTCCATGAATTGTCAACTTTTGTTTTCTGATGTAGTATAGGTACATTTAATATGCATTTCTTTTATCCCAGGGATTTTATTTATAAGAGCCTTTATTTTAGGAATTCCCTGGCTATTCAGTGGTTAAGACTTAAGAGCTTTCACTGCAGAGGGCCTGGGTTCAATCTCTGGTCAGATAACTAAGATCCCACAAGCTGTGTAGCACAGCTCAAAAAAGAAGAGCCCCCCCCCCCTTTTTTTTTTTTTAAATTTTCATGGTGAGACTATAAACATTGTTTTCTCCCCAGCCCTTCGGGAAAATATTTCAAGTTTTGCAGATGTATAAAAAACACAGGCTTGCCACATTAAAATTTTTTAATTGTCCAGATGCTCCAGAATCCATCCGAGTTTGCACAGTCTGTAAAATCCCTGCTGGAAGCACAGAAGCAGTCCATTGAGTCTGGCTCCATCGCTGGTGGGGAGCACCTCTGCTTCATGGGCAGTGGCAGAGAGGAAGAAGACATGTATATGAACATGGTCCTTGCACACTTTTTACAGGTATGCTAACAGATTGCTTCAGTTTTTCCTTAGTTTTTGCTGCCACCTTTAAGAAATTCTCCTAGGCAATTTTGTGCTGTTGTCTACCTTGTAAAATTTATCTTAAAAAAAAACAAACAAAACAGTTTATTGGTTTTGTGTCTTGCCAAGAAGTCTTCTCCCTCATTTTTTCTTGCATGCTTTTATGATATATTTTTTATGTTTAAATCTTCTGGACCATCTAGAATTATTTTTCTGTAAGAAATGAGGTAGGAATTAAAAAAAAAAAATTCCCCAAATAGCTAACCAGTTGTGCTATCAATTAGAAATACCACCTCTTTAATAGACTGAATTCTTCCATGCATCAGAGTCCATTTCTGGATTATTCTTTTGTTTGTTCTCTGTGCCTATTCATGCCTTAATACTTTTTACAGTTGCTATATAATTAATTTTAATATCTTCACTTTGAAATCAAATAAATATACATGTATATGTCTGTGACACTTAACCACCTTTCCTTTTTGTGTTCCTGTATTGTCTTTAGCACAACTAATTTGTATCACTGATTTCATGCACCCTGTCCATCTACCTTTTCTACAAAGCCTCACTCAGTGACAGCTCTTTCTTTATAAAAATAGTTGTTTATTAGTTATTCCTTGGACTTTATATATTAAAGTCCTCATTTTGTGTGACCCTGAACTAGGAAGACAGAAGAGACAGGCCACTCAATTGTATCTACTTCAGTGGGAATCTGGTTTGAGAAAATTAGTCAAAAGGACAATCCTTGAAACACAGAATCAGAAAGGGAACAAAGTATTTGGGAGAGGGATTATACAATAATTTTATGCTTTACTGGAGTAAAGATATTTTAGTACTTTAAACAGAATAACAGAAATAGGGACTCAAATTCATTTTACTTATAAATTTAATTGAGCTAGTCTAAAAATGCTCTGAAACAAGCTATATATTACAAAGGATGTCAGATGGCAAGAATTTGGAATATTGTGGACTTCTTTTAATAATTTGAGTTCTTGATGTAGATTGAGAAATCCCTCCCCCTCTCCAATTTTTAATGTGGAAAATTTCAAACAAATTCAAAAGTAGGGAGAATTGAACTGTAAATTCTTTGTAAAGATATCATCGATTACATTATAATTATTACACTTGATTATAAAAAATCTAATGAGTATTCAAGTTTCCTAGTTTTCTCAAGATCTAAAACAAGACATTGCACTTGGTTAATATCTTTTAAGTCTCTTTATCGGCTTTGTTTCCAGTTTCTTTTTCCTTGCATCTATTTGTTTGGAAAAACCCACAATCTGGATTTTGCTGATTGCATTCACATAGTGGTGTTTATCAGGTTCTAGCCCTGGTATTTCCCGTAAGCTGGTGATTAGACCTAGAGCCCTGTTAAATGACTTTGGAGGGTGAGGGGACAGGAAGTCTTGGATAGTGTGTACTTCCTCAGGCAGTAAATACTCCCCAGATACCTTTCTTGTGTCTGTATCATTACTTAGATTCATTAATTTTTAATAGTCTGTAAAATGTTGACATTCTGTCATTTGTTCATAATTAGCTGTGTTACTTGCTTTTGTATTTCCTTTTTAATAAAGAACCCCAAATATTTTTGAAAGCTTTTAAAACATTTTTGTTACGTTGGAAAATGCAGTGTAACTGATTTTGGTTTGACTTCTTGCATCGTTGGGACTGTAGTACAGTCTCAGTAGCCATGAAGTTGTCCACTTGTTCCTGTGCAAGCCCCAGATCTTACAGTATACAAGATAAATGTATGTATGTCTCTGTGCCAAAGTCTAAAATGTAGAAAAAAAAATCCAGAAATTTAATATATAGCCTTTTATTACATTTGTCAATGCTTATAGAACTATAAGAAGTTTTAACTGAATTACATTTTGAAGTAATTTAAATTTTATTTTCCACTTTAGAAAAACAAAGAATACGTAAGCATTGCCAGTGGAGGATTTATGGGTAAGATTTTAATTTATTAATTCCTTTGACCCTACTTTCCAGAGAAAATTATATGATCACTGGAGCTGATTTGGAGTGACCAGATTAGTTATTGGGTACACTTTCTTTTCAGTCATTCACTGTTTTCAGAAAAGGCAGGGCCAGCAGGACAGATAGATAAGGACAAATATAGTAGGCAGTTGCAATGAGAAAATATTTAGAAGACTGTTAAAATGGATGTCTTTAACTTGTGCTGCACTTAGTTGCTCAGTTGTGTCCGACTCTTTGCGACCCCATGGACTGTAGTCCACCATGTACCTCTGTCCATGGGATTCTTCAGGTAAGAATACTGGAGTGGGTTGCCATGTCTTCCTCCAGGGGATCTTCCTAAGCCAGGGATACAACCCAGGTCTCCTGCATTGCAGGTGGATTCTTTACTGTCTGAGCCACCCATCTTTACAAAAACATTTTTTACAAATTCAAGCTAATTGTATTTGTATTTATAAATACAAGCCCCAATTAGCTTGAAGTTGTAAAAATGTTTTTGTAAAGATGGGTGAAAAACTGCCAACATGATTTGTTTTTGTGGAGAAGGGGAGGGGTAGATAAGCCTGGGAGACAAGAGTAGGAGGGGTATTTTTCACTGTAAACTCTTCTTACTATTTGCTTTTTTGTTTTGTTCTCATTTTTTAATTACTTGAAAGTATGAGCTGATGAAAAACGTTGACTGAATGGAATAAGAAATAAGCTGATGTTTTCAACTGCAGATAATCTGGTAATTCAGGATAGAAAAATGACAGAGTTGCTACAGCAAATATTTGAGAATTTATAAAGAAATAGGTCAGGATGGTAAGATTCTAAATAGAGACTGTCTTTTTTTTTTTTTTTTTTTTAAACAGATTCTGTTACTTAAGGGTACAGACTTGCAACTAGTAGGTAAATAAGTCCTGGAGTACTTAATGCATAATATAGTGAATGTGGACAATAATATTGTATTATAATCCCCAAACTTGTGCAAAGAATCTAGATCTTAATTATTCGCTCCACCAAAAAAGAAATGGTAACTGTGTGGCATGACAGAGGCGCACCTGTTGCTACAGTATATAAATGTATCCATTCAACATTTTGTACCTTAAACTTACACAGTGTTGCATGGCAGATATATTTTAATTAAAAGATAGCCTTTCATTAGTAAAAGAGATATAAAAATATTGAATCTATAATTACTAGGAAAATTAGTAAAATCAAATTAATATTTGTTGGAGGCAGTAGAATCCTGAGTTTGAATCATAAACATAAATCATTATCAGGCTTAAGTTCTGACTTAATATGGTCTTATGTTATAAAGTAGAATTTTCGATAGGTTAGGGTTTATTTCAACTTGGTCTTTGCTGATATTAGCAAGAATTTTTATCTCCTGTCGTGGAGATAATTTGTATCATAGCCTGATAACTAACAATCCTTGAGGCTCATACCCAGAGTGATATTAAAAAAAAGGGGGGCTTATTTTAATAAGTACTGGTGTTAAGCAAGTATTAGCCTAAGTCCTAGTGTTATTTATTGGAAGTTCTGACAGCATAACACAAAACTTGGTTATTGTTCTCAAAAGCATTATTTTATATAGCACAGATAGGCTAGGTTTTAGGAAAATGTTTTCAAACTATGAATTATTTCTTTTCCAAGAATAATCTCTTCTTTCCACAGCAGTTAATGCCTAAGACTGCTTCTTTATTATTGGAAGGATTAACTGATGTCTCCTTATGGTAAACAAAAGCCATCATAGGTTTTCCATTAATCCTTTATATCATTAAAATGTTGCTAAAATTATTTATTAATACTTGAAAGATTGCCTTCCAAAGAGGAAGACATCAAATCTGTGTATATGGTTACTGTCACCCTTAGGGTCAATTAAGAAAAGTTATATGTGTGTAGAGAGAGGGAAGAGGAGGGAAAAGTTTCCTGTAGCCTGGCATCTTTTATTCTTTACAGAGGTGCTGTGAAAGAAATACCTGTGATTATGCCCTTGGATCTTTCATTCAGCTTCTGTTGTGGTTCAGTGGCTAAGTCATGTCTGACATCTTTATCATACTTCTAAGGGAGGTTGATATATCAGGATTTTTTTTTCCTTCTTCCTCTTTATCTTTAAGCACTGCAGCAGCACCTGGCAGACATCAATGTGGATGGACCAGAAAATGGATACGGCCATTGGATTGCTAGCACCTCAGGTTCAAGGAGCAGCATCAGTTCTTCTGTGGATGTAAGTGTGTATGTAGAACATGTCACCAGATTTGGATGAATGCTCAACAATGATGATTAACATCTAAATATTCACCGTAACAGAAATGGAGTCAAAATATTTCAAACACGTACAATAAGGAAGCATATTGTTGTGAGGTTGATGAAATCACAGGAACAGACCTGCATAGTTAAACTAGTCAGGAGTTCTGGTGGTCTCCTTGCTGAATTCAGACTTCTCCCTCCCCAGCTGCAACTTGGTATCACTTAATGACAATTTTCTACTTCTGCTTAAATATCAATAGGGATGATTCTGAGTCCTATGACTAACTTGGGCTTTAAAGAGAGTTGATTCTCGGACTCTCCCAATTAGTTTGTCTCAGGAGAATAGTGAAGGTAAATTCATTCTGTTCTTCTTTGGAAATATTTGGGCAGTACGTCTTTTATGTATGTTCTGTATTTTGTATCATCTGCATTCAGTTCATTTCAGATGCTCAGTCGTGTCTGACTCTTTGTGACCCCGTGGACTGCAGTATACCAGGCTTCCCTGTCCATCATCAATTCCCAGAGTTCACTCAAACCCATGTCTATCGAGTCAGTGATGCCATCCAACCATCTCATCCTCCGTCATCCTCTTCTCCTCCTGCCTTCAATCTTTCCTGGCATCAGGGTCTTTTAAATCAGTCAGCTCTTCACATCAGGTGGCCAAAGTATTGGAACTTCAGCTTCAGCATCAGTCCTTCCAAAGAACACCCAGGACTGATCTCCTTTAGGATGGAGTGGTTGGATCTCCTTACAGTCCAAGGGGCTCTCAAGAGTCTTCTCTAACACCACAGTTCAAAAGCATCAATTCTTTGCTGCTCAGCTTTCTTCATATTCCAACTCTCACGTCCATTCATCACCACTGGAAATACCGTAGCCTTGACTAGATAGACCTCCGTTGGCAAAGTAATGTCTCTGCTTTTGTATATGNACAGTCCAAGGGGCTCTCAAGAGTCTTCTCTAACACCACAGTTCAAAAGCATCAATTCTTTGCTGCTCAGCTTTCTTCATATTCCAACTCTCACGTCCATTCATCACCACTGGAAATACCGTAGCCTTGACTAGATAGACCTCCGTTGGCAAAGTAATGTCTCTGCTTTTGTATATGCTATCTAGGTTGGTCATAACTTTCCTTCCAAGGAGTAAGCGTCTTTTAATTTCATGGCTGCAATCACCATCTGCAGTGATTTTGGAACCCCCCCAAAATAAAGTCAGCCACTGTTACCATTGTTTCCCCGTGATGAATTGATGGAACTGGATGCCATGATCTTCATGTTGAGCTTTAAGCCAGCTTTTTCACTCTGCCATAAGGGTGGTGTCATCTGCATATCTAAGGTTATTGATATTTCTCCCAGCAATCTTGATTTCAGTTTGTGCTTCATCCAGCCCAGCATTTCTCATGATGTACTCTGCATATAACGTTAATTAAGCAGGGTGACAATATACAGCCTTGACGTACTCCTTTTCCTATTTAGAACCAGTCTGTTGTTCCATGTCTAGTTCTAACTGTTGCTTCCTGACCTGCATACAGATTTCTCAAGAGGCAGGTTAGGTAGTCTGGTATTCCCATATCTTGAAATTTTCTACAGTTTGTTGTGATCCACACAGTCGAAGGCTTTGGCATAGTCAATAAAGTAGAAATAGATGTTTTTCTGGAACTCTCTTGATTTTTCCATGATCCAGCAGATGTTGGCAGTTTGATCCCTGGTTCCTCTGCCTTTTCTAAATCCAACTTGAACATCTGGAAGTTCATGGTTCACATATTGCTGAAGCCTGGCTCTGTCATTTAATTGTTTTATTCACAAGTAATGATCCTTATCTACCTGGTGATCATTCTTTGAATCAGAAATAGAAGGAAAACTCCAGTGCAGTCCTGGCTTACCAGTCAGACTTACCTGGGTACTTAGGTTTTATCTCCAGAACATATTTTCTTCATGATCTCTAGCAAGATCATTTCCACTCTGGTTTCTCCATCTGTGCAGATAGGGGTGATAATACCAGAACTTTCTTCATAATAATGACATGAGGATTAAATGTACAAGTGAATGTAAAGTGTAGTACTTGTCACTTACATACTTTAAAGTGTAAAACCTGTTGTATACTATATAGTGTCACTTACATACTTTATACTTCCCTGGTGGCTCAGATAAACTTTGTAACTCATTAGATGATGAATTGAGGCTTATCTTCAGCCTTGTAAGTCAAAGCAAATTATTGTCAAATTGTGCAGCTAAAGCTTCTCTGAGAATTAGGTTTTCAGCATGATCTTTTAGGTATCTAGGGGCTCACCATTTAAATATTTGCTGTTTCCATTTTTAATATCTAAATACTATGGATATATTATAATTTGTTTTGTTAGTCCTTTATTATTGAATATTTACATTGCTTCCAGTCTTTTTCTGTTGTGTACATTACTATTAATTTTTGTACTGATGTTTGCATATGACATGATTATTCTGGCCTAGCAATGAAATAACTTGATCAAAAGATTACATGTCAAAATCCTTAGAATTCCGCATTATCAAATTGCCCTCCAAAAAACATCATTCTAATTTATATTCCCACCCACAGCATTGGATAGTCTCTCTATTGAAGTTTTTATCTTCAGATTTGAAAAGCAATGATTGAGGCTATTAAAGAAACTCTTAAAGATGTGTTATCTTCTAAAGTACCAAAGAATTCCATGGTCAGTATAATTTGGTTTTGAAGTTGGATATGGAGATGGAAACATGATTTTTATGTTATTTAGTTAATGCCTTACTTGTTTTAAAAATAAAAGTAACATATTTTAGTTAATGACTTACTTGTTTTAAAAGTAAGAATAATACATTTTAATTAATGACTTGTTTTAAAAATAAAAATAATACATTTTATTGTAGCATCATATGTAAATATTAAAAATATAAAGAAAGCAAAATTAATTGTTACCTAACCATGGATAACAACTGTTCATATTTTGAAATATTTTCTTCACATCTTTTATAATGCTTTTTTTTTAGTATTATATTTTAAAAAGTAGTACTCAGAGTGTACAAATAGGCTTATTTTCTGCTTTCTCACTGGATGTTTGAGCATTTTCTAATATTTTTAAATGCTTGTTTTTTAAACTTTNAATATAAAGAAAGCAAAATTAATTGTTACCTAACCATGGATAACAACTGTTCATATTTTGAAATATTTTCTTCACATCTTTTATAATGCTTTTTTTTTAGTATTATATTTTAAAAAGTAGTACTCAGAGTGTACAAATAGGCTTATTTTCTGCTTTCTCACTGGATGTTTGAGCATTTTCTAATATTTTTAAATGCTTGTTTTTTAAACTTTAAAAAAAAATAGTTTAGTGACTAAATCCTAG
The DNA here is from genome assembly GCA_006410615.1 of Neotragus moschatus. Lineage (NCBI taxonomy): Eukaryota > Metazoa > Chordata > Mammalia > Artiodactyla > Bovidae > Neotragus > Neotragus moschatus. The sequence goes on from SJYA01000266.1 coordinate 1,887,126, forward strand.
GGCATTTTCTGATATTTCCATCTCATAAATCCTGAAGGGGAATTAATGGGCAGAAGATCGGCAAATTTTTAAACTTTTAACATCTGCTACCAACTTGCCTGTAGGGCAGAGGTCCAAGGCCTGTTAGAAACCCACTGCACAGAACAGCAGGAGGTGAATGAGCAAAGCAGCTTCATCTGCCAGCTCCCCTTAACGCCTGAACTATTCCCCAACCCCTATCTGTGGAAAAATGTCTTCTGCGAAGCTGGTTCCTAGTGCCGAAAGGACTGGGAACCGCTGCTGTAGGATGTAAGGGAACAGTTACATACAATTCAAGAATTATACTCAAATCTATTACACTAGGTACATAAAGATGACTTTTCTTGAGAAATAAAGACCTAAGTAATAATGTCTTAAACAGCAAACATTTACAAAGAATAAATGTTTCAAAATTTAGCTATATGAATGATACTCTGATTGTAATTTTACTTATTTTTATAGAGTTATCTGAGTTAAGAAGAGGTCAATAATTTTATTTCTTACTGAATAAAAGGTAGTTTCAGGTTCCACACATTTATGTGTGTAATACATATTCTCAATTTTCATTTCTACCTTCCATTCCTAAAATGGTTTCACCCAGTGTGTCAATCTACTCGGGTTGCCTTAACAAAATACAACCGATTAGGTGACTTAAACAACATAAATTTATTTCCTCATTGTCCCGGAGGCTAGAGGTCTGGGATCAAAGGGTTGACAGGTGTAATTTCTCCAGAAGCACCTGTCTTCAGCTTGCAGATGACAGGGCCTTTTTTCTGGGCTTGTAAGTCCCTGATGTCTCCCCTTTATCCTGTAAGGACATCTGTCATTTTGGATCAGGCCTACGTATTACATGACCTCATTTAACCTTAATTTACTCTTCAAAGGCCCTGTGTCCACTTACAGTCACTTTCTGAGGTATACTGGGTAATTAGGACTTTCAGATACGATTTTGTGGTAGGAGGTGCACCCAGTTCAGTGCATTAACATCGAGACAACCTTGAGCAGTTGTGTGTCCTGCTAGTTATTTGGAGAGCAGTTAATTCATCAGTAAATTCTTTTTTTTTCCCCCCCTAGGGTGAATCTTCTAATGGTTCAAATGATAGAGGAATGAAATCATTAGTTAATAAAATGACTGTTGCTTTGAAGACAAAATCCGTTAATGTCAGGGAAAAAGTTATCAGCTTTATTGAGAATACATCAACTCCTGTGGACCGGTGAGTTACTTATACAGTGTGAATTTGTGATGAGTAACTCAAGCTAAAGAAAAGTATCTTACAGTAAATGTTAGTTGATTAGAATGTGCTTTAAAAAAGGACTGTAAATTACATTTTTTATTAGATGATTCCAGTTCTCATTATCATCACAGAGATGTTCTTTATTGCTGTAAAGTTTGACTATGAAGATTACTGTCTTCTCCCACTGCCCAGAATAGGTGGCAAATAATAATTCTGCCCCTTTCAAGCCATTCATTAGAAAAAAATATTCCAACACTATTATGTATAATCCCACCTGTCAGGTGGTTGGAATCATCTGTTAGGTGCAGTAATCTCATAGCAGTAATCTCTTTCTTGGCTTCAGGAAATTAAAACCTAGAAATTTGAGTCATACTCAATAAAACAGAACCCCATTTTCTTAAGTTTAAGAATTCAGATCTTTGTAGAATTTTGTTCACAGCATGTGTGATCTCACTTCTCCCATGAATTACAAATGAAGTAACCAGCTAACAGATGATAAGGAAGTTTAAGAATGTCTATTATATTGTTTCTCACTGGAACTGTGAATGCACAATATGTTTTCTTTTTCTCCACGTTAGTTTCACTGATCTTTCTTGTTCTTAGAGTTCAAAGCTAACCTAATAATTCCAGTGTGAAATTCATTTCTAAGCAGGACTGATCTTGGAAATGTGTTATAGTATTTAATTTCATCTCGTGTCTTACTTGCAGTATCCTAGGAGAGTTGAAGTGTTTGACTTTAAGAACTGAATATAAGGAATGTACTATTTTTCATTTTATTAAATAAAGTACATATGCATACAGGGGTATATATATTTTTTCATTTAGTAAATAACAAGATGTAGGTTATTTTCACTAATCCAAAAAACTATACTTTGTCTAAAATGGGCAACTGATAAATAATGTTAAAAGTTTTTTTTATCAAGGCTGAAAGTTTTTTTTGCTCATTAAAATTGTGTCTGCTTTCAAAAGCTTTAGTTTTAAAAATACTTTTAGTTAGTACATTCTCAATTAGGGTATTATTGCTACATTTTGTAGCATGAACACTTAAAATTTTATTTTAAAATGAACTGGTGATAATACTAAGTTGAAAAGACTATTCTCTTTGTTAAAGAATCACTTGAAACTGTCTTTTCTTCATTTTTCTTTGTACTTGGGATCATCAAAACGTTTTTCTTTTTAATATAAACTCTGGGCTAGAAAAACTGATTATACTATATTTTTGTTTTAAAGCTGTTGTGTTTTTAATAATCATATTGTTCTGTCCTCTGCCTCAATTTGCTGTAGAATGTCTTTCAATCTTCCTTGGCCAGACAGAACATGTACTGAGCGGTAAGCCAATGAGTAGCGCAGCTTTACTGGACCATCCTTTTCCTTTAGCATGCATCATGCTGTCTCTAAGCCTCTTGCTGTCTCGGCTCAGACCTCATGCAGCTGTCACAAATGCTGAACTCTTCTCATTCTGCTTTTAGGAGTGTGTGATGTTGATATGCTTTCCTTTTGGTTTTTTGCTTGATCATTTAAATTTTTTTCCTTGCCTCCCCCTTTATATCTCCTATTCCTCAGATGAAAATCAAGTAATTCAAACACAACAATTTCATAAAATAAATTTCATGTTTTTATTCTAAGACAGAGGAAGATGAAACAAAGAACATATGTAGTCTCAGAGTTGGGAAGCTATTAGCTTTGGAGATCATTTACTTTTGTCTCATGCCTTAACAGTGGAAAAAATTGTAGCACCTGAAAAAAAGCATACTTTGCGGTTCAAATTTTTTTATTTCATGTACACTATGTCATTTGATAATATTGCTAGAATTTTCTTAATACCATGTATGTGTTTAAGTTAGAGAGACAACATTATATAAATCAGTTTCAAAGAACTCCAGTTCTAGGGTTCTGCCTTTGCTTTTCCTTGAAAGAAATTAGGCCACAGTGGACATGTTAATATATAATCCATCTCCTCTCTGATCCCAGTAAAATGGGGTATTTGTTATTAAATTCCATAGGTTTAAAATTTAGAAATCTACTGGATCTTCAATTAGGATAAACAACAGAACCTTATACTATATGGCTTTACATTTTTATATGCATGACTTTTCTACGATTTTAATTTGAGTATCAATTATAGCAATACCTATGAACATTTAAAAAGTTCTAGTCATACTTTGAAAAGTATGGAATAATGGAGTTGACTTTTTTGGCAGATCATTTCAATGTTTTCAGTGAATTAGAAGTAGCATTTTTAGCAATAGTTTACTTTCAACTTGTGTATGAGAGATTTTATTTACTGTGACTGCTCCTGTATGATGCCAGTTATAGAGCTTCTATTACAATTTTATAATTTTAAAGGGGATGGCTTCTTTTAAAATTATAATCTATTTGTGAATCATCTTTCTGTTTTCTCTTGTTACAGGACCATCGAATGATTCTGATTTTTTTTTTTAACTTCCAAATTTTATCCCAAAGAATTTTTTAAAAAATTAAAAATTATCTTTTCTGGTCCCTAGAGATTATATCCATTTTGAAAATAGAATTTAATGAAAAGTTAGATTAAATTTGGTTTGTTTTTGAGCCCAGTAAATAAAGTTAAAATCTATTCAGACTATTTTGTAGATTTTGTTTCTGCAAAAAAGTGGAGATAGACTGCTTTTAAAGTTTCCAGCCATTGAGTTTCAGTTTTTGATAGTCTTTTAAGAACTTTGTTAGTTACCTTTAGCCATCTTGTTTATAAAAACTGCATCGTATTATACATTTTGCTCAATAATGTATAGCTTGGTATCTCTTTGGATGTCACTTTATTCATACTTACATTCTGGTGCAAGCATTTACTATAAACATTATCTTCGTTACTTTCTGTATTATAGAAGTTTAATTATGCTTTAATATCAGGAGAGAACCAATAACGCGATCTCATACAATTTTATAATCTAGATGACACAAATGTATTGTTGCATAAAGTTATGTTTGTCTTTACCTTTTATAAGAAAGCTGAATCTGAGTTGCATAGATTTATTTCATTTTAATTATTTCTTTCATTTTTTTGTCTTTAATGAGTAAAATTTGCTAATTTACAGGATAACTTTACATTAGATATGCTTTAGCATAAAAATCAAATGATTTTATGATTTTAATGTAAACTGTAAGCAGTGTATTGATTAGCTTACAATTCTGTCATAGACTCAACTCTTGTTGGTTTTCTATTAAGGAATATTGTTTGGGGAGAAGGAAAGATTTAACCCTATTTTAACCAAATTAGGTCATGATTTTTATTGATGCTGTGTTAAATTATTTAAAATATAGATCTGATCTCTGTTTTTTGGAAAAATTGAATTCTAAGACATGTAACTTAATTGAACTCTCTCTTAACATGACAAGGGAAAAAGCAAGCCACAATTTTCCTTCATCATAGATTATCTTAGCTGAACCTTATCCTACAAATAATACAGTACTCTTTCTCCAGAAACGTAATATTTTGTCTAAATATTTTAATTTTACTTCTTGGTTTATTGGAGATTACCTGAAAAGTAACAAGGTGTTGATTTTTATATAAAGAAGAGAGCTTCCTACAGAACTAATTAAGTTTGAATTTACATGTTGTTTGTTTCTGCCACTTGAGAATGAAAGGCAAATTCATGTTCATGGTTCATTTATGTAAAAGAAGTAGCGTCTTAGTTTCTATTGAAACAGAAGTAACAGAAATAAGAAAAAATGGGAGGAAAAACCTTAAGACATATGTACCCAAATGAAAAAACCTTAGGCACTCCTACTAGAATTTGAATATTTGGTTTCATAAACTATTTTGTCTAAGAAATATGTATGTAGCACTTGCTGTATGCCAGACATTATTTCAAGAGCTTTACCAGATATTAACTGATTTAATTTTCACAGTAACCAAGAAGAGTAGATATTGTCATTACCGTTTTACAGCTGAGGATACAGAGCTCAGAGGTTAAGGAATGTCCCAGTGCATTGGTTTATATGAACATTAAAATTGTTTTAAATATAATTTTTACAGATTTGAAAGCATTCTGCATACCAAGACTTGTGCCACTTTTGCTAACATAATTTCCTTATCTTGTTTCAATTTCCTTAACATAACTGTCCTGAAGCTGGGTGGTACATGGTGAGGTAGGGGGTGGACAAAGAACATTTGTATTTTGTTTTAATATTCAGATGATACTTGGGGAATCTTTAGGAACTTAAGTGATGATTTCCCTCTTATAATTCTCTGAATGTAGGCATGTGAGCAGCAGTGACAGAGTGGGTAAGCCTTACCGTGGTGTGAAGCCTGTTTTCAGCATCGGGGATGAGGAAGAATACGACACAGGTGTAGTACTACACTTCTCTGTATACAGACTGCTTTCCTCGGGCATCAGGAGTGATTGTAGAGATCATTCTGGGGCCAGCGAGACACAGTGAGATTCTGTAGAGGAGATTGGGGAGTCTGTGGTTTTTCTATTAAGAGTTTGGTTTTAGATGCCTTAAATTTTGATGCAGTAGAAATGCTGAGTAGGCAATAATTATAGAAGTCTAGTTGAGAGATGTCTAAGCTGGTGATAATCTGGGAATTATCAGTGTATAAATAGTATTTAAATCCATGGGATTGGATGTAAATCCTCTTGATTCAGCCATGCAGGGGATTAAGAGTTGTGAGACTGAAGTTCAGGAAATCTCAAAAATTGAGACATCTGAAAAGAGCCTTTTGAAATTGGAGGCAATATCCTAAAGGGCCACAAGATGGGGATACTGTGCCAAGGAAATTCATGATTGTCTTTATGTTTTAAAAAATAATTTATTGTTTTTGTTCATAATCCCACTGCTCAGATTACCCTGATTAAGTGATCATAATTAGTATTAATGTGTGTTGAGTTAGGAGAAGGCAGTGGCACCCCACTCCAGTACTCTTGCCTGGAAAATCCCATGGATGGAGGAACCTGGTGGGCTGCAGTCCATGGGGTTGCTAGGAGTCGGACGCGACTGTGAACGACTTCACTTTCACTTTTCACTTTCATGCTTTGGAGAAGGAAATGGCAACCCACTCCAGTGTTCTTGCCTGGAGAATCCCAGGGACAAAGGAGCCAGGTGGGCTGCCGTCTGTGGGGTCGCACAGAGTCGGATGCGACTGAAGCGACTTAGCAGCAGCAGTGTTCAGTTAGAAAAAGTATATAAAAATATATATTGTATATTAAGTATATGTTGTATATAAAAGTACAAAACAAGAAGAATACTCCCAAATCTCATCTTGCTTTTTTCACTTAGTAATACATATTGTATATTTTTCACCTCAGCCCACAGCTGACTTCCTGTTATATAAATGTGCCATAATTAAATCAGTCTTCTCCCAGTTGAACCTGGTAGTTTTCCAGTTTTTTTTTTTACTATTTCAAATAGCAATGGCTATCTGTGTGTGTGTGTGTGTGTTTGTGTGTACGTGAATGTATATTCACATATATCTAGGTGAACTTTTGCAAGTGTATCTAGAGGGTAAATACTTCACAGTAAGATTGCCAGATTAGAGGGACTCACATTTGACATTTTAATGGATATTACAGTCACCTTCCTGAAAACTGCATTGAAGGGAAAATAATTTTCTATATGTAATTTTTTTGAAGCAAATACACAGAATTTTTATTTTTCTTCTATATGTAAAAAACTCTTAAAAGTACATTTTCTCTTTTATAGTGTAACAAAATAATCAGTACGTTGTATTTTATTTCTTTATAGCTTTTCCCCAACACCTTCTCTAGCTAGTCTTACCTTCTGTTCCAGAACCTTCTGTATGCTGTTTGTAACTGTTTCCCTTCCTCCTTTTTGCTCTGTCTCTTCTGTCATTTTCCTGTCATCTATCAGTCTCTCTCTTTCCCTAAATATTTGTTATTCCGTTAACAAAAGGAAGAAGGAAGTGGATGAATAAATGTTGGTGTATTTTCACATATCATATTTTTATATATATCACATATATATTTACACTCTGGAAAATTACACAGAAATGAAAATAAGAAAACTGGAGCTATGATTATCAACATGGGTAAAATTTATAACATTGGGAGTAGCGTAGCAGTTGGAGAAGAATACAGTTGAGCAGTCTAAACAGTACTGTATATTATTTAAGAATATTCTTGTTTGATTAAAAGTAAAGATGTGACGCCAAATTCAGATAGTCACTGTTTCTTGGTGGAAAAGAAATGGGGATGTGATTGGGCAGAAATCCATGAGGGCTTTACTTTTTATTTAAGCTAGAAGTGAATAGATATGTGAGATTTCATTTTTTTTTACTGTGTCTCTTGTATTTTGATTTCTTGAAAAGTGAAGAGAAGAACATCTGCAATTAACTCTAGGGAGTGAAATTCCCTTTCTTAAATTAGAAAAACAGAATAACAGGAATGTCTTACATTTCTCTCACATACAACCCCACTAAATAGACTTACTTATCCCAGGATTATTTTGTTGTTATTTTTCCCCAGAATCAGAAACCAATAATTCTGTAGATGGAGTGTAATCTATAAAAATATTGAATCACTATGTCATACACCTGAAACTGATATAATTATGTAAATCAACTGAACTTCAATAAACAAAAAAGGAAAAGAAACCAGCAAGAGAAAAAGAACTCAGCCATTTTTGCCCTCAAGATAGGTGGTAATATTATTATTGGACAATTCCACCATCTCCCTATAGACTAGTCATAGATTAGAGTTAATGTTGTATAAATCAAAGTTAAAATTCCTCAGGTAGTTTAATATTATAATAAAAGTATATATGTAATATTTTTACTTGATTTTCTTACCATATGTAGTGATGTTTCATCATAATACTTTTATATTGGTATCACTGGCATAGGAAATAGAGTAGTGGGTTAGAAGTGATTGTTTTGTTTTTCAACCTGTGTGTTTAAAATACTACTGAAATTTTTTTCAGGCTATCATTTTTAAAGTTGGTGATACCCACTTTAAACATCTTAAATTCTTTACAGATGAAATTGACAGTTCTTCAATGTCAGATGACGATAGAAAAGAGGTTGTGAACATTCAGACTTGGATAAACAAGCCAGATGTCAAGCATCATTTTCCTTGTAAAGAAGTGAAAGAAAGTGGACACATGTTTCCTAGGTACTTTTTATTTCAGTTGAATTTTTTCCTAAATTTCATTTTGGTTGCACTGGGTCTTCGTTGCTGCGCGTGGGCTTTCTGGGCATGGGGGCCGCTCTTTGTTGCTGTGCACAGGCTTCTCATTGCGGGGGTTTCTCTTGCTGTTAAGCACAGGTTCTAGCAGTTGGAGTGTGTAGGCTTAGTAGTGGCACACAAGCTTAGTGCTGTGTTTCTGGAGCTGTAGAGCTCAAGGCGTCAGTAGTTGTGCATGGGCTCAGTTGCTTGATGGCATTTGGGATCCTCCTGGACCAGGGACCAAACCTGGGTCCTCTGCACGGGCAGGCGGATTCTTATCCACTGTGCCATCAGGTAAGTCCCTCGATACTTTTTAAAATGCCTTCTTCAGAAGTAAGGTTGAATTTAGGGAAGTCATGATATGAAGGTTAACTGTGAAAGAAATTTTATGTATCTCAGTACAGTGAAATACAGTTTCTTCTGTCAGCTTGTATTGTATATCTTGGTTTTTTAAAAAATATTTCTTAGGTAATTTTTTGAGAAAAATTTAAACAGATAAGTTGAATAGTACATTGAATATAAGCTTCTTTCAAACTCAGCTACTTTTAACTTTTTTTCACACTATACCATCTCTCTGTGTAAATATCTTTGTATACACATAACACATACACACTTTTCCGTTGTCAAACCATTCACGAGAAGCTTATAAATATGACAAGTGCTTTAGCATAAATCTCTCAAGAATATGAATAGTCTCCACAATTCCAGTAACACTGTCATATCTTTAAAAACCTTAAAAATGAGCATCATTTAACATGCAGACTACATGCAAATTTTTCACAGTGTCTCCAAGGTATCTNAGCAAGTCTAAGAAAGTGTAAATTATTATAATCAATCTCTGGACAGTTAAATTTTTTTTAAATTTTATTTTGCATTTTTGGTTTGTAAAATTATTTCTTATAAAGGTCAGTTATCAAATGACTTTAAAGTAGCTGACCCTGTGCCCTTATAAACTAAGGGTGCAGAATGCAGTTCTGTTTTGAAGAGCTGTTTTAAGGGAACATGCATCAGTTTCAGATTTAAAAACAACTATACACATGTGTATTTGCAATGTCTTCACTGAAAATTAGAGATAGAATTCACTGAAGAGATCCCTTTAATTGCTACATTTAGTTTTACCCACTGAGCAATATCAGAAACTAAAAAGTATTATATAGATCAATAATTAGCTTGCCATTTCTGATCTTAAAAAGAGTGAAATCTTTTTAATAAAATGGATGAAGATTCCAGCCAACTCAAATTCAGACCAGCTAGTAAAATGTTGAAACATCAGTTTCTAAGTCATCTTTGTATCATTAGCTAATAATCTTAACACTGAGTGCTTTAGATACTAAACTTCATCTTAATTGTATCTAAGGAGCAGTTAAAAGCATTATAATAAGTAGGTAGGCATGTTAAGATTAAAATTAACACTTGGGGGACAAAATTGTATCTTTACAAGTGTCATTGGTCTCTATTACAGGAGGAGTATTTGATTTAGGATATTTCAAAACAGGTGCTGAGCACACATGGATTTATCTTCTGTGAGATTATGTCTGTGACCACACTAATACTGACTTAAAGAAAAGGTAGATGATTGGAGAGCTGTATAAACTAGTTTTCATCATCACTTCATGAAATATTTTTCTCTTGTTTTTTGTTTTCTTATTAAAGTTCTAGTGGTTTGAAATGATTTTTACTCTCTTAATAGACAAAACTGCAAGTGGTCTGCTTTATTTTGCAGCTTTCTCAGTTTAATTCATTGAGGTTTGTGTTAGATACATTTGGTAAAAGAAATCCAGGAACACATTTGGGGTCATGGAATGACTGCTTACAAAAATCTGTTTGGGAAGTATATCAAATCCTCACAACCCACCATGTCCTAAAATGTCATGGATTATCTCTAGGGGTTGATAGAAATATTCAGATATATCCTGTTTACAGCCAGTTATTTTAATTTACTTAAAGGAAATCAAGTGAATAAAAGGCAACATAGTTCAAGATATTTTATTCTCGTATCTAAATAAAAACAGTTTGAGTGGTTGAAGACATTTGCATGAAACTGCACTTGGTACAATACTTGATATTTATAACTCCCCACGACTGTTGTATTGCATTTACCCCCTTCTTTTGGTGCCCCTTTTAGAAATGTCCTGAAGTCTCATTTTTTGCCCATTTCAGCCATGGGACTTTTTTCATAATATTAATGTAAAGATGTTTGTGTTACTCTTTATAAATTGTAAATAAATCAGTACAATTTGCTCAAAACTTTTTGGGTTTTTGTTGTTGTTTTTGGCCATGCCAACATGCACGTAGGATCTTAGTTCCCCAACCAGGGACAGAACCTGTACCCTCTGCATTGGAGGCATTGAAAGTGCAGCCTCTTAACCACTGGACCACCAGGGAAGTCCTCAAAACTTTGTTCTTAATGACAGTATATCTCTCTCTTTCTCCCTTTCCACCCATTTGTAAATCTCTACAGATACCACAAAATTAGGAAATTGAAGGCTATCCCTACAGTGCAATTTAAGTGTTCCAATTTCAGGTTTGAAAGTATTAGATTCCTCTTCGTGTTCATGCAGATGGGGAAGAGGAAAGAGGGAGTTTAAAACTAATGACATTATATTCTACATCTAGTAAATTACTCCACTGAACTACTCATCTAAAATTGTTGACTCATCTTAATAGCCGTTATTCATGAATATCAAATGAAAATACTTGTCACTGTACCAAGCACTTACATAGCTGTATCCTCTCTCCACTGGTCTGATACACAGACAACTAGAATTCACTCTGGGATACCCACATCTGTGTACTCTCCAAGATTGCAGGAGTTGCAGTATTATGAGTTTGGTTCGCTTCAGTTTAGTCGCTCAGTCTTGTCCGACTCTTTCTGACCCCATGAATTGCGGCACGCCAGGCCTCCCTGTCCATCACAACTCCCAGAGTCCACCCAAACCCATGTCCATTGAGTCGATGATACCATCCAACCATCTCATCCTCTGTCATCCCCTTCTCCTGCCTTCAGTCTTCCCCAGCATCAGGGTCTTTTTGAATGAGTCAGCTCTTCACATCAGGTGGCTAAAGTATTGCAGTTTCAGCTTCAACATCAGTCCTTCCAATGAATACCCAGGTCTGATCTCCTTTAGGATGGACTGGTTGGATCTCCTTGCAATCCAAGGGACTCTCAAAGAGTCTTCTCCAACACCACAGTTCAAAAGCATTCTGCACTCAGCTTTCTTTATAGTCCAACTCTCACATCCATACATGACCACCGGAAAAACCATAGTCTTAACTAGACGGACCTTTGTTAACAAAGTAATGTCTCTGTTTTTGAATATGCTATCTAGGTTGGTCATAACTTCCAAGGAGTAAGCGTCTTTTAATTTCATGGCTGCAGTCACCATCTGCAGTGATTTTGGAGCCCAGAAAAATAAAGTCAGCCATTGTTTCCACTTTCCCCATCTATTTGCCGTTAAGTGATGGAACTGGATGCCATAATCTTAGTTTTCTAAATGTTGATCTTTAAGCCAACTGTTTCACTCTCCTCTATCACTTTCATCAAGAGGCTGTGTAGTTCTTCACTTTCTGCAGATGATGTCATCTACATATCTGAGGTTATTGATATTTCTCCCAGCAATCTTGATTCCGGTTTGTGCTTCCTCCAGCCCAGCTTGTAATTACTGTATTTTTCAAGATGAGAAAACCAAGGCTCAAAGAAATGTGCAAAGAAAGAGTACCCCTCCTCTCTCCCCGATCCCTGGGAATTAGTATTGCTTATTAAGTTGTAAACCTAGATAGCATATTGAAAAGCAGAGACATTACTTTGCCAACAAAAGTCCATCTAGTCAAGGCTATGGTTTTTCCAGTGGTCATGTATGGATGCGAGAGTTGGACTGAAGAAGGCTGAGCGCTAAAGAATTGATGCTTTTGAACTGTGGTGTTGGAGAAGACTCTTGAGAGTCACTTGGACTGTAAGGAGATCCAATCAGTCCATTCTAAAGGATATCAGCCTGGGTCTTCTTTGAAAGGAATGATGCTAAAGCTGAAACTCCAGTATCTTGGCCACCTCATGTGAAGAATTGACTCATTGGAAAAGACTCTGATGCTGGAGGGGATTAGGGGGCATGAGGAAAAGGGGACAACAGAGGATGAGATGGCTGGATGGCATCACCAACTCAATGGACGTGAGTTTGAGTGAACTCTGGGAGATGGTGATGAATAGGGAGGCCTGGCGTGCTGCCATTCATGGGGTTGCAAAGAGTCGGACACGACTGAGCAACTGAACTGAACTGAACTGACTGATTAAGGTGTAAAATGAATCCTCTAAGATTTGATGTCACTTGCCCACCATTACGGAGAAGGCAATGGCACCCCACACCAGTACTCTTGCCTGGAAAATCACATGGATGGAGGAGCCTGGTAGGCTGCAGTCAGTGGGGTCGCTAAGAGTCGGACACAACTGAGAGACTTCACTTTCACGCATTGCAGAAGGAAATGGCAACCCACTCCAGTGTTCTTGGCTGGAGAATCCCAGGGACAGGGGAGCCTGGTGGACTGCCATCTCTGGGGTTGCACAGAGTCGGACACGACTGAAGCGACTTAGCAGCAGCAGCCCACCATTAATAACACGTTTCTAGTAGGGATGATAAATTTATACTGATGATTATTCAACTATTTGTTGCCACTGATATGTTTCACACAGTACCTTTAAAACTTGTTAACATGATATTCTAATATACTAAATTTAGAGCCATAGATGGGCAGTTCTACTTAAAATCGACAGTTTGACTTAGTGAAGACAACTCCACAGGTTGAATGTGTGATGAAAGTAATATTTCACCTATACCATTAACAGCTTGAACTTGAAAAATTACATCTTTATTGAAATGTAGTCCATGTATCATTCATTAGGTTTACCTACAATTCAGTGGGTTTTAGTGTATTCAGAGTTGTGTAACCATCACTACTATTGAACTCCAGGACATTTCATCAGATTGTAATAGCTAATATTGAACCAGTTCAGTTCAGTTGCTCATTCGTGTCTGACTTTGCAACCCCATGGACTGCAGCACGAGAGGCTTCTCTCTCCACCAACTCCTGAAGCTTGCTTAAACTCATGTCTTTTGAGTTGGTGATACAATCCAACCATCTCATTCTCTATCATCCCCTTCTCCTGCCTTCAATCTTTCCCAGCATCAGGGTCTTTTCAAATGAGTCACTTCTTTGCATCAGGTGGCTGAGGTATTGGAGTTTTCGGCTTCAGCATCAGTCCTTCCAATGAATATTCAGGACTGATTGCCTTTAGGATGGTTGGATCTCCTTGCAGTCCAAGGGACTCTCAACTGAGAGTCGTCTTCAACACTGCAGTTCAAAAGCATCAGTTCTTCAACACTCAGCTTTCTTTATAGTCCAACTCTCATATCCATACATGACTACTGGAAAACCATAGCTTTTAGTAGACAGACCTTTGTTGGCAAAGTAGTATCTCTGCTTTTTAATGTGCTGTCTAGGTTGGTCATAACTTTTCTTCCAAGGAGCAAGCATCTTTTAATTTCACAGCTGCAGTCACCAACTGCAGTGATTTTGGAGCCCAAGAAAATAAGGTCTGTCACTGTTTCCATTTTCCCCCCATCTATTTGCCATGAATTGATGGGACTGGATGCCATGATCTTAGTTTTTTGAATGTTGATTTTTCAGCCAGCTTTTTCAGTCTCCTCTTTCACTTTCATCAAGAGCCTCTTCAGTCCCTCTTCACTTTCTGCCATAATGGTGGTGTCATCTGCGTATCTGAGGTTATCTATATGGAACCTCGGTAGACCATAAGAATAGCAGAATTTGGTAGCTGGTAGTTCAGATGGTAAAGAACCCATTTGCAATCAGGAGACCCTGGTTCGATTCCTGGGTTGGGAAGTTCCCCTGGAGAAGGGATAGGCTTCCCACTGCAATATGTTTGGGCTTCCCTGGTGGCTCAGATGGTAAATAATCTGCCTGCATGTGGGATTCCTGGGTTCTATCCCTGGGTTGGAAAGATCCCCTGGAAGAGGGCATGTCAATATACTCCAGTATTCTTACCTGGATAATCCCCATGGTCAGAGGAGCCTAGCAGGTTACAGTTCATGGAATCACAAAGAGACACGATTGAGCAACTAAACACACAGCATATAGAGTTTAGAAGGTTATTAAAGATCTTCCTGCTGCAAAGCCAAGTCCAGTTAGTCTGTTAAAGCTTCAAAAACCCCATAGTTGCTAAGAACATATTTTCTTTTTTGCTGATCATTTTCAAGTCAGACATTCTGATGCTTCACCCCTAAATACTTCAGCATGCATGTTCTCAGATGAAGACTGTCTGGCATAATCACAGTTTTCACATAAAAGTCATTAAAGCAACAAATATCCAGTTCATATTTAAATGTCCCTTAATTGTCCTCAAAGTGTTTTTTATAGTATCCTTTTAAGAACTAAGATATATTTCAATATAATTTGAACTATTCCAGACCGTCACAAAGGGTAGCAAATTGGGCTTCTCTGGTGGCTCAGTGGTGAAGAGTCTACCTGCCAGGGCAGGGGACACCCATTCATTCCCTGATCCAGGAAGATCCCACATGCCATGGAGCAACTGAGCTGTGTGCCATAATTATTGAGCCTGTGCCTTAAAGCCTGGGACCCGCACCTACTGAAGACCCTGCACCCTAGAGCCAGTGCTCCACAACAAGAGAAGCCACGACAATGAGAAGCCAGCACACCGAAACAAGTGAGTAGCCCTACTCACTGCAACTAGAGAAAAGCCTCTGCAGCAACTAAGATCCAGGACAGCCAAAAAAGAAATTCGTAAAAAAATTTTTTTTAAGGGTGGCACATTTTTGTTTTATAACTTTTTGATTCCCCAAATTTGACAAAAGCACAAACAAAAAAATTAAAGATCAAACCTAATAAAAGCAAATATCCTAAAACAGTGTTAGCAGATTTCAGCATATTCAGTTCAGTCGCTCCGTCGTGTCTGACTCTGTGATCCCATGGACTGCAGCATGCCAGGCCTCGCTGTCCATCACCAACTCCCAGAGTTCACCCAAACTCATGTCCATTGAGTTGGTGATGCCATCCCACCATCTCATCCTCTGTCTTTCCCTTCTCCTCGTGCCCTCAATCTTTCCCAGCATCAGAGTCTTTTCAAATGAGTCAGCTCTTCTCATCAGGTGGCCAAAGTATTGGACTTTCAGCTTCAACATCAATCCTTCCAATGAACACTCACGACTGATTTTCTTTTAGGATGGATTGGTTGGATCTCCTTGCAGGACTGAACTGCTGTTGATGATATTCTGTCTGAACCTAGTTTCTCTTTTTCCCTCTTCTCATCACATAGCGGAGAAGCCAATGGTAATCCACTCCAGTACTCTTGCCTGGAAAATCCCATGGATGGAGGAGCCTGATAGGCTGCAGTCCATGGAGTCGTGAAGAGCTGGACACCACTGAGAGACTTCACTTTCACTTTTCACTTGCATGCATTGAAGAAGGAAATGGCAACCCACTCCAGTGTTCTTGCCTGGAGAATCCCAGGGACGGCGGGGCCTGGTGGGCTGCCGTCTATGGGGTCACACAGAGTCGGACACGACTGAAGTGACTTAGCGGCAGCAGCAGCATCATTTCATAGCAGCCTTGTACTCCAAACCCAGAGTGCCTAAATCAACCGAGACAATTCTATACTCCTTTTGGGGACTTGTTCAAATCCCCCAAGGCAATCTGGTTAGATAGCATCACCAACTCATTAGACATGGATTTGAACAAACTCCAGGAGAGACAGAGGGACAGTGGGACTTGGCCTGCTGCAGTCCATGGGGTCACAGAATCGGCCACGGACGACTGGGCGACTGAACAACAATCAGTGTAAGGTAAGGTATCTCCCCTGGCCACAGAGGTGATTCAACTAGCAAGAGGTTCAATCCTTTCGTTTAGACTCGGAGAGATCGGTTGTTAAACAATTACTAGCACACCACCCCGATTTAAGTTGTCCCTTGCCTTTCGATATCTGACTACAAGGATGTTGCTAAAACAGCAAGAGATTAACAGGCATTTGAGGCGCGCTTGGGCGCGCTTGAAAGAAGACACGGAGAAGACAATGATACCCCACTCCAGTACTCTTGCCTGCAAAATCCCATGGACGGGGGAGCCTGGTAGGCTGCAGTCCATGAAGTCGCTAAGAGTCGGACACGACTGAGTGACTTCACTTTCACTCGCATGCATTGGAGAAGGAAATGGCAACCCACTCCAGTGTTCTTGCCTGGACAATCCCAGGGATGGGGGAGCCTGGTAGGAGGTCGTCTATCGGGTCGCACAGAGTCGGACACGACTGAAACGACTTAGCAGCAGCAGAAAGAAGACAATCTTTGAGCCCAGCCAAAAGGCCCAGGGACGGGGCGGGGCGAGAGGCGGAGCATCGGGCGATACAGCCCCGCCCCCGGACGCGCCGCTTTGCCCCGCCCCTCGCGGCTCCCAGAGACCTGGGCTCAGCAGTACCCATGGTGCTCCCCGGCAGAGCTATGGCCAGTAAGTAGCATTGCGGCCCAAGTTCGGGCCGGAGTGGAGGCTTCGGGTGCGACGCCAGCGGAGCGTCTCGCCCGTTCAGCCCCTCTATCCATCTCTTGTCCCCGCCGCGCCCTTGGCCTTCTCTGTCCTGGTGTTGGTGGGGCTGTGGGCCCAAGCGGCGAGGGCGGTGGGCGCGGGCGGGGCGGGGAGGAGGAAGCCGCGGAGCGCAGCGCGGCGAACGCCGGGCACTCTGGGCTCCCGAAAGGGCCAGCGGGGTCGCGGGAGCACCGGGTCAGCGCGCCGGAAGGGCTCGCTCCTTGCTCCCCGCCCCGCGGGCTCGTGTGATACGTGAGGCAGACTCCGCGAGCATTCCGGGCCGGTCCGCTCCGCTCCAGATTCATCGGCGCGGGAAGGGTGCTTATTTCAAATGCCAATTCCGCACCCTCCCTGGTGGGCTTTCCTATTCCCTACCGCCACCCCCCGCTCCACGACCCGAAGACTGTGCACTTTTGAGTAAAGCTTTCAGTACTTTACGAAACCTCAAGTGTTGACAGTCTGTCCCGTGGCATTCTTGGAGTTTGCTGCTGGTTTTGGATTGGTTTGAACTTGGGTTTTGCAAAGGTACCAACCCTAATTATTTGTGATTTGAGCCCTGTCTGGTGAAAATGAAGCCCCTGTTTTCTTTGATTCGGGCTTGTGTGGTAAGTGAACTCGTTAATTTGTTCCACGGTGCACCCTTCTCACACCCACTGGGAAATGCTGCTTTCTCTTGAACAACAACAACAACAAAAATGGGCAGTTTGTTTCTGCACCTGGACCTTGAACTTTCAGGTTAGGTATTAACGTGTTTCTTGGGGGCTTCCCAGGTGGCTCACTGGTAAAAGAATCAACCTGCCTCAGAGGCAGGTTTGATCCCTGGGTGGAAAAGATCCCCCGGAGAAGGAAATGGCAGCTCGCTTCAGTATTCTTGCCTGGGAAATCCCGGGAACAGAGGAGCCTTGTGGGCTACAGTCCACGGGGTCCATAGGGCCGGACACAGCCGAGTACGCACGTGTCACATGTTGCTTACACATCCCCACTCAGGATCAGCCCCAGGGATGAGGTTCTGGCTGTGTTCCCAAGTCTGTGCCTGATTCTTTTACACGAGGCAGTAGAGTGCTCTGGGCTTAAAAAGTCTGGAGACCTGGATTACTACAGTCTTGGTGCAGCCCATGTCAACAAGTCCTTTGATCGCTTTGGACCTCAGTTTCCCTCCTTTAAAAGGAACATAAACTGTTCCTACTGAGGTCTTGTGAGCCTCTCTCAAGGTGATAGTCTTTGTGGGAGTGCTCTCTGTTTTTCATTTCAACATCCTGGAGTGCAGTACAAGCTGGTGCTTGAATAGAACCTCCAGGATTGGAGTATAGAAGTCCTTTTACACATCTCCTTCTGAGTGTGACTGTATCTTTCAGAAGAGACTAATGAACTTAAGAGCTGTGGTTCTTGGTGGAGTTGAGGGCAGCGTTGATCTGACTCCGCTGAAGAGTGTTTTCAAGTTACCTGACTTCCCCCACCCACCCAGAAACAAACAAGGCGCCCCTCCTGTCTGCAGTCCAGATTTTGGCTGATTGTGCCTGTGCCAGCTACTTTTTTGACTGCTTGCACCTTTCCCTCTGCAAGCCTCTTGCTTATTCATCTACAAAATACCCTAACGATAACCCACAGATGCTTATATGTGTAAAAGACCTGCATGTTCCCTATGCTGTTTCCCTGTTGGTTTCTTCGCTTAAGATATTTTATCCTTCCCCTTGGTGAGTCCTTGATTGTTAGATTACAATGAATATTAGTATAGCCAGGGACATGAACTATTCATTGTACTCTAACAATCAAGGATTAGTATAGTATAGCCAGGGACCTGATGACTTCCCTGTAGCTCAGATGGTAAAGTATCGGCTTGTAATGCAGGAGACTTGGGTTCAGTCCCTGGGTGGGAAGATCCTCTGGGGAAAGAAATGGCAACCCACTCCAGTATTGTTGCCTGGAAAATCCCATGGACAGAGGACCCTGGCAGGCTGTAGTCTGTGGGTGTCACAAAGAGATGGGCACAACTGAGTGACTAACACTACTACTAGGGACCTGAAAATGAAAAGTGTGTTCATTTTGCAGTTGAGATGAAGTGACTTGTATCCCATCCTCCGCCTCAAGGAACTCCCCAGCGGTGGAACTGTCCTGCCTCTGCCCCTCTATGGAGTGGGTGTTTTGCACGATGTTGGCCAGTCCCCACCCTGGTCCTGGACAGCTGCTTTCCCGAGTGGGAGCGGGGAGAGGAAGCCACTAGAGAGCCGTGGGGGATCTCAGCTTACCCTCCCTCAGAAGCAGAGACAAAGCCCCCTCTCAGTTACAGTGGAGACTTCAAGGGGTCTGTGATGTTCTGGTGTCAGCTCGCGCTGTTTGCCCCAAAGTAATCATCCCAGCGTTTGTTTCCTGTTTTGTTTTCATCCATTCTTTGAAACTATTTGACAAGCTGCGTTCCAGGTTCAGTTTAGTTCTTCTCATTGTATTTAGAAGAAACCAAGGAATGGACATCAAGGCTGTATATTGTCAGCCTGCTTATTTAACTTCTATGCAGAGTACATCATGCAAAATGCTGGGCTGGATGAAGCAGAAGTTGGCATCAGGAGTGCTGGGAGAAATCAGATGATGATATGCAGATGATACCGCCATTATGGCAAAAAGCAAAGAGAAACTAAAGAGCCTGTTGATGAAGGTGAAAGAGGAGAGTGACAAAATTGATTTAAAACTCAGCATTCAAAAAACTACAATCATGGCATCCAGCCCCATCAGTTCATGGCAAATAAATGGGGAAACAATGGAAACAGTGACAGACTTTATTTTCTTGGGCTGCAAAAGCACCACAGATGGTGACTGCAGCCATAAAATTAAGACACTTGCTCCTTGGAAAAAAAAGGTATGACAAACTTAGCATATTAAAAAACAGAGACATTACTTTGCCAACAAACATCCAAATAGAGTTATGGTTTTTCCAGTAGTCATGTATGGATTTGATAGTTGGACCATAAAGAAGGCTGAGTACCTAACAATTGATGCTTTTGAACTGTGGTTTTGGAGAAGACTCTTGAGAGTCCTGTGGACTGCAAGGAGATCCAACCAGTCCGTCCTAAAGGAGATCAGTCTTGGGTGTTCATTGGAAGGACTGATGCTGAGGCTGAAACTCCAGTACTTTCACCACTTGATGTGAAGAGCTGACTCACTGGAAACAACCCTGACGCTGGAAAAGGTTGAAGGCAGGAGGAGAAGGGGACAGCAGAGGATGAGATAGTTGGATGGCATCACTGACTCAATGAACATGAGTTTGAGCAAGCTCTGGGAGTTGGTGATGGACAGAGAAGCCTGGCGTGCTGCAGTGCATGGGGTCGTGAAGAGTCGGACACAACTGAGCGACTGAACAACAACAACAAGGAATGGACAGTGAGTTTTCCTATTTTTAGGATTAACCCCGAGCCAAACAGGTCTTCATCAAAGGCCAGGGTCCGTCAATGTTGCTTCTCTGGGGACGTTTTTATAGGTACAGGAGAAACACCCAGAGAGAGAAGTCACTAAGGGTGGAATTTTAGACTCTACAGCAGAGTTGGGGTAGGGAAGCAAGGCCAGGCCAATTAACTTCCAGATAATTCCAGAAGTTTTGCAGAGCTTTGTGGGTTATGACATGGTTGGGAACCTTTAATGTAGCCTTCTATCAAGACCACAAGCAGAAACTGTATCAGTAAGTGTCCAGGCGGGACTTGGAAACCACACTAGTCAGTTGAACAGGAAAAAATTTATATAGAGGACTATTAACCAGTAAAGGTGATTATGATAAGAGCTAAGAGAGAGCTCTATAGGAAAAGCAAGTATCGGATGTGGTGACAGCCTCAAGAAAGCCTGGAGGAACCGGTGACCTTCTTGCCCCAAGGCTGACAGCAGGTCTGCTTGGCGGGGCTGGTGGTGTGATTCGTGGGACTCAGTCTCCAGTGAAAATGTGGGCCCTTGTCAGACAGCAGGAAGAAGTGCTGTTTGGTTTTCCTTCCACAGTATTTCAGTCTCTTGAAGTGTTTTTCATTTGCTACTTAACGGTGTGCTCCTCTGGGCACTTGGAGATTCCCGGAGTGAGTGCAGGCCCTCCCAGGGTCCCTCCCTGGGGCACATGTGCAGCCCACCGGCTGCCAGCCTCCCTGTCCGCCAGGGGCTGGACCAATGCACTGTGTCCCAGCTGGCGATGGGGAAGCTGAGCGAGGCGTATCTGCTTCCTTAGGGCTCACAGTGGGGCGGGGACTGCCAGAGGGACTTCACCTGCTGGGCTGGGAGGTGCTCAGCACCTGGGCTGAGAATGGACTGGGGCCTAAGGTCACATGATAAGGGATGATGCTGCTGCTAAGTTGCTTCAGTCGTGTCCGACTCTGTGACCCCAGAGATGGCAACCCACCAGGCTCCCCTGTCCCTGGGATTCTCCAGGTAAGAACACTGGAGTGGGCTGCCATTTCCTTCTCCAGTGCATGAAAGTGAAAAGTGAAAGTGAATTCGCTCAGTTGTGTCCGACTCCTCACGACCCCATGGACTGCAGCCTACCAGGCTCCTCCATCCATGGGGTTTTCCAGGCAAGAGTATTGGAGTGGGGTGCCATCGCCTTCTCTGATGATAAGGGATAGTTCTCTATTCAAGCCCAGTCTCCTCTCTCCTTGTAAGGGAGAGGCTGGCCCTGCTGGCTTCACTTCAGATTCTTGTGCCTGGAGCAGGCTTTGTTCACGCTGTGGCTCTGTCTCAAGGTGGTCCAACCCCAGCACTGTTGACATTCGCTGCTGTTGTTTTAGTCAGTAAGTTGTGTCTGACTCCTTGTAACCCCCTGGACCATAGCCTGCCAGGCTCCTCTGTTCAAGGGATTCTCCAGGCAAGAATACTGGAGTGAGATGCCCTGCCCTCCTCCAAGGAATCTTCCCAACCCAGGGTGGATAATTCTTTGTCAGCAGGGACTGTCGTATGCCTGTGGCATGTTTGGCAGTGTCCCTGACCTCTGCCCACTAGATGCCAGTAGCACGCCAGCAGTCGTGACCATCAGCAGTGTCTCTGGACGCTGCCACGTGTGTTGGGGGTCAGACTTACCCTCCGTTAAGAACAGCTGCTCTATCTGAGTCCGCAGTCAGATCTCCTGACCGCTCTTCTCTTTTATCTTCCTCCGCAGCTTTCCGCTTGGCCCTCATCCAGCTTCAGGTTTCTTCCATCAAGTCAGAGAACCTCACTCGAGCCTGTGGCCTCATCCGGGAGGCATCAAAGCAAGGAGCCCAGATAGTCTCCCTGCCCGTAAGTCTGGGGTGGCCACCCCTTTCTGAGCACTGTCGTCCCGGTAGTGTGGTGTCTGCTCATTCTGGGTCCTAGGGGCCAGCATGGTCCCTTTGGACCCCAGGATGGTTCCTTGTCTGTATGGAAGATGACCTAGCACGGGTCTTTGTGATAAGGACGTGCCGGCTTGGTGACAGGTCTTTAACTTTAGGTCACCTGCTCGGTTCAGAAGCCCAGGAGTCAGAGGGACTTACCTAAATCCAAAATAGTCAGTGCTTCAGGCACTTACCTTCTCTGCTTGCATAGTCTAGGCTTCACGAGACCAGGACATTGATTTTAGCGCTGAGCTTCTGACGTTTTAAAAACATTGTGGAAAATTGTTAAACATTTAGGAAGCCTGTAGTATGTAGTGAGCCAAAGGATGCTGCATCGGTTTGCTAGGTGACCTGTTTAAAACAGAATCAGCCGAAGGTGGGGCCACATTTGTTTGTCCACAAGTACAAGGTCAGCCCCACGGATAGTCCCACATCGGTCAGAAGATGCACCTATCAGCCCCTTCTGCTGGCAGAGGCCTGCAGGGGTGAGCGGTGCAACTATTCCTGACCGTCCCCGACCTCGCGGTGGGGAGGAGGCAGCCCTCTGCAAGCCCTGGAGACTCTTCAGGGCTAGCTTGTATTGATATTCTAGGCTCTGGGCCATTTACCAGGGAGGCCAGTGAGCAGGAGTCTTCAGCAGGGGCGCTTGAGATCTTAATGTCGCTCCAGTCGTGGGACTCACCTCTCCTTGTATCCAGTCATGGCCTCTTGTCGGTTTAGGCTGCTGGGGTCAGAGCCTAAAGGCCAGGAGTGAAAGCACTTGAATTCTGCATGTGTCCCCTGCTAACGTGTCTTCTACAAGTTGGTGAGTTTCCTAGCACAGACAAGCAGTCTCAGTGAACGTAAATGAATGAACTGGAGGTGAAATCCATGAGTTTTCTTTTATCATAGAGCTGTTGAGACACATTCAGGGGAGTGAGAGAGTTTGCAGGATCAGAATGATGGTGCTGGAAGGGAGCTTAGAAACATCCCCTCGTGTATCCCATATACATGAGGAAATGTCTTAACCTCGATGGGTTTCACAGCTTCTGTATTTTTGAAAAGCACAGGCTTTATTGCTTTACATAGTTAATAATATAGTTTTGAGAGTCTGGATTCATCTTAACACCCCCAATCCTGTGAGCAAGCCCAGTGGTAGTGGGTCCTGGGTGCCTGACGCTGGGGAGGCATGGTTCTGTGGACTCAGGGAGAGACAAGTGCAGCTTTTTGCCAAGGTGACCAGCATCCGGTTGAGCACACTGACTCCAGCCCCATCTGAGCCTGCAGCTGAGTCCTGTCTGTGGCCATGGGCTCTTTAGCATAAGGTGTCTGTGTTTTTCTTACCAGTTGTATTTTTTTTACCTCTTTGAGAACTATGACTTTTTATAGCAGAACTTTAAAATAAGTCGGATTCCCACCCCCCCACACACCTTTTTCCTCTTCCAACATTATTCTAGGAATGCTTTAATTCTCCATATGGCACAAAATATTTTCCTGAATATGCAGAGAAAATTCCTGGTGACTCCACACAGAAGCTTTCTGAAGTGGCAAAGGAGTGCAGCATATATGTCATTGGAGGTAACTTCCTACCCTCAAGGTATAATGGCCTAAACATTCAAAACATCTGAGAAACTATTACATTTGAACCATGGAATACAAATTAGCCACAGAAAACAATGAGGTACCTCTGTCTCTGTAGGGTTGTGAAAGGATCTGCAAGACACACTTTGTTTGGTGGAAAAAGAGCAAGTTTGGTATGAAATGAACAGGTCCTTCCCTATAAATTAATGATCCACATAAAAGACTGTGTATTTTTATATGTATTTGTGTATTAATGCATAGTGAATATTGTACAAGGACACACACCAAACTGCTGAAAAATTTCTCTGGGGGTACAAGGGCAGGTGGAAATGTGGAAAGAAAAACTGTATCTGAAAGTCTTTAATACAGTGTTAAGACTTTCTTTTTATTTCCCCCCTAAAGAGACCACTGACATCAAAGGTAGCTTAGAGTTTTAGGCTTAGTGAAGTAAGTCAGAGAAAGACAAATTCTTTATGCTGTCATTTACATGTGGGATCTAAAACAAGAAAACAAACGAATGTACGTAATAAAACAGAAACAGACTCACAGAACAAACTAGTGGCTACCTGTGGGGAGAGGGAAGAGGGGAGGGGGCGTTAGGGCTGGGATGAGATTAAAACAACTATGAATAAACTAAGTCATAAGGATATATTGTGCAGCACAGAGAAATAAAACCAGTGTTTTGTAATAATTTTAAATGGAGTGCAATCTAAAAAAACATTGAATCATTATGTTGTATGCCTGAAACTAGTGTAATATTATAAATCAACTATAATTTTTAAAAAGTAGCTTTATTTATGTGGCTTGTTAAATAAAAATGTTCTATTTGTTTCCATAAAAATACAGTAAAACTCTTTAATACAGTAAACAAAATTATTTCTGTATTCTGATACAGTGAGACTTAGAAATAAATAAGGGGTGGAGAAAAGAGGACAGAGCAAGCAGAGATAGAACTACAGGCACCATGTTTAGTGATGGAAAGACCTTCCCACCTCAAGGCCTTTTTGGATACAGTTACGTTGCAGGACCTGGTGGATTTAAGTTGAGCAGCTGTGAATTCCCTGTGTTGCACTGATGCTTCAGGTTAAGTGTTTCTCAAGAGCAAAGCTGAACTGAAAAATAGTTTGATTAGTTTTGAAACCTTTCTTTGGCCTCTGACTTAATTACATTTCACCCATACTCTGAAGTTGGTCTCTGAAAAATCGTAGTCAAGAAGAAAAAGAGTCATGATTAAACAACCCTTAGAAGACAGTAAACTTTATTGTTGGACCCAAGACGATAGTAAACTTTAACCAGCCTTTGTCCTGTTATAAAAGAGTGCTTCATTCAGAATGGTTTGTGTGTCTCTCTGTGTCTCTTTCTGTGTTTCTTTCTCCACAAAAGGGTCCATTCCTGAAAAGGATGCTGGGAAATTATATAACACCTGCGCCGTGTTTGGGCCTGATGGAACTTTACTGGTGAAGCACAGAAAGGTCAGTAGAGAATGTGGCAAGTCTCACTGCCTCTTGAGAATTCGCTCTGAAGTTCCCAGTACCCATCCTGTGGTACACACACCAGGCATTGGATTAGTTGGCACAGGTGGTTATACCTGGCTATTGGCCTACTGATATAAATTGTAGACTCAGCCTATCAATTTTGGCCAGGGAAAAACCTACAGGAATTTGGATTAGGATGGTACTAAACATATAGTGATCACTTTGGGGAGAGTTGACATCTTTGCCGTGGTAATGCATGCATATACACTTAGGATTGTTAAGTCTTCTTGGTAAATTGATTCTTTTCTCATTATGATATGTCCTTTTTTCTGGTATACTGATTGTCTTGATGTTTATCTTTGATATTAGTCAAGCCACTGTAGCCTTCTTCTAATTACTGTTTGTATGTTACCTCTTTTTCTAATCTTTTATTTTCAATCTGTATGTCTCTTTATATATAAATGCTTCTCTTGCAGGCAGCATGCAGTTGGGTCTTGGTATTTTTCATTCTGACAATCTTTGCCTTTTCACTGGAGTGGTCACTCTATATTTAATTCTTGATATGACTGGATTTTAAGCACGTAGACATTGAATTACTGTTTCCCTTTGTTCCTCTTTCCTGCATTCTGAGTTGAGTAGTAGTTTGCCTTTTTTTCTCCCCAAGTTTTTGCCATAGGGATTACAATATACACACTTTATCTTGTCATAGGCTTCTTAGTTAATAATCTGTTTCTTCACGTGAAATTTAAGAACCTTGCAGTTGTATCAGTCCATTCTTTATGCTGTGGTTGTCATACATATCGCATCTATATACATTAGAAATCCCACAAAATACTAATTTTTAATTTCAGTAGTCACTTGTATTTTAAAGAAATTAAGAGAAATATTTCATGTTTACCCCACTGTTTACCATTTCTGGTATTTTTCTTTTCTTCCGGAAGATCTTAGTTCTGTCTGGTATGTTTACCGTCAAACAAAAAGACCTCCTTTAGCATTTTGAAGGGAGCATCTGCTGGATATGAATTCTCTTAGTTTTATTTATGAGTATATCTTTACTTTGCCATTTTTTGAAAGACATTTTTGATGTGGACTGTTTTTTAAAACCTTTTTGAATTTGTTGCAGTATAGCTTCTATTGCTGCTGTTTTGGTCTTTTGGCCAAAAGGGATGTGGGTTTTTAGCTCCCTGACCAGAGGTCCAACCCCTACCCCGTGCATTGGACGGTGAAGTCTTAGCCACTGGACCACCAAGGAGTCTCTGCCTTCATTCTTAAAAGATGTTTTTGGTGGAATAGAATTCTGGGTTGACACTTTTCTTTTTTTCCTCAGATGTTTGAGTGACCATTATTCATTATTCAGTTACCTTCTAGCCTCTTTTTTTCCCCCTGATACAAAGTAGGGCTTCCCAGGTGGCTCAGTGGGTAAAAGAATCCGCTTGCCAGTGCAGGAAATGTTGGCTCGATCCTTGGGTTGGGAAGATCCCCTGGAGGTGGGCATGGTGACCCACTCCAGTATTTTTGCCTGGAGAATCCCATGGACAGAGGAGCCTGGTGGGCTACAGTCCATGGGGTCGCAAAGAGTCAGATATGACTGAAGCAACTGAGCATGCCCACAGGCGTGAAGTCAATGGTAATTTGTATTGTTCTTCTGAATGTAATCCATGTTTTTCTCTACCTGCCTTCAGGATCTTTTTTCATAATCTTTAGTTCTCAGTATTTTGACTCTTATATTCCTGATATGAGTTTTTTTTTTTTAATTTTTTAATTTGTCCTGCTTTGTGTTTCTTTAATCTGTAAGTTTAGTTTCTCACTATATTTGGGAAACTTGGGAGCATTAAATATAGAGTGACCACTCCAGTTAAAAGGCAGAGATTGTTAGAATGAAATATTCAAGAAATACTAAATATTTTTCTGTCCCATTCTCTTCTTATGGGACTCCAACTTGGATACTATTCACCAAACCCGGTCACTGAGGCTGTGGTTTTTTATTTTTGTTTTTTAGCACTTTGTCTTCTTCAGATTGCACGTTTTCCATTGACCTTTTATGCCCACTGAGGCTTCTGTAGTCTCCCCTCTCCTGTAGTCCAGTGAAATTTTTAAAGTCCAGGTGTTGCATTTTTCACTTCTCGAGTATTTATTTCATTCTCTTTGCACAGCTTTTGTTCTCTACTGCGTCTCCTTTGTTTGTTTGTTAGGAGCGGCTGTTTCTCTACTTCCCTGAGGTTAGTTTCAGTGGCTGCTTTAGTGTCTTCGGTAGTGATCACATCTGGGTCTTCCTGGGTCTGCTCCATTGCTGCTTTTCTCTAAGAGTTTGGGTCATAGCTTTGTGTGTCCAGTTTTTTGGATTGTTTATTGGATTATATGTTGTTGAGACTCTAACTTCTATTATGTTCGCCCGGAAAGTGTTGAGTGTTTTATTTGAGCGGGTAGGTAGTTGAGGTGGAGAAGGCAATGGCACCCCACTCCAGTGCTCTTGCCTGGAAAATCCCATGGGTGGAGGAGCCTGCTGGGCTGCAGTCCATGGGGTCGCTGAGGGTCGGACATGACTGAGCGACTTCACTTTCACTTTTCACTTTTATGCATTGGAGAAGGAAATGGCAACCCACTCCAGTGTTCTTGGCTGGAGAATCCCAGGGATGGGGGGGCCTGGTGGGCTGCCGTCTGTGGGGTCGCACAGAGTCGGACACGAGTGAAGTGACTTAGCAGCAGGTAGTGAAGGCATACTCACAGGCCAAAGTCTTCCTTGGTGAGGTGGGTGGCGACCGCAGCTGCTCTGCCTGTTGTAAAGTTTAGCTTCAGCTGGGCTGCCCAGAGTCTGCCCCACGCATCTTTAGTGAGTTGGTTAGTCAGAGATTTGGACAGCTTTTGTATGTAAAATTTAGGGCTCTTCTTTTGCTTTCTCCTTTTAAGTATTTCCCCCTCACTTTCCAGCTGCTGTGAAGCTCTGTCCTTTGATTCCTTGGCTGGTGTGTTGGTGGGTCGTTTGTGAGCACCACTCCCAGCAACAGCTGGGGCCTTGCTTCCAAATAAAAGTTGTAAACAAGTGGGAAACTCACCCACCACTGGGTTCTGTCTTCCAGAAGTTGACTTCTTTCTAATTTTTGCCTGATTTTGATTATTGTCAAGTGCTTTTAAGTAATTGTATTTTTTGTTTTGTTTTGTCCAGAGTTCAGGGTTACCTGTGAGAAAGCTGGTCTTATAGGAGCCACTCTGCCATGACTGGAAACAGACCCAGCATTGGGCTATGAGAATTGACTTTTCCAGTTCATGAATATATTTCTCTTTCCATTTTCTTAGGCTTTCTTTAATTTCTCTCAAAGTTTTTAAAATAGTTTTTTGGATATAGTCTTATATCATTTACTAGATTTATTCCTAAATGGTATTTCTGATGTCCTTTCATTTTCTGATTCTTGGCTAGTATATAGACGTACAGCAAATTTTAAAAATATTGACCTTGTATATACTACCCTTGCTTAAACTCAGTCATTCTAATAATTCATCTCTGTATGTCCTTTGACATTCCTTAGGTACACAATTATTATCTGAGAATAATAGCTTTTAATTTTTTCTTTCTAATCTTTACCTCTTTTATTCTTTTCCTTCACCTTATTGCTTTGGTTAGGACTTCTGGTACAGTGTTGAATAGCAGGTGTACTTACATTGTTCCTGATCTCAACAGAAGGGTTTTAATGTTTCACCTTTAAATAGGTTTCTTTAGTTTTTTTTTTTTTTTTTTTTT